>BDUI01000062.1:442862-454662 GCA_002335545.1 Apodemus speciosus
GAGAGGAGAGGAAGAGGAAGAGGAAGAGGAAGAGGAAGAGGAAGAGGAAGAGGAAGAGGAAGGAGAGAGAGAGAGGGGATACCATGGAAGTAAGGCAGTAAAAGTCCAAATAGAACCTTTAGGATGTGTTATCAGTTTAACATTGCAAGTCAAATGAAACTGGATCTTTTAAGCCACTGGTTCTCAACCTGTGGTTCATGACCCCTTTGGCATTGGAATGACCCTTTCAAAAGAGTCGCCTAAGACACTGGAAAACACAGATATTTAATTACATTGAGATTCATAACAGTAGCAAAATTACATTTATGAGCAACAAAAAATTTATGGTTGAGAGTCACCACAGCATGAGGAATTGTATTGAAGGGCTGCAGCATCAGGAAGGCTGAGGACCACGGCTTTCATTTCCTACTTTACCCGGGTCCGCCACTTGGGCTACCATCAAGCCAAGAAAGTGAATGATGTTACGAGATCCACCAGAAGTAGGGCAGACTCACCACTCCTTCCTCCCTGCTGGGTGGCTCAGGCAGTGTGCACCTTGGAGACAATGCATGGCATAGCTAAGAGCCAGGTAGTCCTCACCCTGGCAGGCATTTCCGTGTTTACTGGGTCCTGGGATGCTGAATGCTGGAATGATGTTAGCCTATGAAACCCGAGGCTAAAGCCAGGCAGACATGGGTGGGATCCTACCTGTGCATCCCGTAGTCCCCTTCTTCACAGAGTAGCCCAGCTGGCAATGGCAAATGAAAGAGCCCTTCGTGTTCTCACATTCCCCAAACATGCAGATGTTGGGATTCAAGTCGCACTCATTCACATCTGGAAAACGCATTGTATTGTCCGGTCACTATTGTCTATCACCGTAATTTAAAAACCACCTTTTAAACTGAATGTTAACACAGGGATGCAATGAATGGACAAAATTTAAAATACAGTTCACTTGAAAGACTCGGCTTGCGGTGTAAATACCTATGTGCCTTTAAGAGTTTCTGAAATAATTCTTCCTTCTCAGATTTTACATTAATGGCAAGATGGCTTGAATTTTCAAAGTCACACTGAAAAAGCCTTCTCACCATGTTTATGTGCATTCATGCATGTCTCAAGTCATCATGTGCTGGGGAGGAGGGCTGTGACATGCTATCTTCTGCATGTAAAGGTGGTTATCACACACATGGACTCACAGGAGCTCTGGTTACTTGCACAAAACCTGTACAAGATCGAGCCAGCTAAAATGGCAGCATAGAGGAGCTTGACAATTTTGAGGTCCCAACCCCCTACTGAGGAGCTACAGTCTGTCGGTAGAGAGTTGCTGAGGGAGGAAGAACCATCCATCTTTGGAGGATGTGAGCACTGGTAGGATTCCTGAACTCCAGTGGCTGTCCCCATACTCACATACATACAGACAGCACAAGCTGGGCTCAGAGGCCAAGAAGAAACAGACAAGGTTGGGAGGGAGACATGTTTGAGGAGATATGGGAAGAGATGGAGATGGGCTAAATTCCACTATGAAGGTCCCAAGTAGAAAGAGCAGTAAAAAAGTATCATTGTTTCCCCGATACCCACCGATGCAAGTTTTCATGTCCATCGAAGCCATGAAGCCATCGTAACAGAGGCAGCGATACTCCCCGGGAATGTTGGTACACTGGCCCCCATCACAGATATCGGGGTTGTTTTCACACTCATCGATATCTGATGACACAAAGGTACCCTCCAGTCAAGGCAGGAACGTCTTTCATCAGCCCCAGACACACTTTTTCCTCCACTCAGCTCCACTCGGCAAAGTCTGGAGCCATGTTTGTAATACAACAACCATGGCATGCACATTTTTTTTTTTTTAAATCTGGGATGTACCTGCGCACGATCGTCCATCTGGCATCAGTGCATACCCCTCGCTGCAGCTGCATTCATAGCTTCCTTCGGAGTTAGTGCACTGGGTGTCACAGCCTCCGTTCATTATCATACACTCGTCGATATCTGTGCAGACATTACACAGGCATATTAAATGCCAAGTCCATGCCCATGCATTCCAATGGCTAGCGCGCTCTTCTTTTAGATAATGATTGCCTAGCTTTGGATTTGTCTCTATTTCTGTTTGTATTGATTTAAGATTGAACCACTCTTCTTCCTTAAATATCCTTTACTTCCTTTCATGTAGTGTTCTATTTAGTCTACTGTGTGAGGAGTAAAGAAGTCAGGGATATAGTACGTATGGCGTTTGGAGAACTTTTTTATGATAGGGCCAGTGAGTTTTCTGCAAAGCCAACAGACCTCCTGGACCCTTGCTTACATTCATTTATAGTACAAAGGACTCCTGTAAGCGTTAGGAGATGTTTGGTAAAGGAGCTTGGCGGTCGGAGAGAAGGGAAATGCAGACCAGTGCAGCCCACCCTTACCTGTGCAGCCCTGGCGGTCTGGCGTGGCCTGGTATCCAGGATTGCAAGAGCACTGATAGGTTCCGATCATGTTCACACATTTGCCATTTCTACAGAGATTATCACTCAAGGAGCACTCGTTAATATCTGCAAATGGCAAACAGAGCCATGCTTTAGGTCAGAGCACAATTGCAAGGTCCTTCAAGAGCAGGCTTCACCAAAGAGGTGAGTAGCCTGAGCAGGAAGCAGGCTAACCTGGGCTATTTGGTGAAAATGTGGACACCCTCTATTCACTGATACCAGATTTTTCTGTTGTGTCAGAAGCATTCTTTTCCCTAGGTAGAGTTTCCAGAACATGGCTGGATTGTTTTGCTAGCCCTTGCAATGGACATAATGCAAACAGAGCAATTTTTTAATGTTATTTGATTTTAATTACAATTACATAGCCATAGCAGCTAGTGATTGCTGTTTCAGAGCGCATGGACATAGTGTATGCGGCAAATGGACCTTATTACTATTTATGGGTTTATAATGCTGTGCCCACATGGTCCTCAATAGTCGTTTGGGTGTGGCCCTCACAACCTAACCTATCCTGAAGGAAGATAGCGGTTCTAGGGGAACAGAGGCATGGTCGTTTAAGACCCTCATGTGTGTTTTCACTGAGAGCTGTTTATGTGCCTGCATATGTGGATTTTTGGTTCACAACTCTCAGTTTAAGACAATCTGGCCCTTACAAGATGGACGAATACCTTTAAAAAAATCATGCAAAAATATAAATTAGTAAATTCCTAGAGAACACTCAGAAAATGGCAGACTGATCCATTCCTATATGCAAAATGCTCATTCATCACTTAAGAAATATAAGTTAGACACAGTGACCACAGACAGTAACTGGATCTAAAAGGAAATTATTTCAGACTCACACACTTACCTAACGATTATGTTATATATATATTTATGCTTATATTTATTAAGTACACATATTACAAAGCATTTATTTTATAATATATATTGCCCTTTTAAAGGGTAAGTTTTTTCAGCCATAAGGTTGATGAACTCTAAGTAACAACAAACTAGACTCAGGCGTGGTTTTCTGAATCAGTATACTGCAGCATGGTCAGCTATGGATTCTTTAATCACCAGTGTAAAATCATCTTTTGCAGTTACCAAAATTAAAATACTTAAAAAAAACTTTAAATTCATCCTTCTGAAAATGTCTGTGTATTTAAAGTTCACTTCATGTACCAGTACAAAAATCTATCTGACTTGTAAACAAATGGAAGTGTGCTGAAGAGCTGTGCTCAAACAGTTCTGAGGAAGAGTTCTCCTGAAGACGATGGCCCCTGGCTACATCAGTGCTAGACAGCAAGTGTACTAGAACGTGGTAAACACAGAGGATTTATAAGGAGCAACTGGAATGAGGAAACGCGCCCAAGCACACTCCGGTCATCTCTTGAACGTGGTTCTAGTAGGAGACCTTGAGGAGTCATGAAACACCAAGGGTCCTCTCATGGTCACATATGGATGTGTAGAACTAGGTCTACATGTACTCCATGAACAGGTATATGGACAGGACAACAACTGCCCAGGAAGTGGCCTGGGCAGCTTCCTCACAACCCTGCCTGGACAATGGACCCTATGACCTCGTACAGAGGTCTTTCCATTGAAAGCAGCCCAGTGTCCAACACTTTAGAAACCAGACACTGGGAATTCAGATTTCCAGGTTGTCGTGAGTCACAGGACGATGCTTTCACAAGAGGTGACCCCTGATGTTCACCCATTGTGCCCACTAGAGTTTTTTTTTTTTATACGAAGGGGAAAAACTCACCCACACAGTCCTCACGGGACGGCGACAGCTCGTGTCCCAGTGGGCAGTCACACTGAAAGCTTCCTTCAGTGTTCACACAGGTGCCACCCCTACAAAGGAGAGGGTTACGTTCACATTCGTCAATGTCTGAAAGGTAAAAACGTGAGATTCATTAAAGTACCCTGACGAAAATATATTTACACATATAGTATGGGAGGAGGGCTGTTAGAAGGCAGGTATGCGCCTTAATCATAAAGACCCACCCAATCAGAAGGAGGATATGCTTTACTTTGTGTTTCAACAGAAAAATTAAGTAACTTCTACTGTTACTACAGTAAACTATTGAAAAATTTGCATGTACAAAATAATGGCTCATAAGAGGTGATTGATACGATTTTTCCCTTACATCACCATAAGCTTGGGTTCATATGTTGGTCTTGGTCATTTTAGTGTTTATAGCTTGAATCCAAATAAAAACAAATTCTTAAAACTCCTGAATGTTTACAGCTGGGGTGTCCAATTTGTGGCCCTTGGCTTCATGTAGCCCAAGGCAGCCGAGAGTCCCGCCCAGCTCACTGTAGGGGACAGTGCCCTGTTCAGTTTGAAAAGGTTGGATCCCCTAGAGTGGCGACATCTTATGTGTTACGTCCCATAATTAACTCACATGAAATAGCAACCCAAACATTTTTCAACATCACAACTGTAAGCCACAGCTCTCATGGAACTGGCAAGGCAGAGCACAAATTTGTGGTCACCACAAGGTTGTCTATTTCAAACAAATGCATCCTGGTAGTCTGTGTGCTGCTTCCAGCCCAGGGAAGGGATTCCGTAGGCCTTCGTTCTCAGCACACGCCCTGTCAAGGGTGCTGCCACAGCCCCGAAGCCAGCAGAGGTACAGCAGATGAGCCTATAGTTGTCAGGATCCAGGCCAGTCAGGAGGGTGTGGCCGCCGCGCTTACCCATGCAGTTTTTCATCATCATGAAGCCACTCTCGTAGCCTTCAAAGCACTCGCATTCAAAGCTGCCCGGCGTGTTGACACAGATGCCACTGCCACAGAGGTCAGGGGAGATCCTGCACTCATCGATGTCTGCCCCCGATTTCAAAAAAAAAAGAAAAGAAAAGAAAAGAAAAGAAAAGAAAAATACAGAATGAAATAAGGGAGTGCGGAATGGGGTCTTCTAGATGAGGGTACTGCACATTTGAGGTGTAGGGAAATCAGGGTTGAGAGCAGCAAGAAATGTTCTGAAGAGAGAGGGTAGAGGGGACCAGGCCTTCACCAGGCACATTCCTTTCTCCAACTGTCAAAACTGTCATGGTCAACCGGCAGGTGGGGCCTGCCTGTCTTTGAATTCTGAAATGTGGCCTTCTCTTTGTGGCTCAGATGTAGTAATAGAGAATGGATCATGCAACTCCACGTGAGTCCACGTGAGGAGGCAGCGTGCTCACGTGGGAGGGAGCCATAGCAATGCATGGAGACGACTCATTCTGTTCCCCCAGCAGAGGGTGGGAGCGCGTGGGCCTGGAACACTGATGCTGGGCAGGGCTGGCTGGCAGGACACAGGGAGGCAGCCTCCAAGGCAGCCTCAGCGCACTCCTCCTGGCAGAGAGTATGCAGACACAGCAAGGCCTTGGAGTGAACCCGTTATGGGGTCTGTGTCACAGTCGGATGAGAAGTGCTTATCTATCCAACTTTCTAAAAATAAAGAAAAATGATGTGCTCAGATTTTGCCTGTTTGCTATATTACTGTTAGAATCGCCAGTAGTATATGAGGACTCACAGAAAGTTTGGAGAAAACTCTCCCACCTGTAACATTTTCAGTAGTGATTGAGTCTACACAAAAGATGTTTAAGGCAATGTGAGCCATCTTTTTTTTAAAGTCACAATAAAATAAATGTGTCTGCTACTGTCTTGTTTCATTTTAAACTATTTATTGATTTATTAAGGTGAGGTCTTACTGTGTCTCAGACTGGCCTTGGACATCCTACACAGATGAGGAACTCGCAGAGGTCCACCTGCCTCTACCTGCCAAATGCTGAATTAAAGACACATGCCAGACAGCACGCCAGGCTCATTGTCTCTTGACGAACTGTAATTTAAGTCCTTTTGTGTAGGTTGTCAATGGACAACTTGCACATTTACTTTGGTGGAATCAGTCAGTTTCTATTTTTCAATTTTGACTTATTTCCCCAGTTACCAGCCATACCCAAGACACCAAAGTGCTTTCTCTTAAAAGAAAACCTCTCTGACCTGGGGGGGGAGTCAGCATCCTAAGGGGGGACAGAGTAAGAATCCTGTGGTAAGCAGGGGCCAGTTTTGGGTAAAAGTAAAGTTGTGGGAAAACCACATGGTAGAAGTGTGGACTCTGACACGGTGGCAAGTACAGCCCAGTCCCTCAGCTTTCAGGGTTTGGGGAAAATTTAACCATTTTCTTCATCTTTGTTTTCTTTCTTTCTTTCTTTCTTTCTTTCTTTCTTTCTTTCTTTCTTTCTTTCTTTTCTTTTCTTTTCTTTTTTTTGTATTTCAGTTATCTTTTATTGGTCTCAGAATCTCCTGCAAATACCAAATCTGCAGATTACAAGTCTTTTTTTCTCTTTTTTTATTCAATATATTCTTTATTTACAATTCAAATGATTTCCCGTTTCCTGGCTCCCTGCTCCCCGAAAGTCCCATATGCCCTTTTCCTTCCCCTGTTTCTCCATCTACCCCTTCCCACTTCCCTGTTCTGGTATTCCCCTACATTGCCGCACTGAGTCTTTCCAGAACCAGGGGCCACTTCTTCCTTCTTCTTGAACAGAAAACTGGGCACAACACTTCCGGAGGATCCTGCTACACCACTCCTGGGCATATACCCAGAGGATTCCCCAGCATGTCATAAGGACACATGCTCCACTATGTTCATAGCAGCAGCCCTGTTTATAATAGCCAGAAGCTGGAAAGATCCCAGAGGTCCCTCGACGGAGGAATGGATACAGAAAATGTGGTATATATACACAATGGAGTACTATTCAGTCATTAGAAACAATGAATTCACATTGTTTCTAATGTGAATTAGACAAAATTCACATTAAGAAATTCTTAGACAAATGGATGGAGCTGGAGAACATCATCCTATGTGAGGTAACCCAATCTCAAAAGAAGACTCATGCTATGCACTCACTGATAAGCGGATATTAGCCTAGAATCTTGGAATACCCATCTTTGTTTTCTTATCTATAGCAGAACCCATCTCTAGATCGAAGGGAGTCAAATGTTAGAACAGTGGCACACGCACCCTGCTATGCACGCACGAGCCTTTCTCTGCTATGAGCTGGCATTTTGAAAGGCCAGGCTTTCAAACTGAACCTGAACATTGTACAGAAATTCTAATTTTCAAGAGGCTGAATAAGATGAGTAGCTAATGAGTAGCTAATGACTGGGTTTTCCAGAAGCAGAAGGTTGCTGAGTGGTTGGTTGGCTGCAGAGGCTGACAATCAACGCAGGCAGGATGGGCCTGATTACCCAGAATGCCACCTGCTAACAAGAATGGGTGCCAATAGCATTGCAGGGAATTGGTGCTCTGCTCTTAAACAAGGCAGGGTTACTAATAACTATCTCTCTTCTGCAGTGGAAGGTGCTTGTTTCTGAGATTAAGAAACTTGTCTAGTTGCACATGTCAAACAAGGGCCAAGGCTAGAGCTGGAAGAGGCTCAACTGCTTTGTCTATACAGGTCCAGGATGGCCTGGGTCAAAAGTGGCATTTTTTTCAGGGGCAGACCGAAAACCCCCATGGTTGCAAAAATGAAGGATTTGGCTGTGGAAATGCAATAGATGGAAAGGCACCAGTAAGTCTGCTGTGTAGCAGAGATTGATATGAAGACAAAGACCTCTCTATGAAGAAAGGCTCTCTTCTTCCTGTACTTCTGTTCTGGGGTACGAAGCTGGTAGACTGCTCTCAGATGTCACTTATCTTTAGGCCATGGTCAAGGCGCTTCAGCAACTGTCAAGACTGTCAAATGAAGAGCTGGCTAAGAAGAGAGTACAAATTGGAAGGCAGAAAGCAGGATAGCAGGCAGTGAGTGGGGCAAGTGCAGGTAGGGGATCAATGGCTGGGGAATTACCTGTAACTTGTGCCAAGACAAGGGAGATGGAAAAGGGAACAAGATAAGGTGAATGATCAAGCCCACAGAGACTTATCCTGTAGCAGGAGTGGAGAGAGCTGGACAGACAGGAGTTAACTTCAATCAGGGAGAGCCTGTAGCTCTCTGTCTCTGGAGGAGGGAAGAGGGTGGAAGAAGTAAGTCTATGAGGACAGGATGCCTGGGGACAGTCACAAAAACGGAGAGCTCTGAAGGTATGTTGGCAGTTCAGAGGCACAGACATGTTTCAAAAGCTCTGGGAAGCTGAAATAGGAGTTTGCTAAGCAGCTGTGAGGGCCCTGTTGAGGGTGGATGTTGGCATTCCAGAGAATAGATGCTGATGGTGAGGAGGGGGAGGGATGAAGGCTGAGGAGCAGAGCAGCAAGACAAAGCAGAACTCAAGTGGCTGAGATGGACAGCTGAGAAATACCCAGGCATAGTGCAGACTGCGCAGGCACAGGAAGCAGGCAAGAGAGACATTTTAATAGGCATGATGAAGAAGGGCCGGACAAGAGGTCAGAAGAGGGGCAAGTCTACACCTGGATATTCCATACACGGATACAGGCAACTCTGCACAGAAATTCCCAGCGACAGTGGTCAAGCATTTGCAATAAATTGCATGTCAAACAGAAACATTTCTAAATTTTTCTCTTTTTCAATCTGAAGTGGTTAAGAATGCTGTTTGCAGGTGAGGAAAACAAGTCTAAACATGTCTCTCATTAACTAAAGCAATTCCTGGCATATTCTTCAAATATGATATAAAAGGCACAGAGTCTTAGTGGGAATATACTGTGGTACTCATATATTTTGAAGATCATATTTTTACATCAAAATAACTACATTTTGTACTATTTTGTAGCACTCTCTCAAAGTTACTTGGAGACCTGGCATTTAAATACAGCGAAAGGAGAGGGAGAGGGAGAAAGGGAGGGAGAGGGAGAGGGGGAGGGGAGGGATGGGGGAGAGGGAGAGGGGGAGGGGAGGGAGAGGTGTTTTGTTTTCTCACCAAGAAGATGGACTTTTGAAGGCAGATCACTCAAGCAAGAGAGCAAGCTAGGGGTTCATTCATGGAGAAACATGATCTTACCTGTACAGTTTCTCTCCTCCATGTCCAGGGCAAAGCCATTATTGCAACGGCACTTGAAGCTTCCAATTGTGTTTCTGCACTTTCCGTACGTGCACATGCCAGGAAAGGCTTTGCACTCATTGATATCTGTAAGCAGAGTGAGGGACAACTGCTGAGATGTTTGACAGGGATGAGTACCTCCCTTACCTCGACTTAAAAACTGATCGCCATAGACAATAACCATGCACCCATGGACAGGGACGGGTCTCTGGGTTTGCAGTGACTACAGAAATGGCACAGGGAAGTGTCCACCATGGAAGAGATTCTCCACTGTCACCTGAGTCTTGCTCCTGAATACCTGTCTCTTGTTTACAGAAATAAGTGGGGACAGAGATCGCTCTGTTGCTGAGGAAGTAGGCAGAGCTGCCTCTCCTCAAGTTATGTTAAAAGTACAGGGACAGAAAGAGAAAGAGAATGACCACTGTTCTGTTTCCCAGTTTGTTTGTTTGTTTTTATCAACACTGCCTTTTACATGTAATTTATAGTTCTGGTCCTTAGGTTGGTCAGAAATGCTATGTTGAAAAACTCAACTAATTCTCAGAGTGCAGAGTACCCTGCAAGTATGGCAGCCAGAAACCAGCTTGTACTTACCTTTGTAAAATGGCCGCCCAGTGAGGATGTCCCCTCTGTTAGCAAAGCCTGGGCCCCGGGGGCACAGGACCTCATATTCCTTGGTGCCAGGTTTAGGACATTCTTCACACTCTGTGCCCCAAGCTGCCCCAACTGCACAGCAGCAGGCATCCATGCGGAACTTCCCAGGGACGGGGTGGATGCACTCATCCTCATCCCACCTCAGGAAGCAGTGCTCCATACGAATATCTGCATGGAGAACACATGTGCAGTCTGAGCCTAAGTGGGAGCACTCACCGAACRTCCTATACTTGCTTAGTACCTCAGAAACTATGGGCTCCGGGGTACTTGCACTTAGCTAAAACTGTTACATCTCCAAAGATGTAACTTCCTTCCTCAGTGGCCATGATGTGTGAGGCATACTCAAGGAAGCAGTGATGATGGTAGGCCTGGACATAGACTTAAAGTGAGAAACCAGTTTGTCACCACCCTTGAGTGGACTCCATGGTAACAGTCATTTAGGGAGAGTGAAGGTGGGCTCTTTAGGAGATTACTTAACTCTCACAAGGAACCCCCAAAAGCTCTCGTGCTGAAATGACTCTTCCATGTCATGGCCAATGATCACTCTTACATTTTTCACATGAGAACAATAACTTCAATGACAGACTCTTATTTGTCACCACCTTAAAGTAATTTTGCAGTTCTGTTATGGTCTAGTTAGTCCTGGTTGGGTTTAGACATAAACAGTAACGGTTGCTGCACCCTGTCTGAAACTTGATAAAATCTATAGAATTTGCTTTACTAAAACAAGATGTTTTTTTTTACTTCAATTGGGTTTTGTTCTGTTGTTACAAATTTTGGATCTGGGTTTTGTCCTGAGTCATATAGACATGTTGAATCCTTCACCACAAAGAGGCCAARTCATTTGTTTAAATGAATGAACATTTTCCGCGTAACTTCAAGCTGTTCCTAACTTTATGTTAGTGCTTAGCCTGACTTACTTAGAGACTCAGAGAAATGAACTACCATAAACAGGTTGAGCCAGTATGATCTACAGACAATCTACTCATGTGTTGGTCAAGAGAGATGGGGAACTACAGTAACACACTGTTTAGTGACAAAAACAGGTAACAGGCTCAGAAGAGTTTTCATAGCTAAATAAAATGATTTTGGTGAAAATCATTCTGAGGCATGGCATGAAGTTTGGAAACTGCTTCACAGAGGGAAGATCATCCTGCTGGAAAGGTCACTATAAAGAAGAGATAAGTTTAGTCTTCAGTTGTCAATAAGAAGCATTTCAAGTTCTCAATCAAAGGTTGCATCCATATCTACAACTGTCTTTAACCTTGTGTAACACACATCTCCAAGAAGCAAAACTAAGAAGACTATTCTTAAAGGGAGAACATGGTAAAGTTTCATTTTTGAGTCTCACATGCAGCCTGTCTACATTAATAGGAAGCAAAAGCCACACACTTGGCTATATCTCAAACTCTCATTAGCACGACTTCCCAAGTACTGATCTCCGAGTTGACCTCACTCAGCACTGTCACCAGGGAAGGAGGGAAYCTTCCTGAGATGTGAAGGATTCAATAACTAAATTTTAGTTAAATATAGGTGGCCCGAGGACCAATGAAGTAGTCTGCTTGGAAGTCATTCTGTAATAAACTGGAACCATAGGTTATGGGAACCAAGAATGTAAGAAGTCTTTGCTATCCTGGATTTTTTGTTATTCCAGATGAATTTCAGGATTGCTCTTTCTAACTCTGTGAAGAACTGAGTTGGGATTTTGATGGGGATTGCATTGAATCTGTATA
>BDUI01000062.1:458002-530724 GCA_002335545.1 Apodemus speciosus
AAAAAGGGAAATGAAATGTAAATAAAGAATATATCCAATAAAAAAAAAAAGAAGTCTTTATATTTGAGAAGAATAATTTTGCATCTTTATTATGAAGATTCATACAAGTGTTCACACCAAGAATTAAAATAGCCAGGGTACAGGGCAACAAAACCTAAGTAGACACTTTGATTGGCTTGCAAAAAACTATACTAGAACCCTGGAACCCGATGACATGTGTGCTTGGGAGTTTGCCACAATCCCCACTGCTCCTTATTGTGCTTCACTCAGTCAGGTCAGCTTACRTCCTGTAGACACTGGAGATGACATCTCTAATTTATATGAAGCTCTAATAAAGCAACTTATCACTAACCTGTCCTTAGTATCTTCACAGTGCCACATGCCAACCCCCTGAATAGTCTCACATCCTCAGAAGGTGTCAACTTAAAACAAGTTAGAAAGAACAAAATCTTTCATCAAGTACAAGGTTCAAGAATACAGTATTTGGGTTGTCAGTAAGGCAAAGGTTTGCTGTACAAGAATGAGGTTCTTAGATTCCCAGCAGTCTCTGTATAAGCCAGGTGTGGTGGTGTACACCTATGACCCTAGTTCTGGGATGGTGGGGACAAAGGATGGCGGGGTGTTGTTTACCCAGTCTAGACAAAATGGAAATCTCTAGAATCAGTGAGAGATCAAGTCTCAAGAAGAAGTTGGAGAGCAACCTGAAAAGGAGGACTTGTGATGAACTCTTAAGTGTGTCAATGTATATGCAAGCACTCTGACAAGCACACATCCAAAAGAAGAAAATCAACCAAATAAAAAAAAATATTTTCCATGTTGAATATGTTCCTTCTAAATGATTCCATATGAACCACAATAGTGCTTTCTATCCAGACTTAAATATGSTGTCAAAATTAACTTAAAATGAAGTCTCTGTTATAGTAAGTTAAGCTCTGTGGTCCTACGGATTTAACTACTAAACTATTAGTGGAAAAATATTATTGATCCATTTAAATACTTGAAGACTGTCTAATACGGCATTACCACTGTTTCTCCTCTGTCTACCTTCTTAAGTTCCAAACACAACAACTGACATAAAAAATGTTTTGTAACTACAATTTCACTATTTCCAGAGCTTATTGGGAAAAGTTGTCTTTCAAAGAAACATTTTTGCTCACATATGACACAAAGTAAAGGAGAGCTTCTTTTTCCATTATGAGACTCAAATTATCTCAGCTATGGCCCTGATAAAGCCTAAGGCCAAACCACCATCTGTACATTGTTGATAATTAATCTGTGCATTTTAGATCTTTAGAAAAAAAAAAGGCATTAACAAAATCTGCCCTTTAATGGTGGCAGAGGAGGGAGTAGGTTACTTGACATACTTTTGTCCCTCCCCTTTATCTGGAGAGTCCAGTTGCAGTGGGCTGGCACATGGTAATGTTTTGAATTCTAGATTAAAAATATGCCCAGTTTTCTTCTTCTATTAACTTCATGTGAATAACTCAACCTGCCCAAAGTATCAGAAACTAAGGATTAAATGATAGTTATTTTCATGAAAACGTTTTAAACTATTTTAATAAAACATATATTGTAATATCTTGGAGTGCTTCCCCCCCCCCCAAACAGTATCTCATTTAAAGGCATCTCTTCAAGTACAGACTCTGGTCTTGGACTGGCTCCCGCCCAAAGGACAAAGGAGCTGGTGGGTAGCTCCGTGCATGTAGACAGGAAATGGCTCATCTTACCCAAACACACGCGGCCGGTACCGTCCAAAGTAAGGCCTTCAGGGCATTCACAGTGGAAAGAGCCTTTGCCGTTGACACAGCGTCCATTTGGACAGACGCCAGGAAACACCTCGCATTCATTAATGTCTGTGGGGGGAAATGCAGTAAGCAGAAGGGTAAAGATGTTACAAATAGAAAAAGCAGGTGTAGCCTCATTTCCTGTGTCGTGTGTTCAATCTGCAACATGGTGTGGATTATTACTTGAGTTTAAGCAAAAAAAAAAAAAAAAAAATATTCCACAAGACAGTCACCAGCTTTCCTGGGCACCAGCTGTGCAGACGACCGCAGTCTTACTGGTCCATAAAAGTGCAGCCCAGACATGCTCCCTTGCCAGCTGCTCTGTGCCTTGAAGGCTGTGGGACTTCCTTATGAAATTTCCTCTACTGTATAAAGAAGAGAAATGGGAACCTCGAAGCTATTTCCTAAGTGCACTGAGTGATTTTTAAATTGAAATCTCAAGGGTCTTGAGAACAGTGACTTGCAACTTTCTTTCTTTCTTTCTTTCTTTCTTTCTTTCTTTCTTTCTTTCTTTCTTTCTTTCTTTCTTTCTTTCTCTTTCTTTCTCTCTCTCTCTCTTTCTTTTTTTTTTTTATTGGATATATTCTTTATTTACATTTCATTTCCCTTTTCCTGGTTCCCCGCCCCACAAAGCTCCCGCACGCCTCCTTCTCTCACAAGTCACACCCACCTTCGCAAGTCACACCTTTGATCCTGGCAAACCCTCTTGGGCAAGCTGCATCTGTAAGAACGACAGGATAGAATTTTACTTCTTTATAAAAATAAAAAAATAAAAAAAATACATGAATCTCAGGCTCAAGAAACAGTATGAGGGAATTAAATTTAAAGTGGGGTCACAAAGACCTAGGGTCAATTGTCTTTGATTCAGAAAGCACTTCAGTTGTAGTGTAATGCTATCAGTGTTGACACAGTCTGAAACAATTTCTTCCACAATTCATCTCTGCTCACATTGACAACTGAATTAAAAGCGAACCAGTCAAAACCCCCGGGGGAGAGGCTATCACATCCCACTGGGACACATTCAAATGAGGACATAAGGAATGAGTCAATTTCCTCTCCCCATCATCTGAGATACTTAGAAGATCTGCTCTCTGTTAAAGGAGAAAATGAAATGTACATTTCAAGAGGAGACTGAGTTTCACTAGGAAGACCATGTTTGGAGAGATGACAACCTACCACCAGTCTTCCCCACCACTTGGGACCCACTGTGAGAAGGAGTGGCCATTGATTCAGAGAGGACATTCCAGTCGAAGGTCTTGGTCAGGCTCCTACCTAGCTCACAGCGCTCACAGGGGCTCCCCCAGGCAGCTCCAAGCGTGGCACAGCATTCAGATTTCAGGGTGGCTCCATTAATGTTCACTTCACAGCGGTTGTCCTGGATGTTGAGCCAGCATGTCCCTTTCAGGCTGTCTGAAAAGGAATAGGAGAGGTGGGGGAGCTCTTCTACTGGGCAGAAAATGAACTCTGTGCACACCAAAGATATTGAAAAGACACATAAGTCCTGGAAATGCTTGAAGCAGCATTGTAGGGGATTACCAGGAAAGAGTATGCATTCTTAAAATCATTTTTATAGCATGTTCTTTGAAAGACTGACATGTGCTTGCACGCACCATTTCATACAATGTGGCCATTTATAGGGTGATATCTACTAATGATCTATAGAGGAATAATCACTGCTGCCCGAGGGCTGATTTTGGGACCAGGAATGTGGAGAATTGCCATGATCACACCGTAACGCATGCAGAAAGCAACGTCCTTTATGGAATGTGCTTTGATAGTTAAGAACAAATATACCTTGGTTTCTTTCTTACATCTCCTCACCGAACAAGCCAGCCAAAATCTACATTCTGTCCAAGAAGAGCCAGAATTTCCCTAACTGAAGACATTTACTTGAGTAATAAATTAGAAAAAATCTAAAGAAAATAAATACAACAAGCATCCGATGCTAAGAAGATGGTGAAATGACCAATATGTCATGTCTTGGTTATACAAGGCATATTTTCTTTTAGACATTTTTTGCCCTACAGATCTATTGTTTTAGCTCTAGATCCAAAACTAATATATACTTATTTATAGTCAATTATTTGAACATAGAGAAATATAACAAGATATAAAAATCATCTAGCAATCTGACCATCTTAGAGAGCCACTTTTAATTTTTAAGATGTCTCCACATCTCATTTAACTTTTTATTTTCAAAGAGTAAAATCCTAGTGAGCTACCATGGAGCTTCTGACTCCACATGTGGTAAGGGGGATGGTCAGTGGGAAATGTTTGACAAAACAACAGATTTTAATTGAACAAAGTAAATGACAACTGATTTTAAAGCAGTGGTAGCAAATGTATTCCGAGCTGACATGGCAAATACTAACTGCCTGTACAACTGCATGCCTATTTTCGTTGGAGAACTGTAGCTTTCAGCTAACCGTGCATGATATTGGCAATATCCTTGGTTAACTGCAGATGCACAGGTCCAGGTGTGCAGCTCAGAAATCTGCATTCTTGACATTGTCCTCAGATGATTCTGATAATAAACCCATAAGCACGTATTGTTGTGCACATCTTAGGAATATAAAAATATAAGATGAGGGGGTGGGCAGAAGGTGAGGATGTGGGAGGAGCTGGGCGAGTAAGGGAGGAGCTAAGTGTGGAAGGAGCTCAGTGAAGATGTGGGAGGAGCTAGGTGAATGTGGGAGGAGCTAAGTGAGAGTGTAGAAGGGACTGGGTGAGTGTGGGAGGAGCTGAATGAAGATGTGGGAGGAGCTGGGTGGGAGTGTCGTTAGGAGGGGGTGAGTGTGGGAAGAGCTAAGTGTGGGAGGAGCTGGGTGAGGGTTTGGGAGGAGCTGAGTGAGGATGTGAGAGGAGCTAAGTGAAAGTGTGGGAGGAGCTGAGGGTATAAGAGGAGATGAGAGGTGGAGGATCTGAGAGTATAGCAGGAGCTGGGTGAGGGGGCGGGTAGAACTAGATAAGCATACAGAAAGCATGTATGTTTTCCATTATGTACATAGACATAATGGAATTTTCTGACTTTTGTAGGAAAATAAACCCAATCGGAAAGGTTAAGCGAAATAAGCAAAACTCAGGAAAACAAATATTATATGAATAACATAGATTGAAATCTCTCTCTCTCTCTCTCTATATATATATATATATATATACATATATATATATATATGTGTGTGTGTGTGTGTATGTGTATTCATAATACATGATTGTATATCACAACTAGAAAGGGAAGGATGAGCAGGGAAGAAGAGATCTTCAGGGAGGGGCAGATAAAGACAGTAATGGAATATACATAACAGGAAAGAAGAAGGGGGACCAGTTTGGGGAAGAGAAGGAACCCGTCTGCATAGGGAGGGTGATGGGGGCTAGCAAGGGAGGTCAGAGATGGGGGAATGCATAAGTACACAATATAATGATATGTGCATATGAAGATGCCATGATTAACTATATTACAATGCTAAGCTAGCCTAAAGGAATTATTATTAAAAACAGAAGACAAATAATGAGTGGGGATAAAGCATGGTTGAGATACAGGTAATGGGTATTCAAGGAGAGGTTTGGGAGTAAGTCATTAATGTTGAAGAGGAGAATTTGGAGTGACAATTGAAAGAATGGGGCTGCCATTTGTCAATATAGAAATGTTTCTAGGAAACAGGATTCAGTGTGAAAATCAGAATCTGGTGTTAGATATCTTCTGCTGAGATGTCCTGAGACATCCAAACAGAAGTAGCAGCAGCCAGGTGGAGACACAAGCCCCGGATTAATAGAAAGGCAAGGATGGATCCATGGGACTGAGAAACAGCACAGAGAGCAACTAGGGGTGAGTGCACCCAGGGATGCAGAAAGATCACGGGCAGACCGGTGAGACACTGCAGGCTGCAGGTCAGGAGGGTGAGAAGAGCAGAGCAAAAGAAATTGGGGGAGGGGGAGGAAAGGAGCCAGAAAACAGTTGCAGTTGGGATGTTCACAACGCTGATCCTAAGGAAGTGAGTGGCGGACTTCTTTATAGTCTACCATGAGGAATAGACAGTGGGATCTGATCTCAGGGAAGCTGCTGTTCTTTATGTCCACAGAGGTCAGGGACATGGGGCAAGAGGGCAGACCCAAGTCAAAGACATGGGACATGGGTGCTATCTCAGGAGAGCAGCACAGCTCTGTAAAGGTGAACAACACCAACCAGGATGCAATAGTCTTCTTGGCATTTGCAAGATCACATTTCGTATATCTGAAGGGCTAACTCAAACTCTGCAACTAGTCTTAGTACCCCAACAAAGTAACAGATGGTCTGGTTTTCAATTAGTAACCACAGAGTAGAATTGTCATTTCTTTTACGAATTTTGTAACTTAGGTCCCATGACTAGCAGTGGCAGGCTCATCGTTGATTAGAACCACCGACAGCTCCACTAAAAACATGTTCAAGGCTGGATGGAGAGATGGCTCAGTGGATCAAACATGCTTGCCAACAAGCCTGGTGACCTGAGTGAGATTCACATGATGGAAAGAGAGCCAACAGAAATACTTAAAATTTTTATCAAAATGAATGAAAATACTTAAAATGCTGGCTGGGTAATGTGGTAGTGTTTAGCTGTTGGCAAATGAAAAGAAATGACTTCATGATTTGGGAATAAACGTCTTTGTTTCATTCATAACTATAAGGACAAAAGGCAGAGATGAATTCACTTGAGTTAGATAATAAGCGAAAACTCGCCCATTTATATGGCGCGCTGTGAAGTTGAATATCAGCAGAAGAGTTAGTTTCCTTTAAAGGTGGATACTAAGGAGTGATGGGAATCTTCGCATACCTGGTAAATAGAGCCATTGCCACTAGACATAGGAAGAAATGACTTGGGTAGACCTTGTCTGTATACGATTTTTCATCCTTGATCAAATTATCTTACTCTGCATACATTATCTGTCACTACCAAGGCCTGGCCTTGAGCAGGCATGATGGCCCATACCTGTAATCCCAGGGTTTGTGAAACTGAGACAGAGAAATTATGGAGTTTCCAGTCAGCCTGCCCTGCATCAGGTCCTAGGCCAGCCTGGGCTATACATCAAAATCCTATCCTGGAGCAAAATCATGAATAAAAGAACTGGCCTTAGATGTTCTGAGTCATATTATCACACCTAGAGATTTTCCAAAGAAAGAGAGCACTTATCTTCCATTCTCTGGAGCCTATCAACTTGTGATTGACGAGGGAAAAGAAAATCCTGAACTCCCTCTATGCTTCAGTGCCTAAAAAAAAAAAATCTTCAAACTCTTGTCCTGTGAACTGTATCCAAAGCCCAGCATGTCTTTCATTATGACAGATTTAAAGCTTCTGTGATGGGACTTGACTGCTCCAATGCCTAAGGGATTCATTCAAAGGTAGGAAATGTGTATAATGAGTCTGGAAGAAACGTCTTTGTGGTGGGGCTTGACTGTGCCTGTGCCTAAGGGATTCAAACATAAGAATGTGTATACACAGAGATGCTCACAACCATGGCAGCACTTATCTACAGACATGAAAAGAAGGTGTTCTAGAGCCTGACGGCTAAACCCTGCCCAGCTTCTGCTCTCCTGTCAGCTTGTCAGGAAGGCTGAGCTGTGAGATGACCTTCCCAGGGAGATCCATACAGGGATCTTACCAATGCAGATGAGCCCAGTGGAGCTGAGCTTGCTGCCGGGCGAGCACTCACAGTGGAAAGAGCCCAGGTTGTTCCTGCAGGCCCCATTGACACACGGGTTGCTCTCACATTCATTTACATCTACAATCCAGAAGGAAAAGATTCCGTTAGAGTTGCCATGTGTTTCTGGAAAATATTATTCCTGCAAGCCAGACTGTGCCAGAACGTCTGGTAAACTTGGCTCTTAGAATTTTAATATGGATATACAGGGCCTAAAGTGAATAGGGAATGCAGACGTGTTCTACAGCACAGATAGACCTCAACATGACTGGAGACTCGGTAGGACCATAAGCAACAGCCTATTTGGAAGAGGGTTCAGTATGTGCTCCTTCTATGACTCTAACTACATATAGTAGATTTGTTTTGCTCTGTAGTTCATTCTAACTCCAGGTACAACTCTGGGGCACAACAAAGGTTGGTTATTTCTATCACTTACACTTCTGCCAAGCTTTGAAGACAAACATATACCAACATTGGCTTCCATTCTGAACTCTTAGAGGCTGAGATATAAATACTGGCTACAGAACTCTCTCCAGCTGTCGTGCACCATTCTCTTTCTTGAGCCCTTTATAGTTACATGATTAGTTAATGAATTGCTTTACACACCCAACTTTGGGAAGCTATGAAATAGGAAAATGAGCTCTGGGGCACGGTGGGGGTAGTGGCTCAGGGATAGAGCACATGCCTCAGGCCCTAAGTTCAATCTTTAGAATCTTTAGAAATAGAAAAAAAATCAATTGCACTCAATAGGACTTGATGACTACTGCTTTTAGTCTTAAATCAAATAATATACCAGTAATCTAAGCAAATCCTGTTTCTAGCAAAAGCAAACAGAATCACATTACACCTACATTTTTTAGGAGGTGTCTTTCCCAAGGTTATGAAGTTAAGTCCTTAACACATGAGTCAATAAGAGGTAAACACAACTCTCAGTTAAAATATGAACAATAGCGTTAAGGACACATTCTATACAAATTCAACTACTCAGTTTACAGGAGTCATCGCTGAGATACCTCCTCCCCTTGCTAAGTTATTCCAAACATGTCAACATACCTCAACACTCTAGGCTAAACAGTAGAGTTCCTGAGATTCCAAGGAGACATTGCCCTCCATACATAGTTTTAGATTTAATATAGACCCTTCTCTTCTTTAAATATTAGAGAAGACATTTAAGTAAAGCTGTAAGGCCCCAAGTAAAGCTGTAAGGCCCTAATTCTTGCCCCTAACTCTCTCAAATAAAATGTAAAGAAACTGGTCTTGAAAGGGGGGCAGGCTCAGAACTGATTGCCAGCCAACAGGTTTAAAATAGCAATTCAAAAATCCATGTAAAATGACCAATGACACACTAATATGGGAGGGGGGAACTGTCATGGGAGCCTAACTGTAGACAAAGAACTATAGGCATGTAAGGAACACTGAGAGTCAGGAAGAAACTCCAATTGATTATTCTACACCAAGTGGTCAGCCCAAAAAACATATATGTACAAGTAACATATGGACTGAGAAGGATATATTTAGAAACATACAACAACAACAACAAAGAAACAGAGGCCATGAACTTGAGAGACAGGTAAATGGAAGGTATCAGAGGGAGAAGAGAGACAAGGTGAGAATTATATAGTTGTATTTTAATTTAAAAAATCTATGTAGAGAAAGATTATTGCTACTTCAGAGTGACTAAAGAGGTGCACAGGTGCTAATTTAGCTCTTGAACTATATATTACTGGGGAGTAGGGATACAAGCACATCTTTCTTTCGGAGCGCTTGCAGTAGAAAAAGATCTCTTAAAAGAGATATAAAAATATTTATAATAACACACTAATTCAGATATGAGGTTTTTAATGAAAGCAAATGCTTTTCAATATTGAAATCCTCCCGTGAAAATGCAAAAAYAACTAGATGTGCAGGGAACAGGCAATCTGTCTGAGGGGAATCCACATTTAATTCTCCAATTAATTCATGTGTGAGAAGATTTCTGCCAAAGAAAAGTGCCTGTGTCATAGTTTTACAAAGATTCATTTTGAATTAAGCAACAGTAAACTCAAAGACTGTAAACATACACAAGGACAAGTACAAATATCAGCTATTTAGTTTTTTCCTTAAATATAATGTTTTTTATGGAATAAATGTCATGGATCCAGAAATTGAAACAGTTCACTGTACATTTCTGGAAATAAACTTCAAAGCACATCTGGTTTACATTTAACTAGTTATGTCACTGGAAACACAATCTAAACCACAGTGCTTGATGTAAAAAAGTTAACTTTCACAGACTCTCCAAGCTCAAGCAAAATGAAATAATTTTTTTTGGGTTAACTTCAGCCTAAAACAGAGAGGAACATCCTGCTTATTGTGACTGTTGTTTATTATATATTTAAATTAATATATTGAAAACATGAATTACAAATAGAAATAAGTGAACAGAGAAAATACATACACAGAAAACCAAAGTTTGCAATGATTCTGGTAATAATTCTCTGTCTAGCCCTTGGAAATTAGTGAAGAAAGAGTAGAGGAGAGAGAACTCAGGCTGACAAATTGTGGCCAATGGGGCAAGTCAGGAGGTGCAAGGAGAAAAGAGTTGAACATCCTCTAGGTTTGTACATACGCAGCTTCTTTGGGAGAAATCTTTTGATGAAATTCAAATAACTTAACTGTGTAAAACTTTGGGGGAGCAAGTTTTCTGTGTAACTCTGTTTCATTATTTCATCTTTATTTATATAACACAAACTTCTTTCCTATGACTGACAGATAAAAGTCATTTCCATAGCAAAGGCAAGGTTAAGGTTTATTAAGAACAAGAGTCCTTTGAACTAAAAAAGTCAAGATGTCTCTCTAACCTTCCTTATTGGCTGATTTGCTTTGGAAGTTCTTTAAAGTTTATGTAACCACCCAACATTTCACTACCAGATGTCATTCCGTCACTCACCTGTTTGGTAGCTCACCTCGCAGTATCTTTGACTCCATCTTACCTGCTTTGACAATTCAGCAAAAATATCACAGAACCAGAGACTCCAACCACTCGGTTTCCACTTTATTCTCAAGTGATCACCAGAGGGTATGGTTGTGACAGAAGAGGAAAACAGACCTAATACTCAAGAGTACTGAGCTAATTGAGATGACATCTTGTCTGCTCTTGCTTTTTAAGTTTCCTGAGACTTAGACGAACCTACCCTCTAATAGAGAACTGAATTGGTACAATGTCTAAAGGCAGCAGAAAGTTTGAATACCCAGGAAAAACAGAAATCTGACTGGACAAACGTTTCTCAGAGCAATGTTGAAGGATAACAGGTGCTAGGAGTGAGAGGAGAAATCAGAGACTAGAAACCATCACAGGCATAGCTGAGGAGCCTGAGCTGGCTTTACTGACAGATGCTCCTCACTCTTAGGGAACCCTGTGACCATCTGGTAAAGAGGGACCAAGTCCTCCAACCCAGGATGGATGGGTATGTCCTGCCAGATGAAAAGGGACACAGTTTCCTTCCTAAGTTTAGGAAAATGTGATTATAATTAAATGATTATCTTCCTTCCCCCGCACCTTTTGGTTAGTTACTGTTTTTCAAAGGTTTCCTTTCCACACACACGGCTCAACCCAAACTTAGAACTGTGCTCTGTAATTGCATTCTATTGACTTCAGCTGAGACTTTTCTGTTGAGACATCTTGTTCCATAACCCCAACTTGTTTCTGTCCACAAGAATGCTTTGAAGTTAAAGAAAAGATGAAGATGATGCAAAGCCTCTTTATTTTTTCCATAGTGTTATTGCACTTTACCTGGCTGTGGAGTCACCGAGGGACAGGTACACCCACAGAAAAGGGAAGGGTTATTCTGAAATAATTAATATGAGCTTTCTTAAAACATTACTATTTGGAAGTAGCAACTGGGTTTGAGCATATTACAGGAGTCCCCTGCAGGCCCACAGAGTGTAAAGAAACTACAGGAGGAGAATGAATGGTAGTTAAGAAACAGATTATTTTGAAGTACCATGTGATGAAGGTACCAAATCATGATATCATAGCCTCATACACTCATGTCATAGCCTGAACCTCACTGAAAACAGATTTCCTTAAGCACTTAACTGGCCCAAGCAACTTGCACTGTGTAGAAATTCATGGCATTAAAGAAGTCTTAAAATACTGAACAAAATCAAATAATATCCTTTAATCCACCAAACAGAAACGATAATTTTCATGGACTATCTATTTCAGCATGGAATTAGTTTCACATAGGATCCAAATATTTTTCTGGGTCAGGATTTTGACACTGTTCACCATCTATTTCATAATGAAGTGGCTAACCGCTGAGTCTTTTTGGAATGAAGCCTTGTAGGTTAATGTGTCACGGTGATTTTTTTTATTTAAAGGGTGAACCAAGTGAACAAAATCAGATATTTTAACGAGTCAAACAATACGGCTCTCTCTGTTGTTTTTTTCTAAGTGCTCGTTGAGAGACTGTGAACAGAATGAAACCAACAGTGTTTATAAACTGTTTATATGAATGCCATTTCCAGAACTTCCCAAGCGGTGGACAGAGACCATAAAACAGGGAAGACATTCACACATGCGCTTTGAGCAAGTCATTCAGTGTGACTTGATGCTGGTGCTTCGTGGGCGAGGACATGCTAGAGTCAAGAAAGACAGTCCTTACCTTCACAGGTCTCGGTCTCTGTCCGGAACACATAGCCAGGGGGACATGTGCAGCTGTAACTGCCAGGGGTATTTCTGCAGAGGCCGTTGTCACAAAGCAGCCTGTTTACCAAGCACTCATCAATGTCTGCAAGCAGCCAGTGGAAGACAGGCCATGGAAACGATGGAAATGGTTAAAGGCATAACACACCGACCATTTATGCTCGTCTTTGTTTTGTCCCTGACTCTCCCTTTCCTTCTCTGGCTCAGTATCTATATACCACACTAGAGCAAACACACCCAGTGCTGTGCAAATGCTATGTTCTTATGCTGGTGAATGCTTTAAAAATCTTCCGAAGTCCTTGCAAAAATGCACAGGACTTAGCAAGGGCTCATTATTTCTTTCTTCTTCAGTTATCATTCCTTCTTTCCTTTCTTTTTTGGTTTTGTTTTATTGGAAACAGACCTCACTATGCCTCTCGGGCTGGCATCGAATGAATTCACTTCCTGTGTGCTGAGATTACAGGCGCATGTTACCTTGCCTTCTTATCAGCAAGTATATTTAACAAGAGGAAGAAATAGTAACTATACTTGGGGGATAAAGAGTTCCTTTTGCTTAGAGTGGCTAATTTTACTCTTGCAAACAATTGTACTTTGTCAAATGATATAGTGTTACCCTGATAATAGTGAAAATGGAGATCAGAAAATGATTTCATATATTGTTACAATAGGCAGTATTACTTTTTTGTTTTGCTTGAGTTTCCCCCATTTTTATGTTTTGCTCTGACTCTGACATTTAATATGTACTTTTAAATTAGAATTGTACAAACCCAGTCAGTTTTCTACGAGGGGTATGGCCTCTAGCAGGTCGGCCATGCCCTAGCAGATGGTCACACACCCGTCTATACATGTGAAGCACAGAGTGGGCTCAACGGTTTATTTGTTTATTTATTTTTAAGGAAGGCAGGAAGTTGGAAGGAGGACGATAATAAGGGGTGAGTGTGGGAGAGGCTGGGGGAGGGGCAGAAGATGTGCATCAAAATGCACTGAATGCACATATGAAATTCTCAAAAAATTAAATAAATATTAAAAGATAAAAGCAATCCCAAATGAGGTTACATCCAGTTCTACTGAGCTTTAGGACTCTGACGTATGTTTAGCAAGGGATACAGTTCAATTCCTTAAGAAATGGGTACGAAAAGGTTTGGTCAACCATTTGATAAGACTCACATGTTTTATTTTATTTTTTATTTTATGTATGTGGGTGTTTTCCCATGCTCATATAGTCTCAAAGGAGGTCAGCAGAGGGCATCACATGTGAACCACCATGTACATGCTGGGAACTGAACCCTGGTCCTCTGGAAGAGCAGCCAGTTCCCTTTATTGCTAAGACATCTTTCCAGGCCCTTCATCATTTATAAATTTTAACAAAACCCCACAAAATGTAAAGTGTGACAGACATGTCACCTGTGCTCAGAGTGGGAATGTTCACAGAATTCCCCTGGTTTTAAAAGGACTTGAACTTAAAAGCTAATTTGGAAGTGCCTTTGCTTCTGCTGAAGAAAAGATGGATTAGCTTATATAGATTGATTGAGACAGCATTTCCAGCCCAGGATGGCCTGGGATTACGACAGCCATGGAGATTGAATTCCTGAGCCTCCTGCCTCTCAGATTCTGGGATTATAGGTGTGTGTCACTATCCTTTGTTTATATTGTGCCAAGGATTGAACCAAAGGCTTCCTGAGTGGTAGACAAGGTTCTCTAGCACATCTGCATGCTTTTAGAACTGTTTGATAATCTTTGGCTGGTACCTTTTCCTATAGATGTTCAATCTATTTAAATATACAATAATCAGAGAGTAATAAAAGTCTATCTATCTATCTATCTATCTATCTATCTATCTCTTTTTTATTTTCTATATTCTTTGTTTACATTCCAAATGATTTTCCCTTTCCCACTTCCCCCTCCCTCAATGCATATATTGAGTAATAGATCCATCAGCAGAAACAAAGAATATTAAGTTTCTTTATCCAGTCATCAACTGATGACTTGATCAATTGATGGGTTGTAAAAGCATTATGGTTAATTTGTAAGTAYTATATATAATGATAGCTCTAATAATTCTCACTTATGAAAATGGACTCAATTATTCCGTGGAACAGTTTTGATTCTGTTCAGTGGCTTAAATATGAAACCAATAAAGCACCATAAGAGCGTTTATCTTTCCCCCTTTTCTTTTGCTGATTACAAATTACACAGAGGATTTTCTTTTCATATTATCTTATAAGTTGAAAAAGGGGTACACTTACTTCTGCTGTCCCATTTAGGCACGTGGTCACAGTTAGTGGTTTCTGTATAAAGCTGAAGTCCCTCTAACCCGGAACATCACCCTTTCCCAACTTTACTACTACCGAGAGTGTTAGTTTTTGAAGTCCATGTCTCATTGGGAACATTTAGGATTAAAATAAGTACAGAGAAGCAGTGGGCAAATGATTCACTTGTATTCTCTCACTTGGGAAAAGATTATCTTAAGAAATAGTATTCTGAGTTTGATGCAGTGTTGCGGGATTCAGTTCTAATGCTTCTGTATCAATGCATGCAAAGGTGATGAGGGAAGCTATGGGATATCTAGTTTTCATCATTAACTGTTGTTTCTTCTCTTATCCATGGGGTTAGACAACATGTGTGGCTCTTGTGCATACATCTCCAGTAACTTACCAATGCAATTTCTTCCTGAGGTATCTGGCTCATAGCCGCTGTTGCAGTTACAGCGGTAGCTGCCTCGCAAGTTTTCACAGATCCCATTGGCACATATGTCAGGGTCCAAAGCACACTCGTTGATATCTGTGTGAAATATAGCATGATAAAAAGGGATCTAATAAGGAACTTCCAACATGTGAAACATTTAATTTTGAAAACCTCAATATGCCTTTTAGGAAAAAAAGGGAAATAAAAGAAGAAAATAAAATAGAAGGATACAAGACACTCCACTGGTAATTCAGAAAAAATAAAGGCATTGGCAGAAGCCAAATAATTAAATCATGCAGTATGTCTATATTTTTGACAAAATTAATAAAGGAAATTTATAGGCCGTTGGCTCAAAATCCAAAGGAAAACTCAATTTAATAAGTGTCACAGTCATCTAATTAAAACATAGAAATTTATGAGGAAGGTCTGTATGGGTTTATGGTCACAGGATGTTCCTGCTTTGTTCTCATATTTAGCAATTACCTAAGTAATAGGATACGCAATGTTTCTCATTGTTGATGAGTTAGAACAAATCCAGAAGACACTAAAACATGGCTGCTGACAATCCAGTGATTTACAACAAACCATGGCACATGACTGCTGTATCACCCAGGGACAGTGTCACTTGAGGTCCAGTGAAACAAACACATAATTCTCAACAGGCCATAGGCTCCAGTCGGAAGGCCATTGAGAGGTAATTCTCCTCTTCCTCCTCCTCCTCTTCTTCGTCCTCCTCCTCCTCCTCAACAACAACAACAACAACAACAACAGGAGTGTGGTGCAAAACTCCCATTTTGTTCACTATGATCAAATTCTGATAATGGTTGTTTATAGGAATTGGAATTTATATAGGAATTGGTTAGTCACAGAATATCCATATAACCGCAGCACCTGGGACAGGGCAGGAGAATCAGGAGTTTAAAGCCAGCCTGGGCATTGAGACTCTGTTTTAAAAAGGGGGAAAGCATTTGGAAAGACTTCCTTAGAAACTCTCTGATTATCTAGCTTTTCATTTTGCATCTGAGAAAAAATATCCCAGTAAAAGTCTGACTCTTTCTTTGGGTTCAGATATTCATTTAAAATTGAGCATCACATCAAAGATTCTCCCCTATTCAACATAGATGCACTTGTTTCTCAGTTTTCTTAAAACATGACACTAAGTTTGCAATAAGAAAACTTAAATGAATTTTACTTCTACAGTTGGACAGAAACATCTTGGTGGTTCTTATTTTTGGATAGAATGTCCCAGACTTGATCCATATTAAATATACCTAAAGATGGATAATTTTCTAGCTGTGTCTGTATAATCACATAATATAGCATTGTCTTAAAAATAAATGTACACATAAAATCATGGATATGGATTGTTAGTAACATTCTCAACAAAACACTTTTAACCAATAAATATTTGTCTGCAATAAAAAGCAGTCATATGTAAAATGCCACTTAACACCATCTAATTTAACAACCATTTCTCCATTTATGAATTTTCACAGTAACTATAACCATATTCCTCTGATAATCAGTAAGCTAAGTAGTTATATTTTATAATCACAAGTTGAACAGAATCACCTCTTCCATCCACAGTGATGCCTACGCCACTGCTACAGAGGCCATGGAACTCAGCTGTGTGATTAAAAACAAACAAGAAATGTTAAGCCATGCCCATTCCACATCCAGTCATTAACATAACAGTGAAAAAGTTAAACAATACTTCATACTCAGCCATTAATATAACAATGAAAACAAAGATATTATGCCAAGCCTGTTCCATAACTCAGTCATTAAAATAACAATTTTATGTACATTCATTTTTAAAATGGAAAAAAATCACTGTTTTCTGGAATATAATTATCTCAAGAATTCTAAAATCACAGAATAGTATTTAAAAAAAAGGAAGGGAGTTTGTTTATTTTTGAACCCCATTAGACTGATTTATATTCCAAAGGGACTGTTGAATGAACAACAGTCAACCTTGATGGACCTGGGACTTGACATCACAAGGTGTCTAGATTTGAAAAGATCCAATCAGATTGTTTTGCATTTGTAAACTCAATAGTGGCAAGTACAATGCCAACCTATTTATATTGTCAGGGTAACAGTCATGTACAAAATATGCACCATGATCACAGCAGCAAATAGAACTTGTTCGTTGTCATGGTCACTTAGGGTCATACTGAAGCGTGTACACAAACTGAGGCTGCTGACTACCTCCCTCACATAACAATGCAAACTTGGCTCTTTTTTCTTCAGTTCAGAAAACAAAACACTTTGGAGTGGACATAATCTTTGGCTGAATGCTACTGTTGACTTTCTAGTTTCTTACAATGCATGGTTACCTGAATTTTTAGCAGGGCAAGGCTGGCAGGGCTCTCCAAAACCATAGTCTGGATTAGCACAGCAGCATTCAGACTTGGTCACTGCACCCGGGAATGGACGCACACACACTCCTTTCTTGATTTCCCCATAGCAGGTGCTACGCATGTGAGTGTCTAGCAGAGACAAAGGGATTTGCCATCAGAGACTGAAATGAAAAACTTCTTTAACCTAAGAGGTTGCTGCCTTGGGAGTGTCCAGGGAGCATCTGCCATTTTCTCTTATTTTGCATCTTTAGCATCTTCAAGGTTGGGGAATGAACAAATTTTTGTAGTGTAAGGGGACAACAGAAAACGTACCAACAACTGTGGTCCCCAGCCCTACCCATCTGGAGTTCTCTGTGTCACACATGTGTCCATTACCCCAACTATTCTCACAGATCTTTTATTGGCTAAAGATATAGCAACAGTTAAAATCGCCATTTTGAGTTTTAATCACAGCATGTCTTGGCTGTGGCCTGGCACTGAACTCTTGTTTCTATTTGAGAACTTCTAAGGAGCGATGAAGATAAACTGCCTTGAAGTGACTGGAGAGTTGCCTAGGAAATTACTCGCTTTGACTTCTTAAATTAGGAAGTCTTTCTTTTCAACCCTAGGACATTGCTGGTGACTATGCTTTTATCTCCAATGTCCCAACTCAATTAAGAATTATATTTTTAGAAATGAGCTGAGCATGGTGGCACATGCCCTTAATCTCAGCATTCAGGAGGCAGAAACAGTTAGATCTCTGTGAGTTCAAGGTTAGCCTGGTCTACAAAGTGAGTTCTGAGCCAGCTACATAATGAGAACCTATTTTTTTTTTTTTTGGAGACAGGGTTTCTCTGTATAGCCCTGGCTACTTACTCTGTAGACCAGGCTGGCCTCAAACTCAGAAATCTGCCTGCCTCTGCCTCCCAGAGTGCTGGGATTACAGGCGTGTGTCACCACCGGCTGGCAAGAACCTATTTTTTAAAAAAGACTGTACTGGATATAGATTTTTGACAACTGAACACAAGCTAGAATCATAAGAGAGGAAGGAGTGTTAGTTGAGAAAATGCTTCCATGAAATCCAGCCATAATACATTTTCTTAAATTATTGATCAATGAAGAATGGGCCAACCCATTGTGGGTGGTGCCATCCCTGAGCTGGTGGCCTTGGGTTCTATAAGAAAGCAGGCTTAGCAAACCGGGGGAGCAATCCAGTAAGCAGCACCCCTCCATGGCCTCTGCATCAGCTCCTGCCTCCAGGTTCCTGCTCTGCTTGAGTTCCTGTCCTGACTTCCTTCGGTGATGAACAGCAACTTAGAAGTAGAAGCTGAAAAACTTGCTGTTTTGGTCTTGGTGTTTTGATGTAGAAAACCAAACCAAACCAATTTAAGATACAAACAAACATGGCTCCTTTTCTTTAAGACTACCTGCAAGTTCCTGTTCTCTCTCTCTCTCTCTCTCTCTCTCTCTCTCTCTCTCTCTCTCTCTCTCTCTCTCCCCCCCAAGGGGCTATGCAGACATGGTCCCATGAAAATGATCACTGGAGCTGAGGAGGAATAGGTAAAAAGTCAAAGTTACAGGCTCTCAAAGGCCTAAGTTGGGATTCACGGTCAGCTTACATGACTTCCAAGATTCCTCTTTTCCCTTTATGCCAATCTATACCCCTAAAAATCCTACCATAGTTCATCTCCTCACTGTTTAGCCTTATGAAATATCTTACAGTTTTATGAGGTAGTAAACAATGAATTATTTTTAAGAAATCTGAACATCTTAAAGGCCAGAGAGGCAACAAAGTTTCTAACAGTAGAACATGGTAATTTCATCAGAGATACCCCCCATTGTAAGTCCTCAACAATGTTGACAAGTTGTTAGAAATAACTGTATCTGTTTCTTAGTGTGTGCCTTTTAATGCTTTCTTAGGCTCTAAATGTATTAGATTCATAGCTCCATTAAACGCTGAGATGTTTGTATATTAACATACAAGAGGGTCCCAAATTTATCATTCTAATCCTGAGAAACACAGTTTTGATTTAAAGTAGGATTTCTATGAGAGCTTTTGGAGGGATCGGTGTGGTCAAAGTTACTGCTGTTTTCTGGACAAGAACTTACAATGCACATCTTTTCAAAAGCAAGTTGACTGGGCTGGGGAAATGGTTCAGTGGCTAAAGGTACTTACTGCTTTTGTGCATGACCCGAGTCCAGTCTCCACAACCTCATCAAAAAATTATATCAACCTGTAACTTCAATTTCACGGRATCTGACACCTTCTCCTGCTTTAGAGAGCTCCTGAACATACATGGTGCACATAATCTCACCCAGGTACACACATATGAAGGTAAAAATAATAAACAAACAAATCTAAACCAGAAAAATAGTAAAAATGAAAGAATAAAAGCAAGTAGACAAAAAGCTGTGGCATCTATTACAGGAGCAATAGATGTTTATGTGGTTGATTAGAAGGTCCCAAAGAAAGAGAGCAGCAGCATTCTTGTGTGGGTCTTAGGACCACACCCATCCTGAAATCAGATCTCCATTAGCTGGTCTATCTCAGATTACAACACACCTTGCTTACCAGTGAAGTAGTTTATAAAAACAGGAATGCTACTTAATCATTAAATGAGGTGCCAAACAACACTCAGAAAATCATAGCCCCAAGGGGTAGCAACCTTATTTCTTTGATCTTTGGCAAGGACAGTATTATGATCAAAGACCCCAAGATAGAACTTCAGTTCATATTTCCTTAATCATGTAACTGAGACACAATAGGAAAGATAAATACCAGCAGTGAGCTATGAGAATGCACTCACAGGACTTGGGTGGGAACTGGGTAGACCAGAGTAATATATGCATTTAACATGTACCTATGTATACATATATATTTTAGTACATTTAAAGTATACATATCTTTTATATATAATATTGCATTTCAGTACATTGTTTTTTCTTTAAAATGGGATTATTTTGAGAATGTTTTTTACCAGTATACTTGCACATTTTCGAAACCAATAGCAAAATATGTATGAATGCAGAATACTACTTTTGTATTACTTGCTTTTTAGTTGCCTTCACTACATAAAACAACAACTCTTAAGACTCACACTAAATACGATGCCATTATTTTAACCAAATAAAAAGTACTATTTTTTCTTTTATGGGACATCTGGGGGGTGGGGAAACCAGAAAAAGAGAAATGAAATGTAAATAAAGAATATATCCAATAAAAAAAGACTCACACTAGATACGATGCCATTATTTTAACCAAATAAAAAGTACTATTTTTTCTTTTACATAAGATTTTATTTTTTATTTTTAATTACATGTGCACAGATGCATATAAGTGCAGGTGCCCATGAAGCCAGAAGAGGACACTGGATACCTTGGGGAGTTACAGGAGATTGTGACTTGCCAGTTGGGTCCTCTGTAAGAGTACTACACACTATTAACCACTCCAGTAGTGTTTTCTTATCTGTTTGCTCTGAGCCGACATCGTATAATGCTTTACACAGGTGAACTATGTAGTACTAACACATTTAATCAACAGAGCTACTGAGTTTTTTAAGAGGGACTATACCTTGTCCAATAGCACACAGATAGTAAACAACAGAACTGGTAAAGAGGGGAACTGAACTTTCTATAAAGAAATATGTTAGACTTTGGAAAACATGATGAAATGTTCTAAAGCTAGTATTTAAAGGAACCTGCTGAAAATAAAATTTAACTAAAAATTTTCCAATAATAAGGTAAATTTGAGATCCCATCCTGAAGATATAGAGAATTTAATGACAAATATCTGCCCACCATCAAGGATCTGTGTGTGTGTGTGTGTGTGTGTGTGTGTGTGTGTGTGTGTGTNTGTGTGTGTGTCTATCTGTCATCTATCATCTATCTATCTATCTATCTATCTATCTATCTATCTATCTATCTATCTATCAATAATCTAGGAGAATTCTCTTAAGAGAATGGTTATTTAAAAAAGCATAATCTATGTTATAAGTTGAAGTTCTTTTTACTTAAATCTTGTCAAGCCCAAGGGAGTCCCATGGGATTCCTGGAAGGGCTTTTTTAAGATGCAAGTTTAAGATGCAAGTCCAGTGCTATGACAACCACTGTGTTAGCGATGAACAGATGTTGGAAGGAGGCTAGCCTCCGGTCACAGTGGACAGGACGGAGGATGGTATGTCTATGGGCTGGGTCAAATGAAGAAAGGGCTCCATTTGGCAGGCCCACGAGGTGACTTTAAATAGATGCAAAGCCATCCTAGGGAGGTTCAGGTAATACAAAGAATCCCTGCCTCCACCATCCCTCACTGAGAGCTGAGCTTGGAAGTGAATTTTATTTCAAACTCAGGAATGTTAAGTATCATATGCCAGTGAACATTTTAGAGTCTAAATCTGGATCTCTCCCATTAAATAAAATCTTCATAGAATTTTTTTGTTACCTAAATGTTGAGTTATGGGATAGCCTGACTTTTCTTCTTTCATTATAGGATCTTCTCTGTCTACTGAAATAACTACAAAATAGTTTAAAGGGATGGAGATGGTTCTATTCTGTCTCATGTTTACACTGTGAGCTATGGTTCTTCAGTACACTAAAACCATAGCTTAATTTTATGAAAGTATTTTTTTTTAAAATCTCAATTCTTATAGAAATAAAGATATAATTTAAAAAACCTGTTAAAGAGACAATTCAAATTAGTCATAGGTGTTACTTCTTCCTGATATAACAAGGAACAGTTCCCACTGTTCATTGGGAAGACTGATGAAATCCACCTTAGTATGAGAATAGCAATATATAATTTTCCACCTGGATAAATGGTGCTCTATGTTCAAAAGTTGAAATAGTCACAAGGACAGGAAGTTCACAAAAGCATTCCAAAGGTTTCTGATGTGTTCCAGGCATGTGGATAAAAGACCCAAGTCTTGGTTTTGAACATCAGTTTTGTGATAAATGCTCCTAAACTGGCTGGTTGAAAGGAAAAAATAATTTCTCCATCCTAAGCCAGGTTTACGTTCACCTTCGATTTCCACGGAATCATTTAGGTATAGACGAAAAGCAACTAAGTAGCTTAAGGCAACTGAAAAATATGTGGGCTTTCCCCTCAGGAAGACGCTGCGTTCTTCCAGCTGCTCTACTTGAAATTCCCCTGGACAAAGCGCTGACAACCTGCAGGCTGGGATGGAGCCTAGGCGGGAGGGAGGATGAATCTGAAAGAACAGATGATTTCCATCTGCCAACCCTTCCTCGTCCCTCCTGCGATTCCAGAGTTCTGTGTAAAGTATTAAAATATGATGACTTAAGAATTTCCTCTCTCTCAAATACACTTTCAAACTAGTCTTGCTGTCTTCCTGCATAAGCTGAAATTCAGAGGGTGCGAAAAGGACTGACCCATCCTTCATGTCTCACAGAAGCCCTTGGAAGGGGCCACCCTGTTAACATGTCTTCCTAACTTCTCTACGCCATCACCACAGCGTCACTGCTTAGGTCTTGAAGTGCCCACAGCCCCTCAAAAACTCCACCCGCATTTTCAATGCCAACGCATGGACCCTTTAGATTCATTTTCATGTCATCCATTCGGCAGGTGTTTCCAAAGGGAATTCAGAGTGGCTTGGCATAAAATGTGTATTCAGTCTCACAACCCTTCATGGAGGTAAGAAATACTCTTGAATACTTTAAGCTTTAGATGTTAGTATAATCCTATGGCACGAGTTGTTCGTGCTTCAGGCTTTCTTTGAGAAAAAGTTAAGAGTTTACATGAATGTAACTATAATCCCCAATTTCATATGTTCTTCATGAACACCCACTGAATTCAGAACTTTATTTCTTTGTATACCATCAGAAGCTTTGAAGAGAGAGAGTTTAGGGTCTCGGTTTTATAAAAGTTTTATTAAGATATAACTTATACACCATAAAACTTACCCACGGGAATTCTACATTTTGAGAGTGTTTACTGTCGCAGTGGGTTTTAGGACAATTTGCATGTTCTTCAGCTAATATTTCCTCCTCTTGCCACCACGTCCTTTCTGCCGTTAGCAATCTTATTAAAGGCATGCCGCTTTGCCTCTCTGGCCATTTCCTCTGAATGACATCAAACACAATATAGCCTTTCTGTGACTGACACCTCTCACTTGGCATGAGAGAGAAGCCTTACCTGTGTTTCGTTGCACATCTTCTCTTGTGGTCCAGCACTATTCTTTTGTGTAGGTATATCCCATTTTATGATTTCAGAGATCACTTGGGACCATTGGGCCATTATAGAATGCTTCACTTACCAACACACACACGTCCATCCACCCCCACAGCCAGGCCGGGAGGACAGTCACAGCGGAAGGATCCTTCGTTGTTGATGCAGTGCCCATTCATGCAGATGCCTGGGGTCTGGCATTCGTCCACATCTGCCCAGGGGTGACAGAAGCTGGTCCATTACTGAGTAACAGACTTTGCTTGCGGAATTACCCTAGCCTATCAGCCTTTTAACTGAGTAACTGAGTATATTATTTATATATAATCTTGGAGAAGATTATATATAAATGCAAACTGACCTCTATAACAATGCAGTCCTATCAAGCACATTTTGTAGAAGACTGAGTAAAATCTGCTGTATGCGTTGAGGGGGAAAAAAGAGTCTCATGACTTCTATTAGCTCTTTGATAACATTGTTTACTACTACTAAAATCTAATTCAAATTAAGTGAAGTAAATCTCTACAAATCTATGGCCAAGTTTTACAATTATTTTCATACAGAAGTAGATTCTCCTTTGACATCAATTTGAACATTTCACACTAACAGCAGCAACAACAACAACAAAAGTTGAGATATGCCTTTTAATTTCCAGTCCATCTGTATTTATCAAATGTTGCCCAACATTAAGGAGATTTCTCCACAGCAGAGGCACACCTCAGACACAGAAGAGGTAAGTCAAGACACACAGATTCTAACATTTGTAGTAAGAAAGCTGATGAAAAATAATTTCCAGGAGGGATGAATTCCAATAAATCGAGGCATTCAACTTTCCTAAGAAACTCTCAAGAGAAGTTCTAACTGGTGTGCAGTCCTGTATGGTATAGGGCAATGGTGGTCACCTGTCCTGTGTTAAATCTCAGTTAACCGACCTTGAGATATCAGTCAAAAGTTATAGCTGTCCCAGTCCACCTTATATTTCCCTTCTTTGCAAAGTCAAAAGCTATCTGTTATATATAAATTTCCACCACTTTGTATCCTTACTGTCCCTGGAATGTTAAGGAAGTCATAGGACTTGGTAACAAATCCTAGTTTATTCAGGTAGACTGGTAAAATTGAAGGTGGAAAGTTGATTTCCTCTGAGGGACGAAACTGAAATAAAAATAAAAGCTTGCTTCCAAGACAAAGACCACAAAACATGTTCCATGTTACAAAGCTCTGCTTGTGAGTATGAATGCCATACAGTGTCGCGTATTTCCAGGGGGTGCTCTATTTATTGAAATTATCACTAGAATTTGGTATCCAAAATTGCTTCATAAACAAAATAGCTAATGAAAACTCTCAAATTATGTTTCCCCTTAATGGAACTAAGATAATAGATTCATCACRTGTTTCCAAAGAATCTGCAGATCAGCTCTATGGAATATACGTGATACTGTGTCCACAAAAATGACCTTAGAAAAATAGAGTCCCGGGAATATATACAAATGAAAAGTTGGCAAGGCATTGTGTGAGTCAAGGTGACTTTCTTACAGCGAAGCTGTACGCACCTGTGCAGTAGCGCCCATTTGGAGCCAGGACGAAGCCTGGCTTGCACACGCACTTGAAGCTGCCATCTTCATTGATACACATCCCGTTCAAGCACATGTTGGTCGTTGTACATTCATCATGGTCTGTGGCAGAAGACACAGTGACCTTGAACCCTGGCCTCAAGAGAAACATGCCTCTCCTTCCAGTCTACAGTCAAACCTATCTCCGTAGGAATTCTGTCTTTGTGGATAATAGTTCACTCTTTAAAATTATTTAGCTTTGAGATTATAATATAATTACATCATTTCTCCTTCCCCTTCCCACTCTCCCAACCCTTCCATGTTTCCTTCCTTGCTCTCTTTCCATTGCCTTCTTTCCTATTTACTGTTGATGTTCTTAAGCACATAAATACAACCTGTTCAATTGGCACAATGTGGCTTGTCTGTATGTGTTTTCAGGGCTGACTGCCTGTTTATTTCACTTGTAAAAACACGGATGTCTAGTGCATGAACACAACTCATGTGAACACTTGAAGGACCTTCTGTATAACGAATGCAAAGGTAAGGAATAAATCTTAAGACCGTATAAGCATCTGAGGTCTTTCAGTTCCCAGGGGGTGTCACCTTTACAATGGAATTAAAGCTCAGTGAACCACATTGCAGGTGAAATAATCTGCACTTTCCTTAGTGAGGGTTTGAATTCCACCTCTCTTTTGGCATCTATTACTAAGCTAAGCATGCCAACCAATCAAGAGAGTCAGTTACGACGTATATCAACATTGCCCTATTCCCCCAAATTTCTCTATATTGGCTATGTTATGATCATGGCATCTAAAATTCAGCATTCAGCACATTGCTGAAGAATAATTGCTACTTATATTTAGAGATGTGCTGCATAGGAAAAATGCAAGAAGTCATAAATTATGTGTTGCTGTAGCATTCATTGCTCATTAATTCTGTCACTTTATGTTTCTAGTCATGTGAAATTGCTTTCATATTTTATTTACCTAGCTAATGTGACCAACTTTCTTTTACATGTGAGGAATGGAAGCCCTTGTAGCATCCTCTATGGGGTTCTAAATAAAATGTATATCTTCTAAAATAAACTTTTTTTCAAGGGAAAATAAATCCCATACCAACACAGTTTTTTCCATCTGTGGTTAATTCAAAGCCAGCATTACAAATGCACTGGAAACTTCCATCTGTGTTCACGCATCGGCCATTTTTACACAGAACTCCATTCTGGATACACTCATCAATATCTGACAAGATTAAAGACAGCCAAACAATCTTTCTTTGTTATGCTTGTTGAAGAAAATGGTATGATAATGCATGCACTTTGAAATATTTACCGTAGTTTTACGTGTGACATTTAGGATTATGCTGATTTCTTAGCAGCATCCTCACCTCTCACTAGCTTTTTCTTTTGGGATAGAAAACATAAGCATTTTCTTTTTCCTTACCTGATGGTAGGTGAAGAAGAAAAGACAGAGAAAGGAATATGGGGTTCAGTGAGCCTAAGAGCAGGTAGAAGGAGGCCAGAATTATTGAGGCAGCTGTTTTTGGCATAGTGGGCAAAGGCCTTAAAGTCAAAACTCAAGGTTGGGTCAGTGAAGGGAACAGGAATTTTTGGCTTCAGAGCTATACAAGGACAACTGCTGGAGAAAGTCCATTCAGGCACCTAACTGCGCATGAACAAAACAGGAAATTAAAAGCAAGTGAATTTGTCTGGTAAAGGGATTCTGAGATGCATCAGCAGGGAGCTAGGGTTTGGATGATGTTGGTGGGTGAAGCAATGACACTGAATATAGACAAGGAACAATTCGGTGCTGGATTGTGAGTATGGCAAAAAAAAAAAAAAAACAGTAGTTGAAAATGACTATAAATCTTAAGCTCAGTCAACAGCAAAGCTGCAATGCTGTCCTTATTTGGAGAAAGGAAGCTGTGAAAGCAGACTAAAGGGTTTTGAAGCCAGATACTACGCTGTCCTGCTTAGACATGCACACGGCACTTATGTTTAAAGGGAGGTTCTCCCAGAGTGTCATAAAACTAATCCACAATGTAACAGTGCTTAAGTAATCCATGTCTCATTTTAACAAGGTTCCTTTAACTCCAACAGCCTTGCTGAGTCTATTTTACAGAACCGGTTTCTGCACACCACCCCTGTCTCACCGATGCATGCTTGCTTCGTAGGAGTCCTCTGGAATCCAGTGTGACATTTACAGTAATAGGATCCAGGTGTGTTAACACAGTCTCCATTACTGCAGGGATTTGATGTGCATTCATCGACATCTGTGAGCAGCAAAAGAAACCATTACGGACGTCACTCAATTTGCAGAAATGTTTGTTTAAAGTGCATTTAGTCTCCCAAACTTGAGAGAAGGCCAGACCGTGGTAATAGTCTAAATAGCAGAGTATTTATAAATGAATGAAAATTCCTTTCCTCAAATACACAGAGCGTCCAATTTGAAGATTTACAAAAATAATGCTTATTGGAGAGTACTAGCGAATTTGCTTTAATCAGGGAATAATGATTTTTTTTTTTTGGCCCAGTTGGAGTAAGGCCCAGTGATTAAGGGCACAGGCCTCGAAAGGCAACAACTGTGAGTTCCAACAGAGAACAACACTCAGCAGCCTCAGCAATCTAGGCAAGTTAATAGCCTAAGGCCTTGGACGATATCATGTGAACAATGGATGGGTTCTAAAGACACACACACACACACACACACACACACACACACACACACACAAGCACTACATGTGGTCAATACTGTTAGTTTTAAATAAAGGAATTGATGGACTATGGGCTTTCTTTGTTACTTTGCTGCAGACTCGTTTATATATTTACAACTAGATATATTCACCGAGGCTTTATTTTGTAGAAACTAACATAAAATATACAGACAACAAAAACCAATTAAACAGCAATTCTTTTCCCCATTAGCCTCAGATCTCCTAAGAGTCTTAAAATTGGCGCTGAGGATTTTTTTCCACAGAAAATAAAATTTGATGCAATTATTATCTGATCTGAAACCAGAGAATGTTGGAAGTTTTCATGTAAGGTCTCCTTAGGTGTAGTTAAAGGCAAATCCATTACATTGGGTGCATAAAACCAAAGACTGGACTGAATAAATCAGACCAGGCAAATCCTAGTAAAATCACTGTGCCAGTGTACATTGAGCTTCTCTTTGCTTAGAAATGCCCACTAAGCAATATTCTGAATGCTGGCAAGTTCAAAAGGCTGCGGTACTGGTTTGCAGTCTCAGGTACATGTAGAAACCATTAGCATACAATTTTAGCTAAACTGGAGAAAAGACTGATGTAGTCAACCCAGGGTGACCATGTTAATAAACAGATTGCTCCTCTCACAGATGTTTCTGCCAGAGGGACTGTGCTCTCTCAAACACACCAGCCTCATTTATATAAACGTTCAGAGGGAGCGCAATTAAACCCTCTCTTAGAAAGGGAGGGGAAGCAAAACAAAACCTCAAGGTGAATACAATTAAGACAGCAAAGTCTAACAGGATTAAATGCCTTTTCAATTCATCCCAGGGCCCTTCCAGCCCATTAAGACTCACTTACRTTGACACTTTGGTTGATACCATCAATTCTACTGAGCCAAAGGGATGGAGCAAAATGGGGAAGAGAGAGTTTAGAGCATTAGCAAACACATCAGGAACAATCTGTGCACTTTTGACTGGGAAACTGCACCTTTGTTTTGTGCTACTAAAAACCACCTCAGTTATCTAGATGCACACCATTGAAGCCCAACAATTAAAAGTGATTCGTAGGTGTATCTTGTTGTAAGCCCAGTGTAAAACTGTGTTTAAATAAAGACTCTTAAGAGAGCAAGTGCCCAGCCTCCTCCCTCCAGGTAAACTGTCTAGGGAGCCAAGGAAAAAGGGAAGAATCTACAGCATCACCCAGCATGCATTTCTCTCTAAAGAACCCACCCCATGGCTTCCTGTCGCCATGACATCTCTTCTCTATCATCCAGTACTTCAAAGAAATTACATCTATCTTAAAGGAACAGAGATAAGCAACCGTTATAGTCACTATACTTTGGATTATTTTTTCTTTCTATGATTCCATTAAGGACTCAGTGGTGTTAAGCACAGTTCATAGGAATCTTAAGACTCCGAAAACAAATGAAAAGAATTGTGAAAGTATTGATTATTAAAGTTATTAAAATTTCAGACACCATGAATTTAAAAATTTATTCTTGGAAAATATGTATATAATATATAATTACATCAGCTGATAAACTGCTTAACTTTAAGAATTTTAAGAGCTCTGTATGACCCATGGCAGGAGAGGAATGCATCTATTTCCTATTGTCTTACGATAAATGATATGAAGTAAAATGATTTTGACAACAGTGTGGATGAGACATGCACTAGGCATTGCATAATTTTATATTGAGGAGAACAGGAAAAGAAGAGAAATAAGGAAATATAACTGTTCTTAGGCCTTAGGAATAATTCTTCTAGAAGTAGGATCAAACTCTGTTTCTCTTGCTTTTGTTGTTTGTTTTTTTGTTTTTTAGTTTTGTTTTTAATGTTTAACATAGTGATTCCTTTATGCCTTAGCAAACATATGACAGAAGTTCTCAAATAAAGGTCAGCTTACCACTCCTTAAAACACTGGCACATTTTAAGTAGGTACAACTCTTATCCTTAGTACTAGAGTAAGTTTTTTTTAAAGTAATTACTTATTCCTCATGATCTCAAAATGGTTAAAAGTTGACACCAGAAAGGTATGAAAGACCGATTTTTTTCTTAACATTTTTTTCAGAATTAAGCTATGGCTGAGAATTATAATAGGGTGAAGGAGAATCCTGGTGAGGTTTCATTGCTGAAGGGCTGAATGATGAGATCTAACTTAAAATGCAACCATGTATAAACTGGGCAAATTGCAGAAGCTCTGGGTTTCCCTAATATATTAAGCCATGCAGATATACTGTCTTCACACAACATTAGGCAGAAATAATAGGAGACAAAACAAGAACCCTTCCTTCCTAGCGCCTAACACAACAGGCCCTACAATGTTAAACTTATCAAACTCAACTCCAGGGCAACTGGTTGGATGTTGTCTATGTGCCRACCTTCAGTGGCATGAGCAACAGTCATGCCAATGGCTTTGGCAGGATGAAGTTCAAGGAGTGGCCTCTGCAAAGGTAAATCAACTGGGAGAAACCAAAGCCTTCAGTGAGCCTCTTTGGCATCTGTAGGCATGAGTCTAACTTTGGACAAGTAAATACACTTTTGACTAGTATATAAAAGTATGGCCAAATTCTTCAGGACTTCAGCCTTGGTAAGCCCAAATGGGGAGTCTATACAATATATGGAGATGTAATTTTCAGTATCTGTACAACAACATATGAGAGAAACATATGTGCTTCCCTCTAGTGGTTTAGAATTTGAGCAGGGACAGGGAGATGTGCTGAGTGTGAGTTTTTTAAAACTCCAAGAAAATTCAGATTTATCAAGAGACCATGATCCCAGCTACTATAGAGCCTGCTTCTGAGCTAGAGAATACACACTGGCTCCCATTTTACTATCATGCCACCATTCATAACTCTAAATCAAATAGATAGAATTTAGAAACCCAGATCTTCTATGACTACAGTTTGGTTTGTGAGAAAATGGCACAGATATGGTGGCACATGCTAGTTCATACATGGTTCAGGGCAAAGTTTCAAGGTCTGGTCTATGGTCTCATGGAAGTCACTGGTATGTCAGGGATACAATTGAATTTTTTAATGGTGCTGGCTAAGAGCACTGGCTGCTTTTCCAGAGGATCTAAGTTCAATTCCTAGCACCCACATGGCAGTTCACAACTGTCTGTAACTCCAGTTCCAGGGGACCTGACACCCTCACACAGACATTCAGGCACAACACTAATGCATATAAAAATAAATAAATCATTCTAAATTATTGTTTCATAATCATTTGATGTCACTGCCTTTTTTACTGTGGGGACATTTTCAATGATACGGTACAAAACAGTGCTTTCAGCACAAATACCCGAGCACAAATGACAGCCACATTATCAAGGACACACGGGACAGAGGTGCAAAGAAAAGCCATGTTCAGCAAAGGATTTCATTTGTGACAGTAAAAACTTACCATGCTAAACCCTGACTTGTGCATGTGCTTTCTACAATCTCCCATGAAAGCAGTGAATGTTAAACACTATTGCTGACTGAAATGTCACATGTGTCTTAGAAACGAATCGGTGCAGCACTCTCTTGTAAGCCACGTTTTATCACAGAATGCTATTTGTACTCAAAGATGAGCTGACATGCAAATTACAGTTCTTCAAATGTGTGAATTGTCAGTTTCTTGAAGAAGAAAAGCAAGAACCTTTCCCTCCCTTTAAGGAAATAAAAATAGTCTAGTTGACCCTAAAGCGAAAATCTAGACTTAAAGTGTAATGTGCATTTCTTTCATTTGAGAGTTTAGAAAGTGCATTCACAGGTCAGGGTTTAGTATGTAAGTTTTACTGTGGCAGAATTAAAAAAGAATACTGCCAATTTTCTAAAAGTATAGCAGAATTTCTAATGAGTCTGAAGGTGATAATATCTACTATGTGGGGGCTTAGAATTTTTGTTGTTCTGTTTGTTTTTTTGAAAAAACACATTGATATATTTTATTCATTTATTTTTTAAAGATTTATTGATTGATTGATTGGTTGATTGATTGATTGATTGTATGTGGGTACACTGTGGCTGTCTTCTGAAAAACCAGAAGAAGGCATCAGATCCCATTGCAGATGATTGTGAGCTACCATATGGGTGCTGAGAATTGAACTCAGGACCTCTGGAAGAGCAGTCAGTGCTCTTAACCACTGAACCATCTCTTCAGACCCTGTTTTTGTTTTTTAAAATAATGGTGAAATGTCTTGACTGTGGACTCACTTGTAACACAGGGAGCCATTGTATCTCTAGTGACAGCCAATGCACATTATAAAATTCACTCAAAGCACAAAACAGGTCAGTGGACTCAGCACCACACACAAAGGGTTTATTGATGTTTTCACGTTACAAATTAGCTCTGTGCATCATCACTCACTGGCCTTGAATGGAAAAGCAGAGAAGATCCACATCTATCTGAAAGCCTACAAGATATCCTCTCCTTTCTCAAGTATTTTATTTATAGGGATTTTTATGACTAAAAATTGAGTTTATTATACCACCCAGCTAAAAAACGCTTACCAAGCTGACTAATATAGGCACAAAGAATACAGCTTTTTTTATTTTTTGCTTTAGTAGTACACTTTGTTTTAGAATATGCAATTTTTACATATGCACATGGTACTTAACATTGATATACAATATTTATTCTGTTGTTTAAATTAGCTTTATATTTTTATTCTTATACTAAATTATATGTATGTGTGTGTGTGTGTGTGTGTGTGTGTGTGTGTGTGTGTGTGTGACTGTATGCCACCTGTGAATGAGTACCTGTCAAGGCCTGAACAGGTTGTCAGATCCCCTGGAACTGAAGTTACAGCCAACTGTGAGCTACTTGACAAGGGTCCGGCACACCAAATGCAGGCCCTCTGCAAAAGCAGGAAGTACTGTTAACTGCTAAGCCATCTCTCTAGCTTCTGTCATTATATTTTAAAACATTTTATTTATGGTTATTCGCTCTGTGTTTTGCATTTGTGCATGCAGATGTGTGTAGAGGCCAGAGGTTGAACATCCCTGTTTCACAATTATTCTCCATTGATAATTATTCTTACTGGATCTGGACATCACTGACAGGGTAGACCAGTTGTCCAGCAGATCCCAGGAATCCTCCTGTGTCTGCTTCCCCACTGCTGAGATTGCAGAGATGCACTTCTCTACTTCTTATGTGCATGTCAGGGAGTTTTAACTCTTCATGCTTACACAGTTAACACTTCACCAGCTGCACTATCCCTAAGCACTCTGTATTTGTTAGATACAGCCCTTCAGTATCTAAGGAGTTAATAATTGTTGGCTGTGGTGGTGTATTCCTTTAATCTCAGCACTCAGTGGGCAGCAGAGGCAAATGGATTTCTGTGCATTCCATAGTCATCCTGGTTTACACTGTGAGTTCTAGGACAGCTAGGGCTACAAAGAGAGACCTTGTCTCAAAAAACAAAAACAACAAAAAACAAAAAACAAAATCCCCTCCCCCCAAAATCCCAAAACAAAACAAAACAACTCCAAACAAAACAAAACAAAAACACACACAAAGGAAAGAGGAAGAGAAGGAGGAAGCAGAGAAAGACAAAGAGGATGAAGAAGAAGTTACTGTTTAGAGACATGTAGTCAGACTCAGTACTTTTTTAGACTTTAAACAAGCCTAGGACTAAAATATTTAAATATTTATAGCTGGTCATCCATTGTCACCTCAAATGGATTGAATGAATATTGTTTTCTAAATATGTTCACTTTAAAATTTTAATTCATATCAAGGAAAGGCAACTCTATAAAGGAAGGAGAGACAGAAATTACCTTTAGAAAAAGAGGGGATGGGGAATTCTTGATGGGCTTTAGGTCAACAACCAGTCAAGGGGTCCCAGGATAGAGAGAGTGGCAAACATACCAGGAAACCAGCACAGAAATTCCTTTTACTTCCACAGACCTTAAAAATTTGTATTCAGTCCCTTATTTTTTTAAAAATGGTCGTAGCTATCTGAAGAGTAAGAAGCCTTAAAGAATGTGAACTTACCTATACAATCTCCATTAGCATCCTGCTTGTAGCCCATGTTACATTCACATCTGTAGCTAGAAACAGTAGGTATGCAACGTCCATTCAAACACAGATTGGCATGGTGCTTACAGATGTCTATTGTCTGGTTTAGAATTGCTATGGAAAATTATAACAAAGCATACTTGGTCATTTCAACATGCATTATATACTCAAACTGATTTTTTTTTAGAAATTTAATAGAAATCAATTAAACTTGTATCAGAAGCCTTCATTCCTCTGTATTTCATTAAATTATATTTTTCAATTTGGAGGTTTATAAAATAATACACACACACACACACACACACACACACACACACACTTTACTCATAGTCATTCTCTGTTACCCTCACATTTTTTATTAAACTTTAATATGGAAGATCTTAAAAATAAGTACATGAAGCACATGGCCTCAAGTTGCATTTGTAAGTCACACATCTGGAAACTTTGCTTGTGTCTTTTTGGAAAATTTCAGGAATGTTCTTCTATACGTTTGTTTGAGCACTTTCAATTTTTTTCCTTTGGAACTTGTTGAATATTTAGATGTAGCAAATAGGCAGTATGCCAGAAAGAATAAACATAACAATGTGGGACATTATTAAATATTATTATCAAGAACAGTGCTTTTAAAGAGTGGGCTTAAATGTCAAGCAAACAGGCACCAGTTCTGCTCTGAAGCCCACGGTTGTTTCAAGCGATTTGACAGCAATGGCAAAGCATGGGGTAGAGAGGATGTGTGATGCAGAATACTGGGAAAGGCACAGAGTGGGGCTTGCTTTCTCTCACTCAAGACATGGTCTTGGGATATAATCCAAGCAGTATATGAGTGAGCAGTAAAACAGGCCAGATGAACTCCACCAAGACCCCAAACGTGCTTTGCAGTGATGTCATCTAGATCGGATATTCTTGGACTTGCATTTGTATTTTGAAAGAGCCTAGGTCATACATTTGTTCCAATGTATTAAAAAGTGTGAGAAATAGATAAAATGCTTTCTTACCACAGTTTCTTATATTGATATTGGCGTGCGCACACACACACACACATACACACACACACAGACATACACAAGTGTTAGCTAATATAATATCATGTAAGGCTGAGAACTCAAGAATCTACAGGAAATATGATTGCTTACTTAGTCCCGTGATGATGGGTCCCTGCCCCCCGGCTCCTACGCCAGCTCCCCCAACCCCAGGAGAAAAGCCATTGCCTCCCGGGACAGGGAGGAAGCCTGCTCCTCCTGGGCCATAGCCGTTGCCATTGCCCCCAGTGCCCCCAGGTCTAGACACCGAGCTTCCGGGGATGCCACCCATCGGAAGGCCATCCAGGCACAGTCTGCGATATTCTTCTGTAAGAAAAGAGAGTGTGGTTAAGCACAAATAGTGTTCTTGTCACATCGTAAGAGTAGTTGGATCATTTTTAGCTCACTTGTTCTTTACAACATGAATAAAGAGGTTATTCTGTTATTAAGTATTTTCAGTGCTATATAGTAACAAGAACAAGATATAGGTGTTTCAGAAATATTTAAAACTTATGGTCCTCACTATTTTAACCAAGTTACAAAAACAAAGAGTCCTTCGTATGAACCTTTTCTACTTTATGCTCTGTGTGTACCTCATAAAATCCCAGACGTAACTATGAAGAAAAGGAACTTACCTGAGCAGGTGAAAAGCTTTGGGTAACTCAGTCTACGTGTTTGGTTCTACTTGAATTCTCATCAGTATTATGTCTACCCAAATTTTATGTCTGTTTTATTCATTTTTAAGGAGTTAGATATTAATATATGTGCAGAATAATGTTTTAAAATGAGTTTTGGTGGTAGAATGTATTCAGGTAGCCTTCAAATTCTTTAGTTGTATAAGTATGAAAACTAAGTAAAAAGAAGCGACTAACATATTTTCTTAATTATTCATGGGATTAGGACAGTATATTAGAGATCAAACTTGGTAGTATATTCTGGCTTCATGATTTTGAGAGAAYGAAGAGTGTATCTCATTTTTTTTCCATAATAAAGATAACAAAAATATCAACATATTTGTTTTGGAAACTCTAATCAAACTTTACAATTCATGCTATAGATAGAAAGAGGAACTTCTCATTCATTCTAAGGGGATTTTTCCAACACAAACTTATTTATAATGCACAGGATATGAGAGGAATATATTGATTATCAAGGTCATGAGAGAGGAAAGAAAATATTGCAAAGGATTGGTGTACTGTAAGCTAATGGTCATCCGAAATAAGCATCTGACCTGCCTCCACATAGAAGGGTGAAGTGCATCACGGTTTTTGATTTTTAAACTCTGTTGGTGCCAAGGAGACAGTGGTCTGCCACTCACCAGAACCTCTGATGGGACAGGCCTCAGGAATGGTCCCGATGCCCCAGCAACGGCCTGGCTCACAACAGCACTGGGCTTTTGCCATCCTGCCTGGGAGTTCTTGAGCACAGCGGCCATTCACCAGGCCGGAGAAGCATGTTCCAGTTCTCTGATCTGAATATGTAAAGGAGACACAGACAACACAGCAGAATTACCTCCAGGTCTTACAGCAATTATTTCCCATGTTAGGTAAACAGAGGAGAGGTGAATTCCACTGACTTGACTTAATCAGTTTTTTATACCAGTTCATTCCTTTGTCTCTTAATTCTCATACATCTGTTCATTGCTTTACTCCGTTATTCAGCAAAGGTTCCTTTGATTAGTGATTCTATGTCCTGTTCCTTGGATATGAAAGTGAAAGGCATGTAAATCTGAGGCAAACTTTCGTTGACAAGTCAAACAGTCTGGCGCTCAAGGAAGCTAGGCAACCGAACCCTGGTCTCTACAATCCAATTCCAGCTTGATCAAGATACTTTTTGAAATGGAGGAGTTGGGGGGTAGGGTTCTGCTATGTAGCTGAGGCTGGCCTAGCGCTTACAATGTATCTCATGCCAGCATAAAACTTGACCTATATGTGTCTTGAGATCTGCCACTGAGATCTACGTAGCTATTTTCATTGCATTCATGTCTAACGAACATGCAGACTTAAAGATCAATCTGAAGCCACCTGAGATACTGATGTCTGACCCCACACTTAAACCCTGGCAATAACTGCAACGATAGCTTGTAAGGAAAGAAGAGAATGGGTTACAACCATATGAAGAACAGGGTCCCGTCTGACTTAAGAAGAGGAAGCTGTTATCCTAGGAGCCTTAAGGTCATTGGGATTTGAATGCTGTGTTGTGAAGGTTTGTGGATGGTTTCAATTAGACAAAAGATAGTGGCTGACATTTTTTAGGATGAGGACTATAAGAAGAGTTGGAAGAGCAACAAGAGGAGACGAGATATTCGGGAGAGCAATAGCTTTGATTAGAGCAGAAGCAAAGGCCTGTGTTATAAAGAGCACTTGGCAGGCACATTTGAAGACAGGCCTAATGGGAAATCACATGCTGGATGTAAGAGAAAGAGTGTTGGAAATTTTCTGAGTTTTGACTTGGACTTCTCAGATGGCAATGAATAGGAAATAAGCAGGCTGAGAGGATACCAGGCAAGGTTCCTCTGTACTCCACAATACACTTAGGATGTTAAATAAATGAGCTTGGAGCCCAGGGAATACTCAAGGTGAATGGGTGTTTCTGGGAGTTGCCAGCGCACATACATAATCTAAAACTGTAAGGTTGGATGAGGTATTTTGCAAGAACTCAGGGTAGTGAAGGAAGTCAGATGTGAAGCAACGTGATGACCCCAAAAGGCATCAATGAGTTTGGCAATTCTCATTGTTGTGGTAAAGCCTTGGTACACTATCTGAAGGACTGGGGGTAGGAAATTAACAATGATCAGATTTGAGTCTGATAAACGAAGGTACCCTGTCAACTAAATTGAGAATCGGAATGGTAGAAAACAGAGGAAGAAAAAAATGTAATGGTAACAAAAGACTTTCAATTCCAAATCACACAGGAATAAAAAAATAAATAAATCATAGCAAACTTGATATACAACTACCTTTCTTTTAATAAATGAAGTTAGCTATGTACTATTGAAATGTGATCGAGATCCTTCGTCGAACAAAAAGAAACAAGCCCCAGGGTTAAGACAGACAGCTGAGGCAGCCCTCAAGCTTACTGCCCAGAGCAGCTTCAAACTTAACCATCCTTCCCTGGTCTCACAAGTGCTCAGATCATGGATGTATGCCACCATGCCTGCTTATTCACTGGCATTTTCTCCACGATCATAAGAAGATATGGGCAATACTCAGGAGCCTCACACCAGTGATGCCGACAGAGAGAAAGAACTAGTTTTCTCCAGGGATAAGCTTCCTGATGGTTTACACAGACTCGAGTGACCAGTCTTAAACACAAGTAAATATAAACCCCACCGAATGGACTGAATAAGTTACACACACACACACACACACACACACACACACACACACACACACTTATGCACACTCACATGCACAGACACACAAGTATTTAACAATATTAATTAAAGTAATAAAGACAATCAACCTGAGAGGCGCATGGGAGGAGTTAGAAAGAGGGATAGGAATGGTATAAGTACAGTACTCATAAAATATTTTTTAAATTTAAATTAAAAAATTATTGCAAATAATTCCAGTAATGGATACAGCTGGCATTCCTGGCTCTAATTACACAGTCTAACATAAATACATTATTTCCCCAAATTGTCCATAGCATTCTCAGATTGCTTCCAACCCAGCAGGAAACAGATGAGGTGTCTTGCAGATAGCCAGTAAGATGTGGAATGCATCCTCTCACTTCAGACATTCAGCTTGCTCTAAAGCGAAGCATAGAACTGGCCACATGCATCCCACTTAAAGCCACAGGAGACACTAAAACTCTTAGAGGAGCTGAGTTTGAACAGTTTGTAGCTGTGAGTGACTTTCTGGGTCGACTACTCTTGTTGAGTGAGTCATGGGAACACATTTAAGAACATTCATTCTGGGAGCCAAAGGATCATATTCTTAGCTCTACTTGATTGCTGTGCTACTCAGGAACAAGATGTAAATTAAGATAAGAAAGCCCTGAACTCTTAAGAATAATTCCCCATACTATAGCATCCAACCAGTGCAACAAGATAGGATGAAAATGTGAAATTTGGAAAGGCTTCTGCACTAAGGCGGTTGTAGCATGTTTGAAAACAAAATCAAAATCGCAGCCTTGAGTCCAGAGACTTAGCTTTACTTCCATAACTGTATTTAATATTTCTTATTCATAAATCAGAGCTGGTGGGAAAATGAAATAAAACAACAGGTTTTTTGCTGTTGTTGCTGTTGTTGTTGTTGTTGTTGTTGTTTTGCCAACCAAGTAGTAGATCATCTACCAGAAACATCCCCCGTAATGAAATTATCCTGAAAACCGTGATGATGTATGGATAAAAATCACTCTGCTTCACATAAAAAGCAAGATTAAAAACAAAGGGGGGCAGGGGGTAAAAAGCCATGGAGACAGGAGATTTGGGAATTGTGTGTTTAATTGTTGGTTCACTTTTCCGCTTCTAATACGTACAGATACATCAAGCCTCTGCTACAGTTTCACAAGGCTCAAAGTATAAAAAAGAGAAAGTCCAAATTCTACCCACCACAGTGTAACCAGGCGCCTCAAAGAACAGTGGCCTGAGGGCGCCAGTGACCTAGAGAGCAGAGCGCAGAATGCCCATCTCTAAGCTGCCTCAGCGTGGAGAAAGGGAGGAGCTGCCTCAAGATATAGCCATAGGCTCTTCCCATCTACACAGCTTTGACACTGCAACTCACACCAGGCTTCTGCTTTAAAAAAATGTCAAAGAAATACAGTTTCTCAGGTAAAGATGCACTATACAACTAGACAAAGTCAACCCAAGTAGAGAATGACATGGAGAAATCTCGGAGTTCCACGGACTTCAAAGAAAAGAGAGTAGTAACAGTGACATGATCCATTGGAAGCAGGGAGATGCAGTGAAGAGAAGGGAGCTGAATAGATGGTGGTGATATTAGAATGACCACATCAACCTGACACATAGGGACCATTTTAAATCATTCACGGTTAAAGATTAATTAGTACCTAAATTGTTTTTAATATTTAAACAATGAAAGCCTAACTTATGGATGGTGTATAAAAGGCGAAAGGAGAAAAAACTCTACCTACTCTGTGTCTGAAAGGGGCCACAGCTGGGACGAGGAGCCTCACAAATACATTAAACAAGGCCGCCAGATGGACATGGAGAGAGAGGTTACTGTTTGGGGAGGTTCATATGTTTTACACATTCTCGTCGATGTTGTTCTGACAAAGATGGGAAATGTTATAAAAAGTGTGAGACATGTGGAAATGAAGGGGAACGGGGAATCATGTAATAAGAGGGCTGGAAGAAGGCATAGGCAGAATAACAAGCAAAGTTCTACACATACAAACCTAGAAGTTTCTAGCAATGTCATAAAGTAAGTTCAGGCCTAAGAAATCCACAGTAAATCAAAAGTGGGAGAAGAAAGAACAAACCCAAACTTTATAAAATAATACCCGTAGAGGTCCACAGTAAAAGCTCTCAGTAAATCTAGCCCCGTAGTAGAAGGGTAGCAGCTCTTCCAGTAACTGACAGTAACCACAGACTTAATTCTGTAGGTGAGGAGAAATCTGAACACCAAAGCACTGACTTTCATCTCATAGGCATAGAGTCTACCAGCCACAAACTAGAGAGCTCATTCCTTTTCAAATGTGCACAGAAGATTTCGAAAAGCTAAGCATTTACTCTGCCTGCAGCAAACACCAGAGGCTTCTCCAACCAGAATGAATGTAATAAAACTGACATCAATAGCCAAAGAAACTCCACCAAGAAAACTACCCAATTCAGCAGATTGCAGGAGTTCAGACACAACATTCCATTTGGAATGAGGTCATGTATATAAAATATAAACGTAAAGCAAAAGATAGCAAGCTTATCACGAAGCCATTCCATACGGGCCCTACCCTTTGGTCATCTGCTGGGACACTGCATTTGTCACGAGTATCTGAGAGTGAGTGACTCCTGTCCCCCACTACATACAAACAGTTCTTCTTCATGTTGACAGAGATGCCAGTGGCAGTAGGAAAGCAGGACTTTTCTTTTAACTTCATTTAATTCATTTAAAATTCATTTAAAAACACAACAGCCTGCTAAGCAGCCACTTAGTTATGTGTTTTAATTCACATATCCCATCACCATCATGTGGGACTGTGGAAAAACTTCGATATTAAAAAGGGGTCTTAAAACTGAAAAAATATTGGTAATCATTAGTAATAATATTAGTACCCTAAAACCATTGGTCTTCCTTTATAGGATTGTGGACGACTTACTACACTGTTTGTCCTTGGCTCTTCTAGGTTTCATAAACACACATAGTGAGGTATTTCAGGTTCTTCCTCGAGTGTTGTCTTGCAGATATACCAGAAATTAGCCCCAGATGTAACCCAGACTCGTACACATTATACACACCACTGTCAAGGTTCTGATACTTGAAGAACATATGACTGCCTTTCGACTCTGTCATTGGATGGTTGGCTTCCGCCTTCGCAGACAGGCTCCACCCATAGCTCTGGTTGCCCATTTGTTTTCATGCCTCATGATGCTTTGAGCTCTTTTTTTTAAATGGAAATGTCAAAAAGCAGCAATTTATATTTAAGTAACTTGAAACTATATATGTTAAAAAGATACCACATTATTTCCCAAACTACATATAAATGCATGGGTATCTATACAAGTACTCCCATGTTATCTGCTTAGGAACAAGCATATTATCAAGAATACATCTATTTAATTACTTCAACTTAAAATACTGTAGAATAGTAATACATTCACATAGTTTGCATTCTTAGATGAAAATAATTAGAAAAAATGATACCTTTTATGTTACCCAAGGCAATTAGTCAGATTTGAAAAAAGGATCCCAGTAATTTAGCACATCTAGTTCTGTGGTTGTAAGCCTATCTTCATGACCAAACAAAATTGATTTGTGTCCATTTTTCTTTGGAAAAGGAGACTTCTTATCTTTTAATTGTCTATTTTAATCTTTAGCAAACAACTGTACCAGTAGATTCTTCTATTTATACTATATTTCCATAATAACTTTCAAGTTATTTTTTAGAGAGCAGGAACAAAAATTAGTTGTACAAGTTACTTTTCTGTTGCTGTGATAAAACACCCTGACCAAGGCAATCTAGAGAAGGAAGGGTAAATTTGGCTGACTGTACCAGAGGGTTAGGACCATAAAGGCAGAGTAACATGGCAGCAAGTGGCAGGTGTGGACACTCATGTGTTCAGCATCAGCCTGCAGGGAACCCCAGCATCAGCATCAGCATCAGCATCAGCACCAGCACCAGCACCAGCACCAGCACCAGCATCAGCACCAGCACCAGCACCAGCACCAGCATCAGCACCAGCACCAGCACCAGCATCAGCATCAGCCTTTTTATTCTCTCAGTCCCTTCTTCCCAACCAAGCTCTGCTCAGTGTCTCCTGCATCCACAGGAGCACTCTCAGCATCTGCTTGTTCACCGGACTCTCTTACTTGACAACTCCTGTTCCTCCCACAGATCCAGCTCTTACACATTTATCGAGATTTTCATGAATGTTCATCTCCTCGAGAATTTTCTTTCCAAGGGTTTTTGTTCATTTGTTTTTTGTTTCTTATTTGTGCCTGTGTGTATGTGTGTGTGTTGCATTATTATGTGTATCTCTGTGTGACACATATGTGTAAGGGGATACATGTTCACGAATGTGGACCTATGAATAGAAGCCCAAAATTAATGCCAGGCGTCTTCCTCAGCCCCCCCCCCCACTTACTTTATTGGGCAGTTTCTTACTGACCCTGGAGATAACTATTTCAGGCTAGTCTGACTAACCTGCTTGCCAAGGGAGCTCCTGGTTCTGTCCTCTGGCTGCTAGGATTACAAACAGCTGCCCCACCCACCTGGCTTCTGTGTGGGCTGTGGGGAACTAATCTCTGCCCTCAAGTTTGGGGAGCAAGTACTTAGTTTATTTAGCCATCTCTCCAGCATTCCTCTTAAAAAGTTTCACTTTTATTATCAACGCTTAAAACATTTTTGTTTGTTGTTACTCTGCACATGTGGAGGTCAGAGACAACTGTGTGGAGTTGGCTCTCTCCTTCCACCTTTATGCGGGGTCTGGGGATCAAGCCCAAATCACCAGGTTGAACAAGTACTTGGCAGTTGGGTCATCCTGCCACGCTTAGCCTTCTGTTTTTCTTTGCTTAATGGCACCCATTACACAGGAAAATTATTTAGTAGTGAGTTACTTGCTCCCTCAGACTTACACATTCGAGAGCGCACACCACCCCCCATGGCTTTCTGCAAGAATTTCTATATGTTTAATCTCTTTTCTAAACCTTTGTTGCCTCTGGCTGGCAGCAGCCTGTCCCTGCCCAAGGCTTCTGCTGGCTCTGTGAGCATGGAGAGTCAGTTCCCTCTGCCTGCRTCGGGCTTGTTCTCTGTGGCTTAAATATTCATTACTCATTACTGGTTGTGCCAGTCATTCTTCGGGGCCTGTATTAAATTGTGGAAATTAGGTATTAATGATGCCCAAGGGGAGTGAATTCCAAAATGACATAAGGCTCATTAAATCATGCTATTAAAATGCTTTTAAAGAAAAGACTTATTAGTGACACTTCAACTTCTTTTAAATGTGGCATATGTTAGTTTCTAGGTTAAAGATTTTTCCCCCCTGGATTTTTTTTTTTTTTAAAAAAAATTGATTAACACACTAGGTAAAATTAAGTTAGGATTTGTCTTCCTAATTTGGCAATAAGTGGAATGAGAAAGCTCTGTTATTTAAAGATTAAAATGACTAGCCAAACGCCTCTGTCCCATGAAACGCTTCTCTTGTCCACGAGAGAGAAAGGATCAAGCTCGGTGATGTTTTATGACGTGGTTTAGACTCAGCGTACTTATCTTGCTGCCTTTCTTACGATTCTGTAGGAAGAACTGTGGGAAACAGGAAAAGGAAGCCGGCCAGAGTCACAGACTCTCAGAGCAGAGCTCAAATAGCGTGCGGTTTCATACTGCAGAAAATTCTGAGGTTATCCAGCTCAGTGTCAATCGCATGTCCACTATGCACTTACAGAACAAACAACAGAGGGGGAATTCGTATATTCGTGACATATGACTGGATCATAAATTCAATCTAAGAAAATAAACACTTTGATTTTTAAAACCCAAAAGCTTCTTACCCATTAGAATGCTCTATTTTTTTTCTTCTCACACATGGAAACACATCTTTATTTAAAATACAATATGGATATTTTAAAAATTAAGCTGTTTACTTAGTTTTAGCACTGGCTTTCTAATTCTTCGGAGTCAATTTCCACTTTCCTATTTTAGGGCACCCTGCCCTTCCTCTGCCCCCAGGGATGGAATGTTTCCTCTGAGAGGAAGGGGATTGCTGGAGGCCCAGAACTCAGCTTCAGGAGTCGACACATGGCATGCACAGGACCCTAACTCAGCCCAGTATCATCTTGTCCATCAGGATGCCAAAGGACACAGAGTTGTCATTAACCAAACAAGAGTTCTATATCCAATATCTCCTCATTCACGCCTCTGGTGGTTTCCCCATCCATTCAAATGCATTCACTCAGCAGAAAATGCAAACAACGTAGAACATGAAGTCTCAGATGCATGAGGCTGATTGTGGCAGAAGCTCAAAGTCTGATTGGTTGGGAGAGCACAAGTACTGGAGAGAGGACAATAGACCCTGAGCTATGGCGGATGTGAATAGTACAGGAGGGGCTTAACCATTTTGTCCAAGAAGACAATTGAGATTACGTAGGGGGAGCCATTAAAAATAATTCCTAATTTGAGGCTGAAAGAATGAGTGAGCTTCAATGAGTATGGAAAGGAGAAACCATGATCATCCAGGCAGAGGAGTTTGTAGGCAATCCAGATAGTGGCATCACATTTAGCAATGAGAGGTATGTAAGGTTGGAGACAGTTACAGATGAGCTCAGAAACAAGCTGGATTCTTAAATGCCCTGGGACCCAGTAAAGACTTGGGTGTGATAGATTGTATATGCTTGGCCCAGGGAGTGACACTATTAGAAGGTGTGACCTTGTTGGAGTAGGTGTGTCACTGTGGGTGTGGGCTTAAGTCCCTTGTCCTAGCAGCCCGGGAGTCAGTATTCTTTTAGCAGCCTTCAAATGAAGATGTAGAACTCTCAGCTCCTCCTTCACCATGCCTGCCTGGATGCTGCCATGTTGCCTCCTTGATGATAAATGGACTGAACCTCTGACCCTGTAAGCCAGCTCCAATTAAATGTTGCCCTTTATGAGACTTGCCTTGGTCATGGTGTCTGTTCACATCAGTAAAGCCCTAACTAAGACACTGAGAGAAACAAAATTTGAATCCAGTGGTAAAATAAATAAGAAAAATCACTACAGTCCATAAGTCTTATGATGAAATGTCTATGTATCTGCCTTTTCTTTTTTCTCTTAATAACAGAGATCATAATGTGACTGTAGTACTGAATACTTTCTATAGTGGAGGGAGAGAGACTAGTAGTTTGCCTGAGGCCTAACGGAATGATCCCTAAGTGAAAGATGTGACTGTCACTCTCCCTACCCCTATTCCTCCTGTCACTGACATGCCTGTCCTGTTATTTATAATCTGTGAAGACAACATGGCCCTCTGATGGAAGCACGTACACCTTTCATTCTCACTGATGGATGGCTGCGGCTAGTTTAGCACCTAGTAGATAAGTGCATTTATCAAAGAGGTTCAAGCCATAAGCCCTTGACTGCTGGTATGAGATTTTCAGTTTATCTCCTTAATTCTGTACTTTCGGCTCATGAACTAGTTCATTTGGCTCTATCTCTAGGATCTATCGATTCCCTCAGGGAGCTACTGATACACTAACTGCCAGACTTGGGGAGAGCTCTGTATCCCACTTCTTCCCTTCAGTGGATCATGAAACTCTATTCTTCGGTCACTAGACTACTTTCTCTAATTCATCATACACACATGTCAAGTGCTGCCATAGACAATGTGCATATTTCTCCATCTGTTTGTAGCTATTTTCAGCTCAGTTTTGGAACTGACCAGGCTAAATGCTCTAGGCAAGAAATGTAATTGTACATCAAAGGACATTTCCTTATCTCTGGGCTCATGAGACAGAAGCAAGATATATTGCCTGACGGATAACCTACATTTGTCTGCGAAGTACAGAGTTTCATATCTCTAAACAGAGCAGACCATGTAAGTATATTTGGCTTTCATTTGAAAACACTTGAAACACAAAATAGGGGTGCCAATTCCTTCTTTGTAATAAGTATTTTTACCAGAATAAGCTTTAAGTAAATAGATGCTGCCTGAGTTCATGCTTTATGGCATTGGAAGAACCTTAAATTACTAGATTACAGCTCCTCAACAGATTTTACATCTTTCTTGTGCTCTATGACTGCAATGATGGGCAACAATTACATCTTGAGCAAGTCTTTCTTCCAAAAAAAATGATCTTGACAACATAAAACTAAGCCAAATGGCTCCTGAAAGCCAAGACTTCACAAATAGTATCTGGTCTATCAATCCCTCCATGATGCTAAATACTATTAAGGCCTGAGAACAACCCTTTCATCTACTCACCCAAYGGTTTTATAATCATGACCAACCCCCTACCTTTTTGGGCTGTTCTGTCATTATAGAGAAGCCACGTATTGTACCTTTAAACACAAGGCTTACCAATGCACCGGGAGCCATCTGTTGAGGTTACGAAGCCACGGGGACAGAGACAAAAATAGCTTCCCACGGTGTTGGAACAGTCACCGGTCTCACAGACCCCAGGAACCACGCTGCACTCATCGATGTCTAATCAAGGGAAGATAATTGAGAAAGGCCTTCATTAAACAAAAGGATTTCCAAACTATGAGACCACTCATGGCTGATTAAGTGGATCATATAACCCTGAAGATAGTCTTCTTTCAGGCCCTGAGGAATTTCTCGCACATATCTCTGGGAACCGGGTTGAGCGTATCCTCCCAGGGCAGCAGAACAAGGCCAACTAAAGCAAAACTCTATCAAGCCCTTTCTGCTCAAATGCAACTTAAACTGCAAATAAGTAAAGATGTCAAAGTTTTAGTTTTTGTTCTATATCAATGAGGGAATTATCCTACAAGGGCCCTTCAAAAAACACATATACAATTACTTTTTAAATATGGAATAATTAAATACAAACATGTAGCTAATTTTTACAATAATCATTGGAACCGACAAATAGTATTGGATTGGTTTTTCCCCCCTATTTGGCTGTAGAATGTGCTTTTGGTAGGTGCATGTGAATGTGGGTATATTTGACATTCTGGGTATAACTTTAGTTTGAAACAATATAGAACTATGGAGAAGGAAAAACCTGAGAGGCACTGGGAAGGGCCCACTTTTCCTACTGAGCTCCTCTGTGCTTATCTACACAGCTTAATTCTAGGAATGGACTGTTTCCTTTCACAGGAACAAAAGTCTGTTTTTTTCTTAAACTGTCCCTAAAGCAGGGAAACCTGAGCATTTCTATAACCTTTCCTGTACTTCTCTTTTAATCCCATGAGCTAGAGAGGTGGAAAGGCAAACAAAACCTCAATTAGGCACACTGGGAGTTGAATGCTAATCCCTTTTACAAAAGGAAATGAGCCACTGAGAGAAACCCAGCCAGGGATACCCAATTGTTGGCATTGTTTGCAGAGAAACTGGCATGGTAAAGACCAATAAATTGAGGAAGCAATTATAAAAGTCATAAACATAATTACTTAAAATCAAAGTAAATGGGGACGTTTTGTTTCTTTTATGTTCTTGTCCTCTTGTGTTGTATACATTCTTTCAGAATGTCTCAATTTAAAAGACAGGGGAAATAATTGCATTTTAATTATAAATGTAAGGGAAAATGGTTAAGCTCTATAATTACCACCCCCAACCCCCAAGCCTCAGGGATAACTGCAGGAGCAGAAAGATCGTAAAAGGTGGTGAACTTCCACACTGAAACAGATGTCCTGAGCATGCAGTACACAGAGTTCATGTGAACGGCCAGGGCCCATGAACAACATGTACAAGATGAAGCTAACCAAAATCCCCGTGTGGAGAAGGAAGGTGGACCTTAAAGCCTGCCAGTAGTTCAGGAGCTATTGGCCAGAGAAGGKWGAGCCAGTTTTCTTAGGGATTTGGTCCTGGAGAAGCTACTCCTGAATAAACGGTCCCTACAACCGTACACATACAGGCAGTATAATGTGGACTCAGTGGGCTTGAAAACAGAGCAGTTGGGGGAGAAACAGGGAGGAGGAGAAAGAACTGGAGGGGAGAGCATGCAAACATTGGAACAAAAACATCACATACGAGTACGAAATTCTTGATCAGGAAGTAATTAAAACTACGAAATGGAAAGTATTAGAAACAAACAATTCAAAGTTTGAAATGATAGCACACAATGTTAGCAGTCCCCTTTTGGTATGCCTCCATGGGTCCTTTCATTAACTTTTCACCCATTTATTCTGATAAATCGCTAGGCTAATTGGTTGCATCAAGAAGCAACCGTGGGTTTCGTTCTCTCCTCTGTATGTTCTTCAAAAAGAAGGTTAACGTTCAAACGTCATCTAAAATACTATCTTCATCTGAGATTCCATCGCTGCTGAAGGACAGGGGCACAAATCCACACCGACCAATCCCCTGAGAGATCAGAATCCTAACACAAATTGCCTGCACAAATGAGGAGCAAATGTGTAATGTGGTACTAGCCCTCCCATCAGCCTTCACCCAGCAAAATGAAACCATGTGTGCAAATTAGGGCCTGTTGCATCCTGTGCCGCCATCTTCCTGCTCTGCTCTTTCAGACAATGGAGAGGGGCATGGAGATGAAGAGGGTGCAGATAGACTGTAGTCAACAACTACTGTGATAAATCACCTCTCCCCAAGGGAGACAAAACTGAGAAGAATAACATGATGTAAAGCAGGTGGCACAAGGGGCAGACCAAACCCTGCATCCATATTCTCTTCACTGTCCAAAAATACCAACAATTCAAGAGTCTGTGTAGTTTAGGATAAACAAAATTATAAGAGCTCATGTCCTTCTTCATGTGCAAGCATTTTCTAATAAAGTATGATTTTGCTCAAAAGCAAAAAGTGAAAGATGTTCCGACATTTCAGGGAAGATATTTTTGGAAGAAATATCTAGGATATTTATAGAGTATTTCTGTTGTGATAAAACACTGACCAAAAACAAGGAAAGAAATTGTTTGTTTCTTCTTACAGCCACATACATTCCATCACCGAGGCAAGTAGGAACTCAAGGAAGGAAACTGGAGACAGGACCTAAAGCTGACATCATGTTGGAGGGGAGTTAATACAATGCTAGAAAAACATCTCTTATATTCTAAGAGACTGGAACCTTTGCCAGACCTCACATCCAAAGTTAATAATAGACCTATAGGTCACTTCAGATTTAAGATGGCTATCTTATATCTACTTAAACAGTTTGTTTAACCTGCTTTCAAGAGAACAATGTAACAGTCAATCTTACTTGCTTTGGGTTTTCCATGTCAACAACTTTTACAACCTAAGCTAATATATAGCGGTAATCTTGAGTAATATATTCTTCAATGCCCCAACCCAAAATAATGTGTGTGCATCATTTGCTGAAATCAGCAAATATGGAAGCTGTGAATAACTTCCTAAAATGAAGCATACAGGCAAAAAGCAACCATTTATGGATATTTCTTGATAAACAATGATGCATGCTCTTGGGGCCAGTTGGGATCAGTTGGAGCCAATGACTTAACCCCTTGTAAAGTATCCTATTCCTTCCCCATGCAATCCTTTCTGTACAGTTCAATTAAGACAGAGCAAAGTCCTCTGGGAGAGACAGACACACAGAAACAATAGACAGACACACGGATAGACACAGGTACAGATACAGGCAAAGATTCAGACTTATACAAGAAACCAAGAGGTGAGAGAAGACTCAGGGAGTGTGAAATAGAGATTCGAATCTGTACTTGTTCTTGGTTGGATGACTCCTGGTGGAAACACTTTTCTATCCTTACTGTAATATCAGTGCATTGTTGGTGACTCAGAGATAATACACTTAGTCTACGCAGAGGAACACTGTTCACTGCTTTTCTCCTCAGGGTGCCTTTTTCTACAACCAAAAATACCTGCCTAAGGATAGTTCCACTCACAGTGGACTGGACTCTCTCACATCTGTCAATTAAGAAAATGCCCTGCAGACTTGCCCACGGGCCAATATGGTGGTGACAATTCCTCAAACAAATTATTGATTTCTGGTTGGCTCTAATTTTTTATTAACTTGATAAAAAAATACTAACCAGCATCCTACGACATTCAATTTTGAGGTTTTCTGTTAAAATATTCATTATAAAAAAATCTGTGTGTTTAGAATGAAACAGAAACCTTAAAAAACAGGTTTCAAAATAGACTCATGCCACAAACATTCTGTTTTGAGACTGGGGGGTTCTGTAAAAAAGAAGATGATTTTTTTTAAAAAAACTTATTTTAAGAAAATTATTCCCCAAATTTTAAGAATTATAGAGTTAGGTGAAAACAAGACAAGCAACCAACCAACCAAACACAGAAACATGATAATGGTCCAGACATTGTACATTTCAGTACAAAAATGCCTAGTATGTATTTACCTAATAACATTTAGCATTAACATTTATGATCAGTGGGCTACATGAACTTAGTTCTCTTATATGTCATTTCTTTGGGACTCTATTTTATAGCCAGATTTGGAAGAAGGCCTATAAAATGAACATCACACACTGATGTTTGTATAAGCAAGTGTGTTTGAAGGTGGCAGGACTATTCAAGGGAAGAAGCAAAATCATTCTGCATGTCTATTATGCTTCCCCCATATCTTGAACGTTTTGAACTTTTACAGTGAGTGGAGAGCTTTACTTTTCAAATCTCAGAAAGACCTATCTAAACACAAGCCATAGATTTAACAGCATTGTGCTGGAAGTCCAGGTAACATGTACCTCAGGATTGGTTAGATCAATGTCTCCTGTTGGGGGTTACAAGACACCTGGGCTGATGTCCTACCACCGTATTAAGCTTGTAGAAGTATAGGAGAATCAAGATGACATTTTGGGAATGGATAGGGTCAAGAAGATATTTCACCTGTGCTCCACAAAAGTGCAGATTAAACTGTCACAGACCCAGCTGTCTAAACAGCCTGCTCCTTGTGTGGATTTACTATGAATTCTAAGGTTCTAAGGATTGATACAGGCATGGTACAGAGAAAAACTAAATTCTTCCCCTGACTTGGCTAAACTGATAATACCCCGTTTTCCTTTCTCAAATTCTGTTTCCTGGAAAGTTTTTGGAAAATAGGGAAGCTCAGGGGCAGTTAGTTACAGACCGGGATATCCAGTGACAGCCTTTCTGGTCTCTGACAGTATCTTCCATCTGTTTTCCCTACTGGGGACAAGAGGGCTACAGAGAGCATAGCTGGACATTTGACTAGGCCATTCAGTAAAACACAGTTGTCTCTCCTCTGTGTCTCTTAAGAGGAAGAAAAGCTCCCCCCAAAAGCCCTTATAAATCTTCTCTTTCATCCTAATATTTTGAATTGTCTCACAGGCAATACCTGAAATAATTCTTTAGTCTGAAGAGTGCCTTCACCAGCATTAGCCTGGAGTTTTCAACACAGCTAAGTTTGGACTCATATGTAACAGCAAGTAGAAGAGTGTGGGTGAGTCTGAAACGCTGTACTGTTGAGGACTGGGACGTGCATGAGCATGGATGGCTGGGAAGCTTTTGGGGTACACTACATGATTAGGAAGACACATGCCAAGCCCTGGAGCACCAGCTATAGAGCTTTTATTCCAAAGGATCGGTCTACTTTCTAAGAAAGATTTTAGACAAAACAAGAGTATTACCTGAAGGAACGATATTGCAGGATGCCCTGAAGCTAGGCTTGAGGAAGAAGAAAACAGGACAAAATGACAGAACTTTGTCATTGAGAAGATGTGTTAGACATCAACCTTGATTGACAGATAGATGGTGCAGAATGATTAAGAGGGAGCAGGACACGGGGGAGGGGGAGTCAAAATGAAGAAGAGTAGTCTGGTGTGAGGGAAGTAGACTAATGAACAATGTAACTCAAATTCTGGGTATGGAATTCAACTGAGGGCTAAGTTCTCAATGTAACTTAATAAAGGAATGTGTTTCTCTAAACCAGATTACTGAGGAAAACAGGATGATTAGCCAGCATCTCGACTTTGAAACCTCTGCACTTTGTAAATGTACTGTTATTCAATGCATTCTGACACTGTGGAAAGGCATATGTACATGTATCTATGTGTCCAATATGGATTGCTCACAACACCCGTCTTTTACATGACTGATGTTCTGTGATTTCAGTTAGCCATGCTCCGTCTAAAATATTAAATGGAAGCAAACCACTGTGTTCATTTTGAGTAGTGGAATAAAATCTTGAGTCTTAGGATTCAAACACCCCCTCACTGAGTACACCTACACTGCACACCACACAGGAGAATGTATTCTCCTGTCTTGCCCCCTTGATGTTTTCTGCTTCCAAGAATCCCCTAAGTTTCTTAATATTGTGCTGATGTGAGTACTGCACCTAGTTAACATGTCTCATGTGTAAGTTAAACTTTATCACAAATATGTATGCATGCACATATATACATTTTTTCATTCATACATTTATGAATGAAAAGCACTATATATGCATATGCAAAGAGACAGCTATCTAGACAGTCAGAAAGACAGAAATAGACAAATATTAACTACAGTTTCGGGCATCCACTGGACGTCTGGGTTTTATCCCTTGAAAGTCAAGGAGAGACTGTTTCTTCTGCTATTCTAGTTCATTCCCTTCATTCCTTTTCTTTCCTAAGTGCCCTGGCTACAGTCTCCACTACAACTGAGCATACATGGTGGGAGCACACTGTTTTCTTCCTGCTATTGGAGAAACATTCTTTTATTATTTAGGAAGATGTCGGCTGTAGTTATACACAGAGGGGGCTAAAGTCTTTACAAGAAATTCCTAATGTGCAGATATTTTTGATCAGGAAGTGACACTATAAAGTATGGTTACTGTTGCTTTTCATRTTTTTCCTGCGTCTTTTGTGGAGATTGTGATCTTTAATCTACTTTGATATTCTGTGGATTCATTTAAAGATGCTGAGCCAATTTTACATTCTTAGGACAGAGTTTAACTGACGGTGACATATAACTGTGGTAGAAGATCTGCTACTGACAATGAAGCACAGCTATTTTTACACAGGACCTCACTTTCTTATTTCCGGATTTTAAACAAATGAGGTTTATCCAAGCCGATGTTTTTGCCAATTACATACCTGTCTTGCTAAGAGAAATTCTACCAGGATTCTTACTTGGTCTTTGAGAAGTCTTTGACATTTTTTTCATGCTATTCTATACTAAATTCATCATTCTAAATTTATCTGTTTAGGATGAAATGCTACTCATTACATTGTTACCATAWCAATAAAAGATGACATTAATTTTTCAAGACTAGCCACCGGGTTAGCATAAAATGACTTTCTCTTATACGCAGTGCATTTATAAGACATTTGAAAAATACAATCCCTAGAATCTTGTGAGTTTTCCCCATGCAGTAAAAAGAAAAAAATACAGAAAGTCAAGAGAATCAGGTGCATTATTTCTAAATGATCCTTGTTGAAGTTTCATATAATTCATAGATATTCATTTTAGTTTTCAAGACATCATCTATGTATTGTGGAAAAAGTTGAATGAGACGGGAGTTTAAACAAACACAGACTCTTTAGCTTCCTGACTCTGATTTTCCTTAAACAGAAAATTATTTCAAACAATTTGTTTGGAATAAAAAAATTATAATTAAAWTAATACTTTAAAACAGCCTTCTAAGGCTTTAAAACAATGAAGTATCGATTAGATGAATGCCGTTCATTTACAAATTCAAGAAGTTACGGCTGATTAAAAGCCTTTGATTTGTCACATACCAAGAACTAATCAGGCATGGTCTGTAACTACCAGGAATTTGCAATCTGCTAAGAAGATGAATATAAAACGAAGCACAAGATACTTGACCACCCTGAAATACAACACTGTTATAGCAGAATTCTAATTCAAGTCAGTTTTGAGACTCAGAATGAACACTTGGAAGTCATAATATCTGCTAAAGGACCTTAAAGATTATGACAAAACCTTCATGTACAGAGGAACAAGAAGTGTTTCCCACGTAAGAAATAGTGAGAACCAAACTATGAAGGGAACCAGTTGAGTGAGGAATGAGTTTTCCTGTGAGTTGAGGTCATTTATTTAAAAGATAAAATGAAAAGGGAAAGAGAAAGACCTAGAACACTTTGCTGTCCCTGTTTCAGAGCAAAGGTGGGGCAACTGGATCCTGGAAAGTGAGGTGGAGGCCAACCAAAGGCTCAGTGCTGATGAAGAAGACCTGCAGGTGCTAGTACATAACGCAGGGCAGAGTTAATAATGCAGACAGGGGCATAGAGGTCATTAAGCTTCACTGATGAGATCAAGACATAGGGAGAAAAGGAATTGTTCATGTCAAGCATACCATGAACATAGGAAGGAAGGGTAAGAGGAAGACAGCACAAGTTTCATTAGTGAGTTGGAATTAGCAAACCAGTAAAAGCAAGACAGAATGCCATTTGAGGGAAAACCCATGGTCTCTTCATTAACTCTGAGTTACAGTGAAACAGTTAAACTTTGGAAAAGTCAGTCAAGGTTCTAGGAGGATGAGGCTGTCAGGATAGAAAAAAATCAGTAGGATGCAAGTTATAACATAGAGAGAGGAGATCTCAGTAGAGGCAAGAAGACAATGAGGTTCTGCCTACGCCTGTGTTTTTAACCATTGCTGAGAGGAGACAAGAGTTTGAGCTCAAGACAGTGTCTCTGACGACTTGACTTCTGAAGACTGTTATGTTCAGCTCCTCTGAGTTTGAGTCTCACACACACACATGAACATGCTACCAGGTAGTGGAGAGAACAAACACAAAGTCACAAAAGGCAAGACAACCAGAGGTAGGGAACAGCTTGGGGTAGCTGCTACACACCAGCTTTGAGGACAATCTGTCTTTAGAAAGAAGTCTACAGCAAACAGCGTACTGAGAGGTGACAGTCAGGAGACCATTGGTGGCTTTTGTTGCATTATATCAGCAGCCTGAATTAATGGCTAGTGGAGGCAGGAGTTCAAAGTTGCACAGACAGAAAATGAGGTTAAGTGAGGAGTAAGAATAACTCTCTTTGGAAAAACTGGAAGACATTTCACCAAACACAAGGGAGACAGAAAATGAGGATGTGGAGAAAACTTGAGGTTTTAAAAAGTTCACACCAGATACTTCTCATTTTCTTAGTTGAAGGACATATAGGAGAGATGTCAGAAAAACCCAGTGTGCTCAGAAGTCACATGCACTGATAGTTAGTTACACATGCAGATCTTGACTTCCACTGAGGTCTAGTAAGTTTTCTGCTTCCTTTTCCTTGACTCCAAGCATACAACACTGACAAGGAAAAGATCTGATGACCAAAGAGAAAGGAAGTGGCTAGTTTCAGAATGCAAGATCAACATTTCCCTTGACCAGACACAGCATATCAAAGTGAGGAACTGAGCCCAAACCAAGGACTCTGGAAGCTCTCAGTGGTGACCAAAAGAAAGTACTAGACCTGAGGACAAAATAGTGTGATAGTATGACAACTTGAATAGTGCCTGACAGAAGGAGAACTCAGAGAGAATGGACCAACAGAAACCCCTGTTGAACCCTGAGAGAGAAGCGTGTAGATAAGCAGGCAGTCACTGAGGTAGAGGGAAAGCATACACACAAGACTCAGCAAGAGTGATTTATCTAAGGAACTGTGTACCCTTATCTGACATGAGAGTGTGAGAGAACAAAGGAGCCTGGAAGTTAAGCAGAAAAGGGAGAAATTAGAGAATGACTATCAACAGTTCCAAGCTGGAGAGTGATAGCAGTCATGGAAAAGATGGACGGGAAGGACATTCTTCCAGGATGGTGGTGAACACTAGGGGCTGTGTGGAAAGGGCTGTAGTCTATAGCTTCATATCAGTGTCCTATGTCCCTTCAGGGCTATGCTGCTCTATCTATCTATCTATCTATCTATCTATCTATCTATCTATCTATCTATCTATCTATCTATCTATCTATCGACTCTATCATCTATCCATCTATTTATCCATCCAATGTATCTATCATCTATCAACTATATGATCATCATCTACCTATCACTATCTATGGATCTACATATCTGAATCTCTATCATCTATCTATTTATTAATAGATTAGCCATTCTCTATAAATCGGTATCTGTGTATCAGCAAAGAAATATCTATCTATCTATCTATCTATCTATCTATCTATCTATCTATCTATCTAAATTCTTGATCCCCCTTTTCTATTGCTGTCAGTTTAGGAAAGTACATTTGAAATGCTCTTTGTAAATTAGCTTAAATGGATGCTAGTGGAATTTTTTTTACAGTTTTGTGTTCACAACAAATTTTCTGTTGTTGTTGTTTTAAGGCTTCTATTGAATAATGCCATAAAGTGTTCCCCATTGACCTGAAGTCATTGATGTGTCTTCCTAGACACTAGTTTGGAGTAACACAGGCATAAAGTATTGGGAGCAAGAGACAATGCCTCCACGATGTTTTATAGCATTGTGACAACATTCTGGAAACTATTTCCACTTCAAAATACATAAAGGCCATTGAGAGCATAGTCAAACAACATGAGCTTTAGTTTTTTATCTACATTTCAAAATGGTTTTCTTTGATAACACAGCCATTTACCAACAGTGGTTAATTGCACACCCCCAATCATTTTATTTGAGGTGAAAATATTTTGTTTCCCTTTGTTAATACAAACTTAAGACACATGGGAAACAATATTATATTTAGAACAAGGACTTAAGGTAAATTGAACCAATTATTATTTATTACTTTAAAATGCTGAAGATTCAACAGGATGAAAGCTACTCATCTGTAAGACAGTGCCTCTAACAGTAGGGAGCCCTATTATGTCTTCTGACATTTTCCTTGGTTTTATCCCTATCCCCAGCTCTGGGGATCAAACTCACTCTTAGCACTTGGCCCCAGAACCAAATTCCAGCAGAATCTTGGTCTTTTTTTGTTCCATTTCTCCCATTTTTCAAAAGTTCCTGAAAATCCCAATGCAGAGAAGATGAATGGAAAGTCTCCCTTTAAGGTTGGATAAAGACTTAAATTTCACCAACATGGAAGTCAGGAAATTCCAAAGTTGAATGTTCTGTAGCCATTTGGACTTGGTGACATTTCAGGAACTCAGCACGGTGCACTCCTGTCTCATCAGTGACCAGGTCTCAAAGTAAAACTTTGATATTTCAAAGAGCATTTTGGCAAAACACTGTGAGAAACCTAAAGAAGTGGGGCCATCCTCAGTGCTGTTATGACACTTCTAAGAGTAATTTATATTTATCTTCTACATAAATGGTCTCAAGTGAAAATGAACTTAGGTCTATTTCCTCTGCAGCAGAATGATGTCATGAGTGGTAATCTACCTCTGGGCTTGTCTTACTTTCTAGAAAGAAAAGGGACTTAATGGCATCTCCTATGCTCATTCACTAACATACATACTTCATACAATCCCTACAAAGAACATTTCTTAATCGTATTTTCTTAGTTGTGTTTTAAGAATTCTCATAACAGGTCATGTTCTTTAATTTTTAAAATAGGGCACACAGCTGGGGAGATCCACGTGCAAATCAGAACACATGCTCAGAATGAGCAAGGCCCTGTTTTCAATCTCCAGCACTTCAAAAAGTAGCTGTATAGATACTGTATCATATAAACACTATTTGTGTACGTATAAATGTGGATTGCATAGCTGGATATATTAATATGGAAGGGTTGTTCTTCAGACTCAGCCTATAAAGTGCATACTTTGAGTTTTTACAAGGAAATGCTGGAATCACAAAAAAATTGAGTTATTTTCTAGTATTTTCTGTGGAAAATGACAAAAATCAAGATGGCTGACTCTGTAGCCTACTAATTTCACAGATGAACCTCATCAGACGATCCCTGTAATGGGCTGATGTAGACACAGCCATTAGACACCACTGCCTACCTTATGCTGTAGGTAGCAATTCACTGCTGCTAACCCATGAGGAATGTGTCTGGACAGTTTGATAGAAACTTAAACACTTCACAGGCTCTAGAGAGACTGAATTACCTTTATGATGAAGCCTCCATGTTCCTTCTCTTGCTCACTTTCTCCAGAACACAGATCTCCTAATGTCTCCTCCAAACTTCTGGTGTGCTATGGCCTCTGTTTTGACAATGGCCACTACCAACGACAGCGGCACATAACAAGAATTTTCCTTCCTCATCGCCCATGTTTGATTCCTTCACATCCTCAGATCTTTGCTCAAATAGCAGCATCTTAGTGACTTTCTAATTACTAATAAAATTTTATGACATCATTTTATTAACTCTGCTTTTTTTCCCTGTTGATTTGATTGTGTTAAGCTACATAGGTTTACAAGCTTCTTATCTCTTCTTTGTCTCTAACATGGTCTTCATGTGAGCAAGGATTTGGCTATTTTGGTTTTTATCTCTTTGTTCATGTTAGAAAAACACCAACTCAAAAATTAGACTTCTGAATTAATGATTCTGGCAAAAGTGGCTCTTTTTTTGTGGAGGGCATAAAGCTTACTGCACCTTCTATTTTGAGGAAACCCAAAATTGAGATCTCTACCTTCTTACCAGCAATGCCTGGAGAGCCTTTCCTAACTGTCCATTGTAATTATTTAAGGGGAAAGTGAGGGCAACTCGCCCATGAGGTCTGTCACCTCACCAGTTCAGTAAACAGAATAGAGATATAGGTTAGAATTTACTTTAGAATTTCGAGCATCAAAGCTCAGGTTCAAAGCATCCTTTCACTCCATGGAGGACTCAATCTTCTGACATTACCATACATCTATGAAAAAGGTGCTTGGAGGCTCTTGATTTTTTTTTCCAGTGATCTTCAACAGACATTCAGCTACACGAACCAGTTTTCAATACTGCATAGTCTGGAGACACACTAGCCCTGGTGAACAGCACTGGTTTCTAGCATTTGAGAAAATATCCCTGGATTGAACAAAGAGTAATTTCCTAATCACTGTCTTATGCTAAATAAGCTTAGTTATCTGAGTATGAAATGTTCATGGCTGTGATTTGTATGAAACTAACCAGGGCATGAGGAATAGAACCAGGCTAAGACGAAGCCGGAAGTAACTGATCATCTCGCTCTACTTTCTCCCACCACCACATCATTGCCATCATTAGTTTTATCAGACTATGCAAATGTATGCTCCAGTATGCCAATTATATTTTTGAAAGTTTTTGCTAGCTTGGAAAAAGCTTACTTAGTGGATGCTGTACTGAATGTCCAGCCCCACTAATATGATACATCAAAAAATGTATCATATTTACATATTTATCTCAATAAATTGTACCATAAAAATACTGTATTTAAGGATGCACATGAAAATCATAGCCAAAAAGTCAAGCAGGGCAACTACACCAAGGCTGAGACATTGATGTGCTAGTGTTGACATGCCTCCTACTGTCCTGATGTGAGGGCACTGACTATGTGCTATAGGTACTCTGTTCTCCTCCCTTTCCCCCAGAAATTCTGAATAATACTTCCTACCTAACATATTATTTTCATCTCTATGTTTCCTCTTACTTGGCTATACAACTATTAAAACAAAATATGTCCTATTAAAACAAAATATGTCAGAAGTTAAAAATGTGACCTGCCTGTGTATGTGTGCCTGTGTGCATGGTGTGTGCCTGTATGCATGGTATGTGCATGTATGCATAGTGTGTGCCTGTATGCATGGCATGTGCATTTATGCATGGTGTGCAAGTGCAGAAGCATGTATACAGGTGTGTATGCATGTGGAGGTCAGAGGTCAATGTCAAATATTTTCCTCTATTCTCCATCCTAGTCACTGTGATTGCCATCATTGACCTCCTCCTCTGGCTCCTCTCCTGCTTCTGACACAGGGGCTTTTACTGAATTGATTGGAATGATCAGCTAAATGCTCCAGTGACCTTCCCATCTCTACTCCTCAGCATTAGTGTGCCATCCTGAAGTGTCTAATTTTRGTGCTAGGAATCTGAATTCAAATACTTTACCCACTGAGTTGTCTCTCCAGCCCAGATCTAGATATTTCAACTTTTGATTTGAAGCCCATAGCAAAGTCAGTTCTTATTCCCTACAGCTTAACCTTTTTCTGTTGAACAGTTTTATTTTTAGATGTATATTCACTTCAGTGAACTTATATTCATGACAATGATGTTGCCCATTGAGTAGCAAATAAAGAAATCACTGGGGCCTGGGAAATGACTCAGTGGGCAAAGAAACTTGCTACCCAGCCTGACAATCTGAGTTTGAACTCCAAGTGCCACACTGTGAAAGGAGAGAACAAATATCTGCTGGCTGTCCTTCTCCTCTGTGTGTGCTATGGCGCGCGCGCGCGCGCGCACACACACACACACACACACACACACACACACACAAATAAAGTAAATGTACAGATGTAGTAAAATAAAAATTAAAGAACCCCTCTTCAACATTATTTATGAAAATTATCTATGTGGTTTCTTTCCATGAGCCATCTTGCTTAGTTTGAAATGTAAAAAGAAATGTGCTCTAGCAGAGCCCTGCAGTCATGATGTTGGTTCACTAAAAGGTGGCMAACATGACAGCTTCGCTCTCAGGGTGGCAACAAAGCTACTGGACCCACATGGAGGTCATTTTTAGAAAGAAAATTGGGAAGTCTGTAATCGGACTTCGGGGTCCGCATGCTGAGCAATGACCTCTTTTCTTGCTGAGCCCGGTGAGTTCAGGGCAGCTGCTCTGCCCTCCCTCTAGAGTCCCTATCACTCCTCAACCCCGCTGGTCTCTCTTTCTTGGGTGCAGGATTTCTGTTCATGAGATAGGGGGCATCTAAAAGTCAGCCCGATAACCCAGCCGCTGGGTTTGCATTCCTAGATGGTTTCTGGGTGTACAGGGCTCCCATTTTCCAGTTTGATTTAATTTACCATCTTCCAAATGAATTCCCTCTAAACTTCAGTCCAATATAAATGCTTCATAAAAAGCAGAGTTTTTAGGCCATAGAAGTTTTACTATCAATTTGTCTAAGTACAAATAATTATTCCTACTTTTAAATAGATTATTAATATACTTATATGGTCAAAGTAGGAAAACAAAACATAGGTTGGGGCACTTAATGAGAAGACACCTTCTCATCCCTTTTTCAAGCCATCCAGTGTTCATGTTTTAGGACACTGAATGAGATTTCCCTCCATCTCTACTCTGATATTGTATGCAAAACCAAGCGAATATATGTACAAAACTGACTTGGGCCAGCAGTTATTTCTTCAGGGGGATGGCTAGAAGATGAGAAACCAAAAATAGGGAGGGAGGTTTTATACAACCTATGTCTTATGCCAAGCCACTTTATTAAGAATAACATTTTATATACTATTTTGTGGAAGAGAAATTGGACAGAGTCAGTAAAAAGCCATCATAGAGTGGGATGAAGTCAGCTCAGTGGCAGGTTAATCAAGCAATATTGCACACGGAGGCCCAGGACAATTAAGGGCCATCAGAGACCAAGCAAAGAGTGACCTTGGGATTGATAACCACGAGTCTACACGCCCAGAAGCGTAGGCTTCTCAGGATCTTAGCTTCCCCAAGGCCCTGGCCTCAGGCCATTACTGGCTCTGCCAAACACATTCCTTGTTTTAGACAAGGAATTACGTTCCCTCTCTATATATCAGGGTCTYAGGGAAAGCCTGGTTTGGTCTAGCCCTCAACATAAAATAAAACATTTTATATTTTATATATGTTTTACAACTTGTTTTTGTCTTGGGGAATAGTATCTCTAATACATTTACATAAACCTAAGGCATCCGGTTTTAGAAGGTCATCATTTCCTACTTCTTGCTTTATGCCAATAAGTCTACTGCTCTCTGTATTTACTGTATTTTAACCTTACAGAAGAGAATAACAGATCCTATGTCCATCAATCTCAGTGATGAGTATCAATAGGATAACATCTTAGGATTACAATCAATAGATAAAATGGCATGAATGTTTGTATTTTGATAGTCAAAATTATTCCTGATATGTTTGTAAGGAATTTGTGATCATGTCCATCCATGGTCTAACACCTTTAGTAATATAGTTTTCATTAGAATTTTATTGTATCACAGATTATAGATAAAAAATTAGCTTAATATAGGTTTACACATTTTCCTCTATGTAAGAAAAAGTATGTTTAAATATAGTAGACAAATAACAATGCCTTTGTCAACAGTCAAATATTTGATCTTTTTTATTAGATATGTTCTTATTGATTCATAGAATTTCTTTATGTTTTTATATTTGATTTTTTTATTAGAAATGTTCTTGTTGTTTCATAGAATTTCTTTACATATTTTGAAAAATTTGTCTTCACCTGTGTATATTTTCTTTCTTTCATATTGTGTTTTTCCCTCTTTTATTAGCATGGAATTTTTTTTAGAGTTGAATTTACCAATCTATTCCTCTATAGATTCAGGGTTGACAAAACATTGGAGTATGTCTTCTTTAGCTGAGAACTATACAGATAACCTTTATGATGACTTTGGATATCTTGTGTTTTCATTGATACTAACATTAAAGGTCTGTCTTGGTATGAGGCAGGGGTTCTCAACCTATGAGGTGTGATCCCTTGGGGGGTTCAAAGACCCTTTTCAGGGGTTGCCTAAGACCATGAGTMAACACAGATATTAATGTTACAATTCATAATAGTAACATAATTACAGTTCTGAAGTAGCAGTGAAAATAATTTTATAGTCTGGAGTCACAACAGCATGAGGAGCTGTATTAAAGGATCACAGCATTAGGAAGGCTGAGAACCACTGGTATAAGGTGTGGTGGTCTAATCCAATCTTTTTCAAATTCGATATGCAGTTTTCTCAACACCATTCATTGTGTATTCAATCACCTTCCTTACTATATGTGCTTTGTTTTACTGGACTTTCTGTTGAATATCTTTGGGCCAGGCTATTTGCATGCTAGGTCCCTGACAATCAAGAATTAAAAAATCGGGAAGCAGTTACCAGTTATTCCGTGTGCTTAAATGATGTGTGACTCCCCCAGATTTCTCCTGTACCCCATTCCTTCCTCCCTCTCCTACTCACTCCTTACATCTCTTCAGAACATATGCCACCTTATATGGTAACAAAAAAGCCAAAGATGTATAAAAGCAACCAAACATAAACAACTATCTTTGAGGGCTTGAGGGTTCTCTGTCTTTGGGAAGAATCTTTCAGAGACACTTCCTGATTTTTTTTTTAAAATCCTTGGGATCTGTTTCTCAGACCAGAGAGCAGATAACACAAATGCTGTAGTAAATATTTTAGATTTTTGTCATGCTTTCGTGTTCAGAAGGGCAAGCTTCTCCCTGTCTTCCTAGTGTTGGGCTGAAAGCCATTGTCACCACATCCATTAATTCCCTACTTTTAAGTTGTCATCTTATTATTCTTCCATAGGAACAATTGAGCACAAACTTACTTTAGAACTATCTGTTGAGCACATACCTACTTTAGAACTACTTCTCTAGAGAACTGTTATTGAATCCTTCCATGAACAAGGGAATTATTTCAGTTCTAACCCCTTACTCTGGACTCTTGCTTTTCTAGATCTACTAAAGTCTACAGTCCTGGTAACCAGATTAGTTCGGGGCAGTGGCACAGAAAAAAATCACATTATAATGAGTTTAGAATGTGACAGAAAACACACTAGCTGAGTATCCAAATGCATCATTCAGAGAGGCGGCATAACACATTTCAGAGGGAAGTAAATGTCCTAAAGAAGTAGGTCTTGTGAGCCAGTTTCCTGAATAGCTGTGTGGAAATGCTTCAGATGCCTGGTCTGAGTAAAGAGCTGGGACCGTGACTCATCTGGAGCCAGAGACCTCCAGGCTGCAAGCATCTGCCATCATTGACAGCATGGGAAAGCTTCTTGTGAACATGAATGTGAACGTGAAGGACGAAGGATTGAGCTCCATGTTCTCTATGCTTGTCACATCAGGGCAGAGGAATGGCAACTTTTTCATTCATGAAGTTCCACATCCAGTGACTGGACCACAAAAATACATCTAATTCTGACCCCGTTAGATATTCCGGAGTCCAGTCACAGTACACAAACCAAGAAAGGGCTGAACTGCTTGGCTCAGTAGAGTCCTCTGCTGKACTGTGCCTCCCTGGCAACAGGCTATCTGATTGACAGCCCTGACCAAGAAACAACTAGATCTCAGTAATGTCCCTTTCTACTCATGCTATCTGGAGAGAGTCCCTAGCCCCTCCTACAGAAGTCTTTTCAGCTGTGAAGTAGATTAGTGTTAGTCAGTCACTTTGTGGCTCTGTACTGATAATTCAGTACAACGACCTCTGTAAACTGGGTTATCTTATTTTCTCAGTATCTCCAAAGGTCATAGTAAGTTCATGGTGAATATTAGACAATATTATTGTTACATATAGTCTGCTGGCAGACTCAGGCATGAAAAAATAACAAAAGCACTTAAAACGCAATGAAATAGATGACAGAGGGATCAAAGATTATTTATTATGGGATCGAGAAATAGGTTTGGATATGGTGGTGCCAACGTCCTTCTTCAACAGAGTGAGGGATATATCCATTTCAACTTCAAAGTTCTGAGCTTTCTGAAGGATTTAAAAGATGTTGGTTTTCATTATTTTTTGCATTGTTGACCTCTAAGTTTTCATTGTCCACTATTACTAACAACTGTTTTCCTTCACTAACCACGTCATATATGGGTTTCTTTTTGAGAAACAACAGGGGCAATTATCATTTATTTTAAAATTAATTTACTTTTGGAAATCTGAGTAAAAGCAAATAACTTTCATCCTATTATGAAGAATTTATCTCCCCGGGTTTATCAAAGCTGAGAGTTGTAATAGCAGCAAAGACACTATGCCAACATGTATTGGGGGTTTCACAAGCATAACTAAATACACTTGTTTTCTTCAGACCCAAAATGATAAAATGCTGTATAAATAGACTGGGGCCAAAAACTCTTCAGAATAGTTTAAAACAAGCATCTGACATGTAAAGTCACTAGAAGGAAAAACTTTGATGCAGCTTTCCTGCCTGTGCAATGACCAAGACAGAATAAATGGCTCAGGAATGTTAGAGAAGGTACAGAGGGGAAGAGGGGCAAGCGAGGACATCTGGCACCCACTTATCTCTATTCACCTGCAGAGCAAGACAAACTGACATAACGCGTTTGCACAAAGAAGAAACCTGGGAAGAGCAATGGTGCAGCATCATGTTGCACAGAGATCCTTAGTCCTCAGTGCCTTGTTTCCTTTTAAGCTACACGGATCTTTATATTAATGAATATGTGAGTGGGATAAGCGGCTGAACCAACCTCCTCTTTGGATGTGAAGGGATCGTTTCCCCCACTGAAGAACCATTTGGCTGCTATCCAACAGAACTAGGACACTGGATTTTAGAAATAAACTGGCTCAGGAGAAATAAGACATGGTTGCACTTGCCATCATGAGGAATTTATGGAATGGGGTCCCTAACCAAAGAGAAGGGAGAAATGATCTTCACACCCACGTGAACAAATACAGATGTCTACTACTTCTAGATGTGGGCTGAGATTTAGGGCTTGAGCAGTAGTCTATATTGAGCATGAGAGGGGAAGCCTGTCCTTTAGCAGAACATACCAGACCAGCTATATAACACACAACGGCCTCCATGAAGGCACCAAGGCACAGGTTTCAAACATTAAGGAGATGGGCTCTGTCATCTCCTTCAGTTATAACATAAGCTATTCATGCGTAAACGCATATAACTTGGCAGATCAGGCCATTTGCAAGGGTGAAGAACGATGTTCTGGTAAGTGAACAGACAACTTTCTACTTCAAAGAAAGCAAAGGCTCCCTAAGCTCAGAACAGCAGGACAACATAAAGGGACAATGACACAAGAGTGAAAAGTAGCACACCATGTTTAATGTCCTTCTTGGACACTCAGTGGCACATAGAACAAAAAAAAAAAATGAAATTATTAAAAAAATGGAGGTGGCCATGGTGGTGCAGTCTAATAAATCCAGACCCTGAAAGAGGAGACAGGAAGATTGCTACAAGTTTAAAACTAGCCTGGGCTACATAGTGAGTTGAAGTCACCCAAGGCTATATACCGAAATCTAGTCTCTGACCGAATAAACAAACAAACAAATAATTATGCACTTTGAAAGGGAAATTGAAACTGGTCCAATAAGGAAATAATCTGCTTGGATGAATTTCCTCTTTCCAAAGATAACCTTTCCTGCTTTCACAGTTCACCTGGATTTTGGACATGAACTCAGGTCAAATTGACCACCATTTTATAAACTTTGGACCCTGCTCATGAACATTGATTGGTAAGGAATCTGCTAAGTATATTAGAAATAAGTTTCAGATCTGGAAGACAGTAGTGGAGAAGGATGCATTTCTGCCCTTAGGAATCTTATTCAAGAATTTGAAAGAAATAGTCACATCACAGTTAGCGAAAATCACCAGCCTCAAGTTGCAGTTTCTTAGTAAGAATATCATGTCCCCAGTGACTCAACCCAAGAATGCTGTGTCCTCTTTGTTTTGAGCAGACAGAGCAACTTTAAAAGTAAGAGGTTTCTTTTACATGAACAAAAACCTGGAACTTCATACAGTACAAACAGGAAGGGCATGATTCAAAATAAATCAGCTAATACTCCACTTTATACTTTTTAACATTGAATTTTATTTTGATATCAAAACCTTCATTTTGATAGACAAGAGTAATTGCTGTGGTTCCATTCTTATTTAGAACATCCATCAAATTATTAAACTATATATGAGTATGCCTCAAAACCTGACATTGGGTATAGCCACAGCTCTGGTATTTCAAGGTATGCTTTGATACTGAGTGAATTAAATAATTCTATATAAGTACTGCTTGCTCTTTTGTATACAGGATCAGTATTACCCAAAGAAAATTGATAATAGCTACTTTTCAGACATCTAAGTAAATATGCTTTATAAACAAGTAAAGCTTTCACAGAGCCTTTAGATTTCTAGCCTTAATCAGCCCTTGTTCCAATTCCTCCATTCCCACAAATCACAAATACTAAATCATGTAATTCTCTCTGGGCAATGTTTAACTGGAGTTGGCTGCCTTGGCAGGAAGTAATCCAAGACACGACTGGATTCAGGGCTCCGGGTGGTGCCTATGTTATATCAATAACTCCCATTCCCAAAGAACTAGGAGAGCAAGAATAAAGAGTGGCCCTGTCTTCCCCCGAGCTCTGCCTTGGCTCTGCGTGCTCTTTTGATGAAATGTGATGGTGAAAAGACTTCTTCCATTTTCGACTAAGAAGAAACTCATTGTTTGATGTGTAACGGAAATGTCACAACCACTAGAATCAGTCGGTGGCTGTTCCTTCTCACCTACAGTCAAAGGCTGGATTTTCTTCCCTCCTGCTTGGATAGAGCTTGGACTTTATTCCAGAAGTTAAAAGTAGAGGGGAGTGAAAAAAAGCAAAAAAGCAATAGTAAAAACTCTCCCAAAAACCTAGGAGGATTTTGGAATTAGCACCCTTTCTGCAGACCATTAAATGTTTGATTCTCTTTCTGTGCTAATTCGAACTTCCATTTCCTTCACTGTGCAAGTATTTTTCTCAACCTTTTCATTGCAAGTAGGCTGATGATTAACATTGTATTGAAGTAGCACAAACCACTTGGATATTATTAACAACAGTGTCAGAGAAACCTTATTTGTTTCTTAAGAACAAATATGTTCTTCTCACCTTCCTGTTGTGAGGAACATGAAATTATCTGGGAATGGTATTAAATGCATCAGACTGTAAAGATGAGTTCAGACTGACTATGTAAATAGAGAAACATGGAAAATAGAGGCTGGTGTTACCTAACAACTCATGGGATTGTGGTTGCTTGTGGTGAAACCTTGCTAGTGTGTGCCACGATGCCCTTACAGGATCTCCTACTTCTTAACAGTGCTTAGACTCCCACTGACCTTGTACAGTTAAATACTAGATTTCTCACTTTCCCATTTTCTTCTCTACATAGATGGGCATGCTGCTTTATAGCTGATCAGCATACATTAACAAAATACTGCATTTTATAAAAGAACAGGAAAAAATCTTAACTAGAGTAAATAAGGATGCTCTTCCACAACCAACTAGAATAATTTATATGGTAATGTCTTTACCTTTGGGCTAGAAGGTGGCTCAGTGGATGAAAGGCTGTTGTACAAGCATGAGGGCCTAAGTTCAGATCCTCAGGATCTGTCTAAAGCCTGCTGTGGGAGCATTTCTGTAACCCCCATGCATATAGAAGGCATGATAGGCGTTTCCAAGACACTTGTCTATATATACATACATATATATATATATATATATTCTAAATATATACAATTCTTAAAGCTACATTCATTTAGAAATTTCTTTAAGTTTTATAATAATGGCACAGACTTTGTTCATGCATACGTTAGAAGAATAAATTTATTCTTCTTCAAACAAGTTCAGAGATGAAATGAAAACCTACTTTATGAAAGAAATTATCAGAGGTAAAATGACTCTCCCTGCCTTGTAGCTATTGAGACCAATCATATGTACCCCGCCTTTGTGCAGGTTAAATCCTTTAAGGCTACAACATATGGTCCTAACGCCAAATGCTACACCTTCATTTTCATATTAAGATAAAGAATCGTGATTATGGTCATTAGTTTTAACCATACCAGATGCATCTTTTTTTAAATTCAAAGTCAGCACCAGGCTTGCACCCCCATGCCAGGCTTACACCCCTGCACCAGGCTTACACCCCTGCATCAGGCTTACACCCCTGCTCCAGGCTTACACCCCTGGGCCAGGCTTATGCCCCCCCCCCCCGCACCCCACACACTCTCACCTTCACATTTCTGAGTGGTTTCACTCTGCTTGTGACCAGCGGGACATCTGCATTCAAAAGAGCCCACTGTGTTGATACAGTTTCCCCCCTGGCACAGTCCTGGAATCGCCTGGCATTCATCAACATCTGCAAGGAGAAGACATTTTAAACATAATCAAAATTGATTTCCAGACTACATCCTTTGGTTTCTTCTATGTACAAGGAGGAAATGTTGTTCTCAAGACAACAGGGGGAGGGATGCAGACCCTCCCTGCATGCCTGTTAGCAGCTTAACTGTGATGCTTTCCTCTGGAGAAAGTTGCCTGCTGGAGACCCACCTGTGCTGTGCTGTGGACAATCTGCTGCTTTGCTTGGTTACAGAATGCGTGCTCCTACTGTGCGCTCTCCTGGTTCTAGCACTGAGTTCACCCCTATCTTGTCAGCATAAAGTGAAATGTCCCCAGTGTGCTTCTTTAAGGAGCTCAGTGACTCTGGATCTTGAGGACTCAAAGCCACTCGATCTCTCTACCACTAACCTAGGGCAGAAAGTCTTAGACAGGGCATATATCCACCCGCTAATAATAATACACCCACTAATATTAATAAAGACCACTCCATGTTCTTCAGAATGCCTTCAGCAGTCCACACCCACCTCTGCAACTCATGAACACTGTCTTCCCTCTTCCTTGCTACCACTTTCCCACTTTTTGTTACTTACGACTATCCAATCTCTAACTTTCCCTGATCTAACAGTTGCAAAAATACAGTACTTTAGCTTTCACTACCTCGATTACTTATTTATTAGAGTTTTTCTTTTCTTTTTTGAAAGGTATGGATTTATATCCCTTAAACAGTATTGTACTGGGGCTAGTGACCCCTCACTTACAATCTCGGCTTTAGATGGCCATGGTCTTCTCCATCCTTATACTGTGTATTAATTTCATCCGTTTAGGAACAAATGTTGAATCTTTAATGTTGTCATAGTGACATTAATGAAGTAATAATAAAAGCTTTCAAACAGATAAAATGTGAAAGTTTCTAAGAAATATCAAGTGAATTTCTTCAGGTAAAAGTGAGATGGATCTTAAAACCTTAACTCGAAATAAAAGGCACTGGAAATAGTAAGTGTGGTAAGGAATGGAAATAATAACTGTGTTAAGGAATATAAATATCTTTCTCTTATTTTTGTACACTTGGAAAGACATTTCTGTGGATCCATATAGAGTAGGAGAAAAATTAAAAACCTATAATTAAAAATATGCCAATATGTATCCTAAAAAAAGATACTGACTGTAAACAAAAATAGTAAGGCAAATGTATTTTGTAAATTGTAATACATAAAGAAACAAAAAGGTAAGATGAATAAAAAGTAAATGATATAAAGAAGAATAGAAGAATAAAAGAATAAGGATATAGAATTACCACATTATAAAAATGGGTTGTTCAGATTTGAAAACACACTGCAGGTCGGTAAGTGAGACACAAGCGTAGCCAACCTAGCAGGAGCAGGGAGACGGAGGCATGAAAAGGTGAACAAAACAGACAGGAAACAGTGAAATGCAGATTTCAGCAGAAGGTTCACATTTACATGAAATAAGGGTGCAACAGCCAAATTTAAGAGGCTGAGATTGTGATATTTTATTTTGAAACACCAAGTACCAATTTCATGCTGTTCACAAGAAAGCCATTTTGACAATTTAACAATGAAGAAGCCAAAGGTAATTTAAACAATTTTTTGGTCACAGGAAGTCTGCCGTGGCAAATGTTAGTGTTTGCCATGAGAAAAACACCAAGGATTAAAAACTGACATTTTCTAATAACCAAGGATTCAGTTTACTTAGAAGAAAAAAAAATTCTAATTGCGTATGTGACCTATGAGACTTACTGGTAAACACTCGGAGCAAACAGGACTTGAGCATACAGAATTAGAAATGAAGGCAACAAACCCACAATTGCAATGGAAACTTCCACATGTGTCTCTTTGTCATTAATAAAACTAATAGACTAAAAACCCCACAGGATACACAGGACTTGGTGTTTTCTTTCAAGCACCTCATCTATCTGCACCTATCACATATTTCAGCTGAAGAGACCTTTGTTTCAAATGCACGCCGAACACCCACTCTAGAGAACCACACACTTCAAGGACATGGAAAAAGGCTTATTACATGGAATTATATATATGAAGGAGAGATTGCATTCACAGCTCTGGTTGGTAGAATGCTTTTCATGCAAAAGATTGTGGGTTCCATCCCCAGATTCACAGGTAGGTGTGTGTGTGTGTGTGTGTGTGTGTGTGTGTGTGTGTGTGTGTGTGTAAACCATAGAAAGTAAGCTAGGTAAGCACAAAAGTTAATCTAAAAGCAGAAATGGAAAAGATCTAGAACAAAGCTCCAAAGCTCAGATAGCTGAATTTAATAATATATTCTGTAATAATGCATGGATCAAACCAAAAATCAAAGCTTGAACACATTTTTAATTAAATAATGAAAATATACCCAGTAAAGCTTGTGGACTACAGCTAAACTGGTACCAAGAAGTAAATGCAGAGCAGTAAACTGTTTATACTGCAAAGAGTAATTCCATACCCAATGATCTACATTTCTATAATCACACATTTTAAAAGCCCTAAGTAAATGTGAACTGAATATAAAAGTAAGAGAATATGACAAAACACAAGACCAAAAACAAACAAACAAAACCAACCAACCAAACAAACAAATAAAAAACAACAGAAAGGTAATTACTCTGAAACCTGGGCTTCTGGAAATTGATGTATCTTGTCAATATTAATCCCAGATACAAGGAAAACTCTGTAATGTAAGTACTGACAATAAACACATCACCAAATAGTCAACAAAGATGAAAAAAGATGTAAAGAGTAAATGATAGAAATTCAGCAATTAAGGTGAAATATACAAGTCTATTGAAAGTTACAAATGCCTAGGCTTGCTCCAAAACAAAGAGATAGGAAGAATAAAATACAGAGATGGAGAGATGGCTCAGCAGTTAAGACCACTGGCTGCTCTTGCATGCAGGTGTACATGCAGATAGAGCACTGGAACACAAAGAGAGAGGGAGAGAGAGAGAGAGAGAGAGAGAGAGAGAGAGAGAGAGAGAGAGAGGAAGGAGGAGGAGGAGGAAAGAATAAAGTACATATTTTAAAGTAATTTCATTCACAGTTTGATATATTTACATAAGAACACCTTGTGCCTCAGTGTATGCACCAATGAAACTTATTAAAGATTTAAAGAAAAAGATGACATTTCATTCCAATTCTTACAGTACAAAGATGGACATTGTCCAGTTGATGTAGCTAAGAAAATATAGCGCTGACATCAAGACCAAGATATTACCACAAGAAATACATGAATAAAAAGGACAGAATTAGATAATCTCTCTGAAATAAGTACACCAACTTTTCATGAGTCAAACTTAGTAATATATATGAAAAATTAATGCAACAGGACCAGAGTCAGTTTATCCCAGGAATTTAAGGGTTTTCCTAAAAGTAGCTTAAAATATTAATTAGTGTCTGCAAAAACAAGAGGAGAGCCCAGACTTCCCAACCACATCTTCAAACCATCAGACAAGCAACAATGAACAATTCAGTGTCCACTACCCAGACTGTGCCAAGTGTTTCTGATCATTCTTTCAATCCCCGCTCATCCCATTCAGTTCTATAAAGGTTGGATGATTTCAAATTGTATGCAAAGATTATGTAGAATTAAGGAAAATCATTTGAAACATGAGCCAAACTTAAACACTTCGGTGCCTTCTAATAAGGTTATAAACGATGTATCAAAGCTATGTTAATTACTGTTTATGAAAATGCACTCTCCAACTTTTCCAAGGACTCTTATCCTAAAAGAGAAAATTCATTATAAAAACTACCATGCCGTGGCACATTTTGAACTCATGCCCACATATGGAAGAATGCAGTCAGTAGTATGATGCTCTCCAGCTCCATCCATTTGTCTAAGAATTTCATGAATTCATTGTTTCTAATGGCTGAATAGTACTCCTTTGAGTATATATACCACATTTTTTGTATCCATTCTTCCATTGAGGGACACCTGGGTTCTTTCCAGTTTCTGGCTATTAAAAATAAGGCTGCTATGAACATAGTGGAGCAT
>BDUI01000062.1:554578-602904 GCA_002335545.1 Apodemus speciosus
ATTAGAATTCAAGAAAACTGGCTCCTTTGTAGAGACAACTACAACCTTTGGGGATGTTTAATGTACTTAGGTATATTTAACTGCCAAGAGGAGGCTATAGTAGGCAGTCTTCAAAATTTATTTGCTCATAAAGAACTTTTACACAGAAGCATTCCTGAAGTCCAGTGTGGGGTGAAACACACTGTGGCAAACACTTATCTTTCACTATCATATCCTCTGTCATATCCTCAAACGAGGCTGCCTGGAACAGATTTAGTGAAAAGATACCTTTGGTGTGACTGGCTCTCCTCCAGATGACATCATTGCTGCTGTAAATGTCACAGAGAACGTCGGAACCTGTGCCACCACGCCGTGATATACAAGCTTTCTGCAGTAGATCCCACACTACTATTACAGCTGACAGTGCTGACAGGGTTTGTAAGCGGGCATAGCTCCAGCTTGTAAATGGTCATGGCTCCAAGGCCCTTCTGTCTTCCGATGCTGTTCTTCTATCTGCCAAAGCTCACATCTCAGGCCTAAAATGTGATTTCTCCATTGCTAAGCAAGCAATGCAGGGCATAGGAGATCACTCGTGTTGGTATGAACGCTCATGAGTGCAATATGGCGAGGCTTTTATGGTTATTGCAAATGGTACTGAGATCATCCAGCAGTTTAGTTGCTTCTCTGTAACTCTGATAAGCAAGGTATCACAGTCTACCCCTCTGTACAGAAGCACCAAGCTCAATGACTGGGGATGGGGGAGGGGCCTCTGCCAGTTCAGGAACCCAAGCTTTCACCAACAACTTGCCTGTGATCTGAGAGCCCGCCCCACCAGTGGCTGATGGACAGTAAAGATTAACATAGAACAAAATCTAGCTGGGCGTCCACGTTTCCAAATGTCATCAACAGTCCAGATATTTGGAAACATCACATATTCAATGAGTTCGCTTACCTCTGTCTTTGTGTTTGTAAACTGAATCTTGAAAAACAGGAGAGCTTCACAGATCAGATGCTCTGAACATGTGTGTTTGTGTATGGACAAACCTTGAGTGCTGGGCCCAGGGACTGCCTTTCAATAAATACACACTGCCTGGTTTTTGTCCTTATCGCCATGGCCATTAATAATCTAACATCTCAGGCTACTCTTATTTGCAAAACACTTCTGTCTTTGAATTCTTCACGTCACAACAGATGAAGCCTGAAGGAGTCAGAGAAGTCTGTGTAAAATGTACTGTGGTTTTGAGCCTCATAATTACATACGGATAATGTGTTCTTGCTTATGAAAGCCATAGGAAACCACTTAAATGGATAACTGGATCTTCCCAAGAAATACCACACTTCTGAGACTATTATCCAAGCTTCCTCCTTTTCAAAGATCTGTTTGGAACCAAGGCCAGGATTCGTAGTCTGAAAAACAGCACTCTGCAATGAGGAATAAATTATTTTGCAGAGAGAAATACCAGATCCATAAAAAAAAAGTTTTGCAAGGAAAAGGGGGCTCTCCCTTTTCACCTTGCCTGGAAGACAATTGGCAGACACAGAAGCAGAGCCCCTGTCAGGGTCCATGGTCTGCCACAGAGGGCACTTTTGGTTCCCAACTCTCGGTCTTGCTCCCAGCAATGTTGCTATGACCTGGACAGAGGCTCAGCCTGGGGCTCCAGATTAGCCCCAAGGTTATCTGCTCAGATGGTGTCCCTGCAGCATCTCTGGTTTCTCTTGGGTCTCAATGGCTTTGAGCCACTGAAAGTTGGCCCTACCTGTGATGACATCAAAGAAAACCTACTTGGGTATCCATGTTTTCAAATGTCACTAACATTCTAGTATATAAAAACATCTCGTTTAATAAATGTGCAATGTTTCTGTTCTGGCTTTTGATTGCTCAATGAGTCTATCCTTAAAATTGAGAAGATGATTGAAGGTGATATTCAGTCAATCTAAATATCATCAATCCATGTATTGCCTATCATCTATACATCTATGTATCTGTTTTCTTTCAATTATCAACCCATAACCTACCATCTATTGTCTTTTTTTTTATTGGATATATTCTTTATTTACATTTCATTTCCCTTTTTCCTGGTTTCCCCGCCCCCCCAATGTCCCATATGTCTTTTTACCTCTCCTCCCCCCCATCCCCCCATTCACCCCTTCCCACATCCCTGTTTTTGTTGTCTTTCTTAACAATAAATAATTTATCACCTCTCCTTATTTAGTAAATTTCATCAACTTCAAGATAATTATTGGAAAAATATCTTCTTGAGCTCAAAATCACACACTCCACATTTTCATTTTGGTATGTAAGACCTGTGCCTATTTTTCTTCTAGTTATTAAGAAAATTTTCCCAGTTCTCAGGTAATCTCAGACAACTTTGCTTGATATACAGACAGGAAATGTTAAGACCTGTTAGGTAGGCTTCCTAAATTGATTATCCCTTTGAGGAACAAAATCAAATGTTATGCATAAAAGCAACACTTACTAATTTGGAACAAAAAAAAATTGAACAGCTAAGGTTGTCTGAATTGTTCCATTTTTGTACTACAGTTTCATTCTTAAGATGAACTCTCACAAATACAGATTCACAGAGCACTCAAAACTCACACTCAAAATATATCCTGAGCTAAAGAGAAAAAAGAAATGTAGATATATTTACCTTGTACTAGGTTCAAACTTTCTTTTCATTTGGGAGAGATTACCACGGTGTAATTCTTGGATGAGAGCATCCAAGTCACATATTTACATAGTTTCCTCAGCACAAGGAGCAGCAAAGGACAGAGAGGACCTGGGCAGTTTCCCACCCACCTTCCCCAGGCTCCTTTCTCCAGACTGCCTGCAAGTCCCGTCCCATGGCACACTCAATACCCTTACACAACATTCCTCCTGTTGCTATTTTTAATTATGTAGCCTACATTCCCCCGGCCTCCACCCCTGGTAGATTGATTGGCAACTGAGAACCTTAACTGAAGTATGTTGGCAGCTTACAGACAATGAAATTATTAAAAGTTTAAAAAGTTAGGTATGATTTAAAAATTCACTCCATACTTTCCTGTTTCTGACTTCGTAGCTAAGGAGCAGCTTGTACAAGTTGCAGTCTTTCTTTGCCAGCGTGTCTGGATTTAGAAGTTTAAGCATCGTGGTAATATTAGTACCATTCTCCACTGCAGCTCCAAATTCTAATCTTCCTGCATCTCCTATAACGTTGAGATGCTTAAAGAGTCCTAGCCAACATTCACCCATTTAAAGAGACCTAATCCTCTCAGAGGTCTTTGCACAGAAAAGAATCGCTCAACATGAAATACTTCTCTGTCTCCAGCACACTGATTTGTCAGGAAGGAAGACATGAGATTTCCAAAGACACAGACAAAGGATCCAGTGGGATGCACTGGTTTGGGAAATGAGGGGCGGTCTTGTGAACCACTTGAGGCTGGCTGATGTTTCAACCTGAAAGGTGCTGACCATGTAAAAGCACCCTCTCAACAGACATTGGAAACTTAGTGCCTGCTCATTTCCAGATTCCAAATTTCCACAAAGTCTATGTGAAATCCTCAATGAAATACATAGGGCAGAGAAGTCTGGGAACACATAAAATGTTGAACTCCTAAGTGTTCCATGCTCTGAAAAATAATGTGCCTGGGTGGACCAGAGGGTGTTAGTGTTTCATATGAATCAGTGCTTCTTAACATCGTAAGTGAAGTTATCTGGAAAAGCTTGGGTGTGTCAGAATGCTTTTCAAAATCACAATCTTTACAGAGTACACAAGTGTGGCTGCCAGAAGAGACTCCATAGCTGCATTTTAATCTTGCCATGTCTGACTTGAGTGAAGGAATGTAACAGTTTCCACAGTGGAGGCTTGTGACTGACTGGGCTGCCTAGCACACCACTGATGACTAATGGGCAGGGAAAGGGTTAAAACTGTTTGGCGGAGAAGCCCGTGCTTTTGTTGGTGGTGTTGTTTTAGATTTCTGTAGAATTTCCCCCTTTTCATGCTTGATGTCTTCATGTCTGAATCCATTGTTTTCAGCTACATTCTCTCTCTCAGTTACAACATTGATGACTAAGAGGTTTTGAAATTGTTCTGTAATGACTAAGCTCAAGTATACCACTGCCTAGCTGAACACCTGGACAYGAGGCTATCACTTGCTTCTAAGCAGAATGGGACTTAATAAAAACGGAAATATTTTGTGAATAAGAACATCAGCACCACCAAAATGTGGACGACTAAAGGTCACACTGGCTGGGGACATATATCAGGTGGCGGCAAAATCGGCACGTGTATTGGGAGACCTGGCCTTGACCCCTAGTGATTCAAGAAAAGCTTAGATGCCCTGCGCGTGTACAACAGTCACTGCATCTAGGATGGAAGGAAAGTTAGAAATGAAAAGAAAATACAAAAGATTATATCAATAAAGTTGTATTCATTGAAAGGACAGAGGGGAGGAAGGCAAAAGTAAGAGGAACCACTCTCTTTAGTTTTCTTTCTTTGTGTGTAGAGTGTATTGATGTGGTGTATGTGTATGTGGTTCTTTGCATGTGTGTGTCAGTGTGTGCATGTCTATGCAGAGGAGTAAGACAGGGGTCCTGCTGTGCCCTCTCCAGCCTTTTATATGGATTCTCTCACTGAACCTGGAGATTGAGTGGAGGCAGCAAGTCACAGCAGTCCTCCTGTCTCAGTCTTCCACATCCCTAAGTCTACAGCTACCAGGGCTATACCCTGCCCCCCCCCCAGTTTTGAGTGCACACCAGGAATAAAACTCAGACCCCATGACTATGCAGAGAGCCCTCTTACCCACTGATCCATCTCCCTAAGCCCCTGAAAACACCGTGTTTGAAAATTACTAACTCTTACACAAAACCTACTTTGGCAAGAATGAAATTGTCTTAAACAAATGATCCATTAGGGAGAATCATCTTGTTTGCGGGACTGAATCAAAGTAATAATTCATATATGACTTATTTAGAGACATTTCTCAGTTTAATTGCAAGATAACAATCATATATCACCAGAGATCATGTATTAAAAAAATTACAATGAGAATGTTATGCTGTCTGCTCTATAGTTCCTTACCCCACGGTTTTTATCTGAAGACCTCTTTCTTTGTTAGGGATTGCCACAGAGAAGTCAAATTGGAGGGAAAAAATCATAGTTGGTGTCTTAGTCAGGGTTTCTATTCCTGCACAAACATCATGACCAAGAAGCAAGTTGGGGAGGAAAGGATTTACTGAGCTTATACTTCCACATTGCTGTTCTTCACCAAAGGAAGTCAGGACTGGAACTCAAGCAGGTCAGGAAGCAGGAGCTGATGCAGAGGCCATGGAGGGATGTTATTTACTGGCTTGCTTCCCCTGGCTTGCTCAGCTTGCTTTCTTATAGAACCTAGGACTACCAGCTCAGGGATGGCACCAGCCACAATGGGCCCTCTTTCTCTTGATCACTAATTGAGAAAATGCCCCACAGTTAGATCTCATGGAGGCATTTCCCCAACTGAAGCTCCTTTCACTGTGATAACCCAAACCTGTGTCAAGTTGACACAAAACCAGCCAGCACAGTTGGTTTTAAAATCTAGTACACTTGATATTAAATTAAGATTCCCCCCTAAAAGGAACATAAATTCTAATTTCACACCCCTGTGCAATCATTATATTTGCAGAACAGAAAAATATTTCTGCTGACAAGTGGAAACCATGCAATGGTAACTGTTAGGAACCTAAACTCCCAGCTATGTGAAGAACTGCTACACCAGCCCAGGTTCCTTTATCTTTCGCATGCACTCAACTCTTTCCAAAGAGTTTTAAAGCCTTTCCTGTGAAGTCTCCTTTATCAAGAACCTTCTTTCTACAACTCTTAAAATAGCTAGGGCCTTAAAACAATCAGGTCTGTAAAATAGCCAGGACCTCCCAACCCCCCAAAAGATAGGTCCTTCTATTCCCCAGGCCTGTACTGGTTAATAACACTGCTTGTCAAATACAACCTGCCCCCTTTCAGACACATGGAAAGAAACAAATCTCTGTCCCTTTCAAAGGTGTAACTATAGCACATGACATTATAGTGAATAAAGCAAGAACAGAAATATCCTGTTAGCTTCACCAGCCACTGCAGACGCTACCATGGCACCGCGTCGCCTCTCTGTGCTTCAGTATCTTCAGAGCTGAGTGTGAGTGTGAGCCTTTTTATTTCAGATCTGTGAGCTGCTATGACCATCAAAGCTCCCAGCAGCCTCCACTGGATATCTGGGTAAACTGAAATTAACCTTTGCTGACTAAGTAAAGAATAGCAATCTTAAAATTGGTTGGTGTGCAAGTTCTCACAGACTCACAGATTGTGGGTGGAAACTCCACACCGGGTCATATTATTGAATGTGGGAGTTTCAAAAAACAAAAAAACAACAAAAACAACAAAAACAAACAAACAAACAAATGAAAAACAAAAAACGAAAACCAGGCAATAGTAAAAAGATTCTGAACACACATTGGCCAAAAGGAATTCAAAATCACACCTGTACAGAATCTAAGGTAATTCTGCCAGCAATGGCCCATGTGGCCCTACATGGCTTCCCTGCAGTCCTGTTTGTTAACATTTGCACACTTTGCACACTCGGTGTCATGCTCACAATGGCAACCTGAAGTACCCTGGCTAACGCTGGCCCTGCTCAATGTCTGTGAACTGCAGCTCTCACTGTGCATCCCAAGGTGCAGCGGCAGAATGGCCTGATTATAGAAAATGCAGACAGAAGGTCTCCCAACTGCCATTCTCAGCCTCCTCCATCTATTAGAATATTGAGTTGCATTACATTAGAATGTCGGGTTCTTAAAAATCGCTGCCTGAGTAGTTGGTTTTGAGGTTCACAAAAATTCATTACATTAGTTTTAGTTTAGGATAGTTTCTGACAATCTCTGAAACAGCTCCTTACTTATTTCTGCTGTTTTCTAGTGCCTAGTCAGTGGTGTTCAAATGCAGTCAGCTCTGAAAAGCATAGAAGCTGCTCTGTGGACCACGGGCTCAAGTGTTCACTGAGCTCACATCCAATTATTCATGTAAAGGTAAACGAGTACACCATTTCCATATGCATATTTATTTTCATCTTTAATAAGTCGAAAAAGTGGCCAAGAATCATTTAATTCCTGGAACCATATTCATGGATCAGCAGTTAAGAGCTGCTCTTGCAGAGGACCCAGGCTCAGTTCCCAGTACCCACATGGTGGGTCACAACAGTCTGTAACTCCAGTTCCAGGGAGGTTCTATCGCCCTCTGCAGGACTCCATGGGAACTGCATTCACATGATGCACTTAGTACAAGCAGGCAAATCACTCACACACAAGATTAAAAACAAGTCTTAAATTTTTTCTTTATGACTTATTATCTGTTAAAAAAAACTCTCTGTACTCCTAGTTTATATGACCATGAACCCATGGTTATAGAAACATTTCTTGAATGAAAAGAGATTAAGAGTAGAAATGATAGAAGCAGCCCTGGCCTAAACCACAACAATGAACAGAGGTTTCAGACTAAATGACACTCTCAGATTGAAATTTTCTATGCAATTATTTGAAATTTCCCCAGTCAAATTCATCAGAAAACACTTTATTTCCACCAGAGAATGTGTCCTTTCTTTTGTGGGTATGTATAGCTGTTTACTAGTGAGTACTCCACAGTGAATAAATGTTCCACTTTATTAAGATAATGTAGGTACCTTATAAACTCTGAAACATCATATTCTTAGGCAAAGAAACACAACTAGTAAACTACTTTATTACACTAAATACACATAGTAAAAGATTAAACACACAGGAAAAACTTTAAAACACATGTAAAAATCCCAATCTTGAATATATATGTGAAATATAAGCTTATTAAACAATAGGGAAACAGCTCCTTGCACATAAGAACCCTGTGAAAAGAAGTTTCTGACTTATACAAAGGACCCTTAGGTAACCTCAAAGGTCATCTGCATAAACAGCACAGATTTGAGCCACACAATAATAAGAAAGTCACAAGAGTTATAGACTATAGACGTGTCATTATGTAGAAGCTGTAAGGAATGTGGACACTAAACTTGGGTCCTTATTGTCTTCTTGCAAATGACTATATCCTCCAGTCCTGTTCATGGCTATTTCATTTCTCACATAGAGACTGTTGGGAGGATAAAACCTTAGGAGTTCATGCTTCAATAAACCCAGACTCAAGAAGACAGAAGAGCTGGGAACTGGGATGCAGGTGGAGAGGCCCCAGGGTGCAGTGTAGACTGAGACCCAGTCTACACTACAGACAGATTTCAGTGAGTGGATAAAAAGCACAACAGAGATGACGTGAGATTGTGAAATGGCCCAGGAGAACAACCAAAGGGAGAATATATGACATTTAAAAAATAAAGAGATGCTTTGATTATTAAATGTCAGAAAGGAAGTTGATGAATTTAAAGATACATTAACATACAYATAAAAAAGTCTATAGAAAGAGAAGATTTGCTAACCTAGTCCCCAGTAAAACAATGAATAAAACGACTTCAAGCAGCAGTCATTTTAAGTCTGTGAATATTGTTCTACCGGCACAAAACAGACTAATTAGCATGTCTTCAAGAAAGTCTACAACATTTCAGAAACAGCAAGAGTCTATGTCTATTCCTTCCTCCTATTGGTATGCCAGCTTAGGGTCATGAAGTTTCAGTAYAAGCAAGAACAGAGAGACATTCCTATTCCCTCTTCCTTTAAGGGCTGAGTCTTGTCTTCTGGGAAAGGCGGGCTATGACTAGTGTCCTCAGCTTGGTGTTGCAGAGGCTCACTTCCAGGGACAGACAGGTGAGGGGTCTGGTGGAATAGATAGCTAGCTATACAGGGTGCATCAGGCCAAGAACACTAGGGCAGCTAATATAACAGCATGCTGCTGGGGGGCGGTGTTTCCAGTGAGGACAGGCAAGCTGAAGAGATGCAGACCACTGTCTCCAGCTCCAATCCCGAGCAAACACTCAGGGATTTAGTCCTCAAGAACTGCTATATTCAAAACATTACATAAGAGTACTTTTGAAGATGGAAATTTCGGGGGTAAGTGAGCAAGAGGATGCAGGTAGCTCTGGGAGACAATGAGCAAAACCACAACCCAGTTAGTTATCTGGAAGAAAACCACAGAAAAAGATCCCTAAGGACTTCAAAGACTGGTCTCAAAGAATTCTTCTGCAAAGGGGGCCTGAATTTAATTGAAAGAGCCTGTGGAGCAATTTATGCCCTAAGGCATTAGAGAAACAATGAAGTAATTAGTGAGCAATTAGTGGAACCCCACAAATGGGTGTGACATCAACAGAAGCAGACAGCTTAACAGAGATCAGAGAAAGGGAGAGTCAAAGAAAGCTTTGCAAAAACCACTAGTCCCTGCCCCCCCCACACCCCCAGGGAGACTGAGCATGCCCAGAACTTGTTCTCTGTCTCAGTCTCTTCAGTGGGAAAACAGTAGCATCAGACTTCTGAGCTGTAGAAGCACAGACTTGCTATAATGTATCATCTCCTAAAGTTTTAAAGAGGAGACTGTAACTAGAATTCTAGTGGGGGAGAGGAGGCACCCAGCCTGGGACAGGCCCCACAGGACCAGATCTGATGGAATTCAGAGCAATAGTGAATTTTGCTCAAGGACTGAAGGAGATCTTGCAGGACAAGCAAGGAGTGGTGAGAGTATCATAATCGATTAGGCAAGTAGGAATAAAGACCAAACAGGAAATCTGAAGCAACAAGATGGAAGCAGGCATGAGAGTGGGCTGGGCAAAGCAGACAGTCTCTGACTTTCTTTCCCTTTGATTTCTCTTCCTTTTCTTTGAGGTACGGTCTTATACTATAGCCTGGGTAGCCTGAAGTTCACCATGGAGAACAGGTTAGCCTCAAACTTTAATCCTTCCTGTTTCATTTCCTCAAGTGTCAGAATTACAAGAATGACCTACTTTTAGCTTGTATTTCTTTAAAAAAAAAAACAATTTACTTGTTTGTTGTGTGGGGGGTGGGGGCATGCACATGTATTGTGGCACACTTGTGGAGGAAAACTTGTGGGAATAAGTTTTCTTCTTCTGTCATGGGCTCCGGGGATTGAAATCACAGTGTTAGGCTTGGTGGCAGATGTCATTATCTTCTAAGATATGTTACTGGCTTTTTTGTTGGGGTTACATTTTGAGGGCAGAGCATAAAAGAAAGAAAAAATAAATAAAATGAAGGGAGATCCAGAGAAATGTGGGAACACCATTAAGTATATAAAAATATGGGTAATAAGAAAAAGAAAAATACAGGTACCAGAAAAAGAGGAACCGCAAAAGCAACAACAGAAGAAATACGGGCAGAAAAATCTCCTGACCTGATTGAAGACATCATTAATCTACAGCTCTGTGGTGGTTTAATGAGAATGATCCACATAGGCTCATATATTTGAATGTTTGATCCCAGTTGGAGAAACTGGGAAGAATTAGGAGGTATGGCCTTGTTGGAGGGCATATGTCACTAGGGACTGGTTTTGAGATTTCAAAGGCTCTCACTATTAACATTCTCATATTCTCTCTCTCTCTCTCTCTCTCTCTCTCTCTCTCTCTCTCTCTCTCTCTCTCTCTGGCTAATGGATACTTAGAAGTGCTAAGACAACTTGCTGGAATACCAAATGCTGGACTTAGGAAAATTTAGTATAGGATACATGATCAATTCCATGATCTTTAGAGATTGTGTGGATCCAATTCCCCTGGGCCACTATGACTTACCATGGCACTTTCCTAGATTTGGTCTGGTATTCATAACAAATCCAATCGCAAATGAAGGAAGACCAAAGCAGTAACAGCTAATAGTTTACTCGGAATTACTACATCACATTCAAATAACTACATTCCAGGTTTGCTTTGGTGTCCTTCTAAGGTAATGTGGTTCAGACAGAAGCAGTTGACAGAAGGAACAATATAGTCCCAGCTCCTGTAAGAGAGACTCACAGTAGAGTCACCTGATTTTCAGTTATCATGATAAACCAATGGCATTGAAGTGCCCCCTAAAAGAAGGAACTTTTCCCTAATTCATGGTGACTTTGGACTAGAGAATGTTAAATCTAAACTCCAAGTTCCACTGTAATTGGATTTTTAAAATAAACAACACAAAAATCTCCACAGAGCTTCTAATGAATGTGTTTCATGATGTTAGTAACTAAAATATTAGGTATTTGTATCATGCAAGGTACTGACTTCTTTCTACTTGGCAAAGTGCACTATGGGAAATAAATCCAAATCTAGAATCCCCAATCCCTACAGCAATCTTTCCTCTTCTGACGCCATTGGTTCATTGTACAGAGAAGTGTGGTGGGAAGACAGAGGAACCCAAAAGAGGCAGAGGGCAGGGTATATTTGTCTTCTCTGGGGACTTAGCAAATCTAATCCAATCTGGAGATAACCTCTTCAGAATAGTCCCTGCATAGCTTTGCAGGGGGTCTGGCTAGGGACTGCTGCAGAATCTTATACATTCTTGTAGTCATACTTAATAGGCAAAAAAAAAAAAAGGAGAAAAATGGGGGGAAAATCCAAATACCACAAGAGTATTAAGGTTTTAATTAGCAGATATTTAGACTTCTCATCAGGATGCCCCTTTGCTTCCTCTGCTCCTTCAGAATTTTCTGATGAGCCAGTCCCCAGTCTCACTTAGTTCTGGTGTGAGGGTTTTTCCATTAAATGATATTTATCTGGCAGAGGATGCCTGAGCCACACATTCCGAGCTGTCTTTTTTTAACAAATAGCTTTTCGCATTCTTCCTCTGTCACAGACATTCTTGGTGGGACCAAATGACACTCACCATGGTCCTCTGGCCTTATTCCAAATGTATTGACTTAGCTTTGCTATAACATCAACAACAGGAAACGTATGGCTTTAAAATAAATATATAAGCATTAAAAACTGACAGCATTCTAAAAGGAGGAAGCATTATAAACATAAAAACATAACATAATTAGGTATTCCTTCATGTATCTTACTATAGTCTACACAGCACTATTTTATTGAACCCTTCAAATTGCTCATGTAATTATTGAATAAAATACAGTTCAACTACAATGAGATCTGTCAGAAGTTTGCTTCAAGTGAGTGAGACTGTCCTTTTGAAAAATCTCAAGGAAGCTTTCCAGTTTGTACACATAATTTCTAAAGTTTTTCTGACTGACTTCCGGTTTCTGTCACCATATGCACACTGACTCCCTATGCCATCATAAAGACTGGGCTATTCTGCACCCCCAGCAGGTGTGTTTTCATATATATATACGAAATACTTTGTAAACCCCTTATTTAGCTAGCAAAGAAAGCACCCTGAGGTGTTTTGAAAGGAGCAAATATTTCACAGCCTTTACTCTATAATGGGATTACTGTGGAGGTCTGCAAACCACCGAGGCTTGGGTTTCACTGCATGTTGATTGAACACAGGTGAGGCCTGCCTCAGCATCTTTAAAGCTCCCTGTGTACATCATCCTGGCATCACTGCAACTGAGCACTGAATCAGAACCTCTAGGGAACAGGCCTGGGAACGTGTGTTTGGGCCAACATATCCAGGTCATTCCTATGACTGAGAAACGGCAAACACAAAGTCTTCACTCTCTAGACAGCAATTTTACTTACACAGTCAAGTGTTAAATTCTGATTAAAGCTTCTACTGTAATGTTCAGAACTTAATTCTTTTCCCTTTAAGATGAAAATGGCCTTGTTCAAGTCTGGAATGTGCCTTGTGTGCTATTTCTAAATCAGATGAAAACACTCACAAACATGCAACTTGGTCCAGATGGAAGGCATTTGCATGCATTAAACTGTGACATTAAGTACGGTCATGGGAAACATCTGTAGTCCACAGAAGAAGAGGCACCCGTGGAATTGGGGGTTCCTGGTTCCAATAGATGTACCTGATGCATTGCCATAATTGTACTTGTAGATACCAGATATAGAATCACAAATTATACCATATGAGGAGTACCTACACTTGGCTTCCTGTATGGATTTAGATAAATTTCYGAGTCAAAAATTTCCTGTGATGTCAACATCTTAGAAAACACAGCAAATTGAAACCATATCACAGCCTCTTCCCTGACCCACAGTCCATATGAACAGCAATAGCTCAACAGAGGTCAAAACTGACCATCGAGACAAGATTATCACCAACACTTAACTAAGGAAACAGTCACAGAAAGCCATTGCAACGATAGCCCAGGATGACTCAGAAGGACTCTGTAAGCTTTCCTCTGCAGACTACACAGGGCCTGAGGGTAGCTACTCAAAATCCTGAGAAAGTCCACCAGTTCTTCATAGAGAGCTGTATTTGACTTTAGATTATGAACTAGAGAAAATGTGTAGGGGTAGAAGCCAGGCTACCAATATAGCATCACACCGGATGGGAAAGCCAAAGTCCTGGAAGGCTCCAGCCAGTGTGATCTCTACCAGATGGAAGGAAGTTACAGACGATTTGGTTATCATCACCACATAGGGCCAATTATCTCCAGCATTAAACAGAAGAAAATAAATGAGGAATGTAAGGAAAAAAGAGTCTCAGGGCGAGGGTGGGTGGTGGAGGGGTAAGAGACTGGGTGAAGCCCTTTACAACTACAGGGGGAGAAGGGGTAGACTCTGCAAAGAAAGGGGAGTTGGGGGGGGGCTAAACCAGAGAGAATCTTCTTACAGCAGGGTAAAATGAGGGTGGGGCCAACAAGCTATCATGCCCAGCTGAGGTCTTCCTCTGTCCCAGGGGGCTCAGATCACCAAGAGCCTGAAATTCCTGGGCCTCCAGCAAGAGCTACTGCATGGAAATGATGTGTCGGAACAAGACTGTTCCATTACTGAGGAAGAAAAGTGTCACTAGGAACCCAACAACAAGTAGACAGGAGTTCTTTGCACTGCAGAAGTCTCTGCTAAAAACTATATAAGAAGATGAACTGAAGGCGCGAAGAGATGGCTCAGCAGTTTAGAGCACTCACACTGGACCTAGGTTTGGTTCTTAGGACCCAAATGGTGTCTCATAAACATCCCTAACTACTGTTCCAGGGGATATGATGTCCTCCTCTAACCTCCAATGGCAGCAGGCATGCATGTGGCACACATATGAACATGTGAATAAAACACTCATACACATGAAGTAAAAACAAAAAAAACTTTAAAAAGAAAACAAAAGATCAGCATCTAGGTGATAAAACTTAAAAGAGGAAAATTTTAAAGTTAAACAAAGAAACTGAAGACAAAAGCAGATTATTATAAGACTGTTAATTGGTGAAAAGAACAGACGTGGCTAAAAACCGACTTACTAACAAAGACTAAAACAATTGTAGAGCAGGTAGCAGATTAAGTTTATTGATAAATATTAATATTACTGAAGTGGAGGGCCTAAACTTGAGCTCAAAGATATAATAGAAGAAAAGTTCCATTAGGTTTTCGAGAGGTTATTATTCCAGATCAATCAATCAATCAATTTCTAAAGATTATATAATAAAGAAGAAATATTGTCCATAATTAAAAAGCCAAAGTACTCAGTATTGCAGAAAAATCGGCAGTAACTTAAATGAGAAAGGTAAGGCTAAACCTGAATGTCTTCACTGTGTATTCAATGCCAAAAATAATTGTATTATACCCAGAGAAATGAGTGGAAAGTGTATAATCCTCCAAAATGAAACATATACCACTTGTAATTCAAACCTGAGATAATAGCTCCGCATTCTTGATAATGAGAAGATACTCTCGAGTAGACCTTTGAGAAGCTACTCCATTATAAAATGTCATTGGCCAACCATGTGGTGAAGACAGGAACACTGTAATTATCTTTTGGTTCAACAGCTAGATTCTTCTTCAAAAGACTCAAGAATTAAAAATAAAAGTTACTTACTCACACCGTTAAGTGCTGTAAGGCTCGTCATTTTTTTATATACATTAATCGTTTTGCCCAGTAATATTTTTCTTTGGTCTGAAAGGCTCTCCTTAACACTTTACAGTGGTGATGTTTTCATATTTCACATCTTAAAACTGATTTACTTCATTTTCCTTTTTGAAAGGTACTTTCTAAGTCTGCACAGGTTTGTGTTTCAAGGCAGCTCCTTGAGCTTGCAGCTCCACCTCCTTCCAACCTGCTTTCTCCCCAGCCAGAAACTCACTGGCATCAGCAGGCTTACCTTGCTCCTCTTTACAAAGACATGTCTGTTTCCTCTTTGGCCGCTTGGGAGATTTTCTCAATATCCTTGCCTGTTTAGAGATGTGATTATAGTATTCCTTGATATTTTAAAATGTTTCTTGTCTTAGGCTTCCATGGTATTTATGGTCATGTCAGCTAACAACATGAAAGAATTTGGGGTATTTTTTGTTGTTTTTTTGAGACAGGGTTTCTCTGTGTAGCCCTGGCTGTCCTAGAACTCACTCTGTAGACCAGGCTGGCCTCGAACTCAGAAATCTGCCTGCCTCTGCCTCCCAAGTGCTGGGATTAAAGGCGTGTCACCACTGCCCAGCCAGGGGTAATTTCAACTATTATTTTTTTCGACCACTCCTCTGATAACTCCAACTGCATGTACTTAAATTTGCTATAATTTAACACAAAGTTCAGTAATGTTCCCTTGCATTTGATGATCTCTGTCTCTGTATATTTTAATATTTTCTCTTGGTGTGTCCTTAGCTTTACTAATATTTCATCTACATTATTCAATAGCTCATGTCTAAATGTTCTGTTTGGTATCGATGCTGCTARTGTTTACTCTAGTGCTATGGACAAACAAAATATCATTAAAGCAATCTTACATTGTCTAGTCTACAACCCCAGTGTTTGCATGAGTTCGGGGTGACTGTGATTTCATTATGGTTGATCTCTATCCCTTTATCACAGGGAACTTTTGATTGTTAATAACTTATTTGATGCCAAGTGTTGTCAGTGCTTTTCTGTCTATTTGGAACTTTCGTAATCACATAAATAATTCCAAATTTAGATAATGGATATTTGATCCTCTTGTTCTGAGTCAATAGTCAGGACCAGACTAAATTTTTTTCAATGGATAATTACTCCCTTTTATTTAACACTTTGTGCCTTAAGTACTTTCCTGAGTGTTAAAATCCATACCTTAGAAACTATGATTTTACGTCCTAGTCTGACGGAAAAGCACATCCCTAGTTCATTCTGAGGCTCCTGGGTTGTTCTATTCCTTTTCCAGCTTTAGGGTGACTGCTTACCTCATGACCTCATCGTGTTTTACCCAGGTGAATGGTGTGATCCTGTGTGTGCAGTTCTTTATATATGCTTAACTCCTCCTTAGTGCTTTGTCCTAAGAATTCTAGCCATCATGGTCTTCTGGAATCTCAGACCTTGCTGCATCTTAGGGAGTCTATGAGTCCGGGCCTGTGTTCTTTCTCACTGTAACACAGTATGGGAGGAGACTCCAGCAGCTAACTGGGAAAGTCAGTGGCTCATCCTGTTCATTCTTCTTTCTCTCCTCAATAGCTGGGTTTTGTTGCATAGTGTATCAATTGGTTTTTTGCATTTGTTATGATCAAGCATCCAAGGAAATCAACCAAAGAAGAAAAGGCTTCTTTTGACTCAGGGTTTCAATTGGTGGTCACTGGGTTTCTCTGTGTCTGTGTCTGTGGTAAAGCAAGACCTCATGGCAGGGAAGGGAGAGGAACAAGGCCGCCCACCTGATGGCTGCTAGGAAGAAGAGCATCTCCTCCAAAACCCCTCTAAGGTCCTGAATCCATCAATGGAGTCATGTGGAGGAAGCTGGAGACTTTGTCGGTATCTTATTGTCTTCCACCTTGTGGATTTTGTCTTACTGAGGAGCAAACAGTCATGAGTGTTTAGGGACATTTACAATCCAATCCATAAACCTAGGTGTCTAATATTTTCAAAATTGTCTCAAATATTTCACTTATTTTCAATCATGAGAGTCAATACAGCCTCTGCTAGTTTATCTTGGTTTCAAATAAAAGTCTGAACTTTCTTTTAAGGTGAGGAATTTTGATCATTTTGGGCCATGGACGAAAACCAAACTGAGTATATGAGTTCAGAAATATAATCTGAAATTATATGCAAAAATAAAATTCATTTATGGAAGATAGCAAAAAACAGCAAATTCCAGTGTTACCTGTCTTATTGACTTCAGTAGCACATCCATTACTCTTAAACATAATGACCGGTAGTCACAGTGCAGGTCTAAGGAGATGGCATATGTGCTCCATCTGAAGCTGTGCCTAAACGTGCAGGTTCTGAGGTTATGGCTCCTGTGCTCAAGTTCTCCATTTTACTGCCTATTAGCTTTGGTCAATTTGGATAAATTACCTTGTTGTGGACCACCTTTTTTTTTTTGTAAGAAAAATTTAAAAAATACTATCTTTGGGCCTAAGGAGATGATACAGTGGGTAAAGTGATTGTTACCCAAGAGTAATGACCAGAGTTCAGGTCCACATCATCCAGATAAAAGCTGGATGTAGTAGTGTATGTACCCCAGGGCTGAAGCGCTAACAAGCGGATCCAGCCCAGCTAGCCAACAGCTGAGCTCCAAGTTCAGTGGGAGATGCTGTGGCGGAAATCCAAGGATGAGTGAAGAAGAGACCCAGAGCCACGCTCAGGCACCCACACATGCACTCCCAGGTGAACTAACCCCCACGGCCCCCTGCAATTGCAATTTTTAAAAGGAATTAAATTAAAAGATATTTTCTTTGTGTTAGTACAACAATGTTTTAAATACTTTAAAGGGTCAATCATAGCAAATGTTCAGTAAGTATTATTTCTCAATATTACCTACTTTTCTACTCAAGAGTTATGCTAATAGTCTAACTCAGGCACACAAACACCACTTCCGGTGGATGTATCATATAACCTTAATACTCAACTGTTACACTCTGAGATACCTGAATTCTCCAAAATCTTCTTGGAGCTCTCTTTCTTCCCAGCCTACATTCCATCTTTTCACCCTAGACTGACCTTTGTGGGGAATTACTTTCAAGTCCAGAAGTCACTCAAAGCCCCTCCCCCACTGCAGACTGAATGAAGAGCAGTCTTTTGATGTTGGCTTCCCTGACACTGTACACAGAGGTCTTCATCTTTCCTTCCAGCCTTGTCCTTTCTTTCATCAATCGTGTATTACAGCCACACTTATGAATGAATGTGCCTCCGAGAACACTCAAGGACCTTTACTCTGCATTTCTTCTCTGGTCGGTTCTGTTTGGAATCCTTGGAGCTCACAGTGCAGCTATGCCATGACTTTAGCTACACTGCATAATGTGAAGCTGGAGGGTCACACAGGCAATAGGAGAAAAACCCTCTGCTGTTAATGTGCACACAGCACAGGGATAAACAGTTATTCTACAGAAGTAGACAAGTGGCAGATAAAATAAAGGGTTTGTATGTCTAATTGTCATAGATAAATAAGTGGAGAAGGGACAGTTTTGCAGATTAATAGACTCCTGAACTGTCCAAGGATCCTTCTTTGTGAAAAATCTAAGAACCATATTCTGTGGATAGGGATGGACTTTAAAGGGGCCAAATAAACAAAAACAAAAACAATTATCCTCACAGAATTATATGTAATTCTGACATTTAGGGTAAAATAAATACGTCAAAGTAAGTTATACTACACTGTCTTGTCATTCAACTGTGTAACAATCAAGATAATTTGAATGCTACAGAATATTTTCTAGCCAACTTTATATTGTTACAAAATAGCAAGGACAGAAACTGGTGTTGCTAACAATTCATGTACCATGAACCAGAGCAAGAAGTGAGAGTCCAGAATCCTAAATAATTCTCCCTGACTCGCCGCACCTATTAAGACCATCATGTCTATGTGTGCAGATCCCTGACTTGGCTTCATGATTTTTATAGCCATASCACCTTTTCCATGCCAAACACCAGCTAGGAACTTTCTCAATTGATTCTCCTTTCATGAAGATGAGATTCTCTAAAAAGTTTCCATTTATTTATTTTATTTGAAATCCTTCCGGCTAAGAGAAGCAGCATTAAACTTTACCTCTATAACATGGTTTGCATTGGTTCTCCCACTTGAGATTTAACTTTGAATCCATCGCATTCATCTTTTTGATAACTTGGGGTGTTGTTAAAACTATCAGTATCACCATCCGTAGGATGTCAAGCTTTACATTTAATTCCCACAGAAAAACTTATTATCTGTATAGAAGCAGTTGTCAGAGAAGGCAAGCAATGCCACCCAGGGTAATACCAACCTCTGACGTCTCCCTGCACCCACAGTTTCTAAGACACAATAGATAATAGTGGGTGCCTGCCATGTGGTGGGCACACTAATTATGTGTCAGGTTTCCACTACCTTTAATCCTCCCAATAACTCTAAGGAGAAATTACAAAGCTATATTCACTCCTAGAGACAAGTAATATTTGTTTTGGATCTTTGGGTAAAAATTGTACTTGTTATATAATGTTCACTCTACACAGATGTACTTAATTCCTTTCAGCAAGACTCCTACATAGCAATATTTTGTGACAATTAAGTTTTATGAGTTTATATATGGTATGGCAGCTTTGCCTAGTTTCCAGATGTGCTAACGGAATGCCATCTGATCTGATGTTGAAGTGGGGAAATGCTTTATTCTTCAGATATAAACAGAGAGGTGGAAGTCAGGGCCTTTTCCAGATAACCTATTCAAGAACTGATTTTCTCCAAATCCCAAATCCTCCCTCCAACAGGCATTACTTGCCTTGATGTCCACTGCTTCTTCCACGTCTGTCATCTTTTGTTTTTCTTCTCTTTCTTTGCTTCTGCTCCTTAGGTTCTGCTCCATCCCCACCCCACCCCCTTGTCTTCCTAATAGCACTAAAGATAAAGATGCCATCTGAGCGAGGGCCAAAGCATAAAGTTCTCACAGATCTGGTATTTCTCTGATGCCTATTTAGAGCTATGTTTAGCTTAATGAGTTCAAGGTTATAAAATGTTCTTCTTAATGGCCTTGCTGGAGCAGAAATGTGTGCAAGTGTGTGTGTGTGTGTGTGTGTGTGTGTGTGTGTGTGTGTGTGTATAATATCTCTTCTTTGCAATTTCCATTCTACTAAATCTTCAGTGTGAAAGAAAAGGGAAGTGCACTTCTAGGGGAAAACTGGCAATAGTACACTACAGTAACATAACTAATTATACAGCTTAAGTAGTATTAGGATAAGACAGCGCCATAATATCATTTGTGATATCAAGGATAGGTGTTAGCCTAATGGCATTTTACTGTGGTGGAAAAATATMKATTCTGTTTTTCAGTCTAGATTTTCATTGCTGACAAGAGCACTGTTCCAATTGCCCACAGTTGAGAAGCATCTCTAAGATCATTACTTCCTTCCATTCCCATTATGGTGTCTACCATGGGAACTGTAATTTTGTGTTTGAAGTTTTCCAGCTCTGGTCCCTAAATACACAAGTAGTTTCTTCATAACTAGATTTCCAAGCTCAATACTTGATAAGTTCTTGACAAATATTTGAGCAAATAAAAATGAAATATTCTAAATAAAAGTAGTTTAGTATAGTAGTAGTCATATATTCTAATTTATGGCTGAAAAATCAAAAGAAATAAAATACCAAAAGCTTGAAAATAAAAAACAGTCACTCATAGTATTTTTAGAATAAGAAAGGTTTTTTCAAACACACTGACCACGGAGTGAACAACAGTGGGATTTTCCTTAGAAGTGAGCAGAACACATCATGTCTCCATTGTTCTTAAATACCCTGCAAACTCCTTGTTATATTTATATGATAAAGTCTAAGAGTACAGCTCAGGATACAGATTTGTCCACAGATGCATTTATTGCACAGAGCTGAATCTAAAACAAAACCAAGGTTTAATACACTTGGAAATGACCTTAAATGACAAACGGCAGAAGATGGCCTGGCTGGACACCTGTGACAGAGGGACTAAGCCTSGGGTCTTGAGTTGGATTGCAGTGTATGTCTTCTGATTTGTCATGATCACAGCGCGACAGGTCTGACCTCCCTATCTGTGAGATTGGAGCATGGKTTATAAAGAGCAGAGGCTTGGTGTACCGATGTAGGTTCATCCTTATACTTATAGTATATAATACAGCCATCTAAGCCCATGGTATATTTAACAGTGCCAAAGGAGAAGGGACACATAAGAGTGTTTCAAATTGCAGAGGAGCAGGTTCTAGAAAGAATGGCAAGATCCCATTCTTTGGAAATACTTTGTGATCAATAGGAACAAGAGGCTAAAATTATTTAGTGAATAAATAGTAATTAACATGAGCCTGGGAATTATGAATAACTGCATTTTTCTTTTTATCTTGTATTATTTTCCTCAATTACCTTATATTAAATATATTAAATATATTACTGTTCATTTTAAAAGTACCATAAAGTATAGCTTAAATAAAAAGTATTGTATTAGCAGACCTTGATAGTATCAAATCTACTGCCTGTGGACATTTGTAGGATACTGGGTTGTTTCTCCCAGCACACATTCCTGTATTTCTTGCACATATTATTCATTCTTTGTGTTACTACCACACTCTAGAAGCCAGATGTGCATCCACTATAATAAATTCCGAGTCTGGGAAATCAATACAGGATAACGTGTATGAGTTATTTACAGCTTGGGGTTTGTCTATGTAATTCCCAGAATTCAAAGAAGCTCTAAGGTGGCTCTCTTCTTGTTTTTGAGAACATAGAAAAGGTCTAAGTGGTTCAGTGACTATCACCATTACCTTAGCTCTTGACATGTGAGGGAGCAAACAAGCATGTAGACAATTCTAACCCTTCTAATGAGACATGAGGTTTCAATCATGACTGTGGTGACTGTGATTGAATCGATTGGAAAAGGTACTGATATCACATTCATACTGAACCAGGTAATCCGGTGTGTGTGTGTGTGTGTGTGTGTGTGTGTGTGCGCGTGCGCGCGCGCGCGTGTACGCATGCAAACGCTTTAAATGTCCCAGTTAAGTAGAAAAAAAAACAGTGTAGGAGATTCAACAAATCAGGATGGTTACAAGGAAATTGCTGCAGGTAGACAGGAGAGTCCAGTGGCTCTAGGGCTTCAAGTAACACTAGAGGACTCTGCCTCAGCATCCCTTTGGACAATGAATTCATGTATCAGTCTACACAACTATAATTTCATGAGAGCTGGCCAAACATGGAACCACTTCTACATATCTTCCCTAAAGACATGAGAGCTTCACTATTACAATTGACACAACTGATGTGATCTCACGATCACATACCCTTGCAAATACACACTTTGGAAAGATTTTCTTGAAAACATTGGTTAAAAATCTAATCTTCTAGACTGCTTTTTAAAAAGCACCTTCTGAGCCGGGCGTGGTGGCGCACGCCTATAATCCCAGCACTTGGGAGGCAAAGGCAGGCGGATTTCYGAGTTCAAGGCCAGCCTGGTCTACAGAGTGAGTTCCAGGAAAGCCAGGACTACAGAGAAACCCTGTCTCGAAAAAAAACAAAAAACAAAAAACAAACAAACAAAAAAAAAAGCACCTTCTGGTAGCATTGGGAAGACTTAAAAATTTAAAGACAATGTCACGAGGTATCAGGGTAGTTGAAGTTTTATAGAATTAAATGCTTTTGTAAGAAAAACATTTTTACATGACAAAAATAATCTGTAGTCACAGGTTATATGTAACTAAGAAGGTGTGACATATATTTTTTACCAGATGCTCTTCAGGGGACATTTCAAAGGGAAATTCAATCATTAAAAAGTTTTCATTGAAGTCAAAGAAGTATTAAAAATACTTGTGGGCAGACACAGCAGGAATTACATGATCATTTTAGTGTGTCTAAACATCTTTTAGGTGAGCTTCTTTATTTTCTCTCTGTCTCCTTGAAATTTCTGTTGCTAAGGAATAAGGTATGCTTTGGGGAACATTGCGGTCTGCTCAATAATGCTGATTTCTGTTCTTGTGTTTTTCTCAGGTGCATAAGAAGTACTTTTTTATCTATTTGGTGAAAGAAGCAAAAATAATGGAATAATTTTATGTGCTTTGGATGCAGCTGACCAGTCTGCACTTTACAGTCAGCATGTGACCACAAGGCCTTTCCCTCTTTTTTCTGCTAACTATAAAAGGTCATTGTAAGTATCATAAAGACAAGAGACCCCAGAGTTTCAGCTTACAGCTCCAAGACTCAAGTTACATAGCTTAATAATGCCAGTCATTAGCTATATGCAGTCTCTGCCTGATCCCAGAGAGTAGTCTACCAGAACCCAGATAGCTGGAAAAGCAGACCTCTGAGCCCAGGAGACCAGTTTAAAGGGAAATTATATTTATTCCACATTAAGAATGGAAAATTTCCTTGACTTTATAAAACTCTTTTTTTCCTTATATAATAAAGAACATGTATTCTGAAATCAGTAATTGAATAAGAACATGGACTTTACTATAAGCAGGTAAATTAACCAATTTATTCAACATTAATGGATCACTCCTCTTGTATATAGTTAGTTATGATAGTTCTGAAGGGAGAATGGGAACTCCAGTTTGATAAAACTATCATGTACATGTGAAAAGATCAAYGGAAAAATAAATGTGTCCTTGAAAGATTAAAAGTTCATGGCTGCAATTTAGGAGTGGAAATTCCTGACTGCTTCTTAGAAAGTAATGAAGCTTTTGTACTTTCAATATTGAAGGGCAGTGATTTAAAGTATTTTTAAACAAGTTTTTTTTTTTAAGTATCCTTAAGGTCAGTTCATTAACTGATTAATTTTATAATTCCTTCTGCCAACATGCTATAGTGCATGTAAAATGTAGACGGCTCTACTAGAGTCAAATCGCCAGTAGCACACGCGTAGCTGTCGCAGAATGGTGATGTAATGCTTGGAAGCCTGGGCAGAAGGACACATCTAACTCTGTGCCAGTCAGAAACTAACTTTGAATCCTGCTTTGAGACAAAAGAGCTGTAGAGCTTGCAGGAACGGTAGCGAGCTGTAGAGCTTGCAGGAACGGTAGAAAGCAAGTGAGTTTCCACTGGTCAGGGACTGTGTTTGCCTTTTAAGTCTACCATCTTGTATTCTATGGTCCTTAAATCACATCATTTAGGAAATCTGTATCATTCCATTTGAACAATCTGTGCTAACATGTCATGATTCACTTTCCCTCCCCCCAATAAGAACATCTGGTAAAAGCTTTAGAATTCATCCTAAGAATAATGATAAACTCTGTCATCTGTGGAATGTACTTCAGTCCCAAGAAATCTCAATTACATTAGGGATAGCATAAATATCTCAATGTGCATATACACAGACATGTTAAAAGTTGGCATGAGTCTAACTTCTCATACTTAACCATATTATTCAAATTTCCCAATTTATTCTCAAACTTACGCTAAATGCCAGGATGAAAATTTTCCAAGGATAATCAGTATCAGTTTTAAAGTACAAGGTATATTCACAATTTAAAGATTCTCTGCACAGATACCTGTAATCATGTCATTGACATTAATACCATATACTTTAATCTCCAGTGAAGTTCTATATCCCTTTAGATGTCACCACAGCCCGGGGGAAATAACTGAAGACGTATCTAGCTAGCAATATGATAATGTAATATTACTTTTAATCTAAACTTAGGTTTGCTCTCATGGCTCAGCACTAAGCAGTTATTTATTACATTTTATAAGGTTTAACTTCTTTGGTGGATCACAGTGGCCACACCTGCTATCAGGCTATGTGACGACACTGCTAGAGCTGGCTGTTCTCAGCAGCTGAGAGGAAACAGGTTTAGTTGCTATGGAAATTATTGGAAGCTGGTTTTATTATAGCATGAGTGACTATGGAGACACAGTGCTCAGTGCAGGATACTTTCCTAGTTGTCTTACCTAAAGATGTTCTTCTGGGTTCCCAAACCCAGCTGTTCCTTGTATGTGGCTTTGGGAAGGCTTATTCCAGACCATGCTGCAGAAATGGCCGCTGAATCCACAGCCAACACAGAACACTTTACTTTCATCATGGACTATTGTGCAGAACCTAAGCTTAATCCCACCAACATGTAATAGCTCTGAAGACTCCAACTGACCCAGAAACAGTTAGAGGAGAAGTTTCTCTCTACAGATGGAACAAGGAAGCAGTGTTCTGTTGCCTCAGTAATAATGACAGTCCTCATACAATCACAAAACAAACAACCAATAAGAAAACACTCCAGTATCCTCCATACTAAGGCCGAACAGAAGCACACAGAATGCAGGTCCAAGAGAAGATGGAGGAATAAGACAACAGAAGCATTGATCACATTTGATATGAAGCCCTGGAGCTCTGGACTGGTGTTATGAAATACAGTGTGTTTTCTTATTATTAGGACAACTTGTGTCAGATTTTGTGGAGTTCAGCCAGGGACATATTGCCACTATAATTATTATTATTTACAGCAGAGGGTGTCCACCCAACAGTGTCCAGAGAATAAGTGAGCATGACGAGAATCCGCCATCACTCTGAAACGACTGCTTTAGGGTCACTGTCATGAAAATCACTGAGACCCTTGCTGCCCCCAAATCTTACCATTCAATCTACTGGTGCCAAACAATATATATTTCATTAGACCAGTTCTCTTTGGATAGCAAAAACATGCATTCATTATTATAATAATAAAAGTTATAGAATAAACTTTGAAAATGTAAGCTCCCCCCTCCCCCACGCCTTGCCCTGTCTCTTTTTACCGCTTACCTCGTTCACACTGTGGCCCGGTGAATCCGTAAACACAAGCACAGCGGTTAGGACCGATGCAGCGCCCGCCATTCTGACATCCGTTCTCGCAGACAGCTGCAGACACAAAAAAAGTCACCAAGAGACAGCTTATTATACAGCACCTTTAGTCCAAGCACAGTAAGATCCTGAAGCAATACTGCCAGGAAAACATCTTATATCCAGTTGCTTCTCTGAAACAAGCGAATGTGTCTGATGGGTCAGACGGAGATGCTTCAACAATACATAGGTCTTATCATCAAGCAAGCACTGTAAGGTTTTTTTTTTTTTTTTTTTTCTGTATTGGCTGGGTCTGATGCTCACAGAGTCCGAAGATCACTATTCGCTAGTCTATCACCTTCTCTACTGGGACATAAGGAGCAAAATACATTCCCATGTGCTTCAAGTGAGGAACATATCAAAAATATGAAGCTCAAGAAGTGCAGGCACAGTCTGAAGGTGAAGCGACCTTCCTCACCCATCACCACTGCCCACAGTACATGCGTGACTGCTGCCCTCCCAATCATAGCACTTGGGAAGGGCTACTTGTTGCATTGTTACTTTTCACGCAAGGCATAATGTTCTATGGCTCTGGAGACGTGTGTCTCCCTAGGAATCATGCCTTCTGCTTCTTTACCCGTAACACATTATGTTTCTACGCAGGACTTCTGACACACCATTGCATTGAAAACCGAGGCTGGCCAACAGTTAGATGGGTAAACATAAAGATCAGGAAGAGGGGAAATGAAGGCCATGAGGGCTGTGAGACAGAAGGGAGTGGATAGGAATGTCAAATAGAACAGAAACTTCCCAGAGACCTCTAAGGAGTGTGTAATTCTTGGAACTAACTGCCAGTACTTGAAGGCTCAATTGTAAACAATTACTAGATTTGGATGGAGGATGCCCCAATTGTCCAACACATACTTTGCAGAAGAATAACTCTAATTGAATGTGAGTAACAAGAATGCAAGGAATCTTCTTTAAATGTATCAAGTGGAAGAAAGTTTAGAGGACAGCCACTTTCCCAGGCATAGCCTCTTATTACTGTATCAGCCTTTGGAAAAGATACAGTCAGGGCAGGGGAGATGGCTCAGCCAGGAATGTACCTGCTGTGCAAGTTTAAGGACCTGACTTTGGACTTTAGCATCCATACATAAAGTTTGGTGCCCCTATGGTCCTAGCACTGTGGAGATGGAGACAGACATATCCCAGGAGCTCCTGGACCAGCCATCCTAGCTGAATGGTGGCTCCAGCTTCAGCGAGACCCCGTCCCAAAGAATTTAAATGATCTGGGAAGGCATTCAACAGTCTCTGTCTTCCAGGTACATGCACATCTGCAACCTTCCCTCAAATCACAAAGACACAAATGGGGAGAATCTGTCTGCCCACAACTGGGACCTACAAGCAAGCAGGAAGCTAGCTTCTTTTGAGGTCTCCAAACCCAGAAAGGAAGACAGTGCTGATGAAGGTTCAGCTCCTCCTGCAGAGACTGGCCACTTACTATATAAACCAAGCCTAAGCTGTCTGGGTTAGACTAATACATCCCTATTTCTTCACAGTGTGTTTGGAGGTTTAGAAAGTAGAATTATTGCTCATAAAAATATTTATGTGGACATATGACATGAGTTGACACTGAATAACATGACACCAAATAAAATGAGTTAGCAAATAGTTCTTACATTTCCCATGTCAAATTTCTAACACTGTGAATATTGATAATGTCCTGGGTACAGAAAGGCTTGGACCCACTGCACTGCAAGTCATTTGCTCCAGAGCCTGTCAACCACATAAGAAGAACAGTTAGCTGACCTTAGTTAAGACCACCCCTCTGTGCACCGTGGTTACTGATGCAGCCCTGCCCTGTGACAGCCCCTCTCAGCACCTTTTCTGCCACTTCACCAGGCATAAGGTGTAAGGAGTCCTGTCCCCAGTTCCAGCATTTCAACCTCTCTGATCCTCAGCATGCCTGCTCATAATAACAGGTGGTCCCAGCCCACAATATTGTGAGAATTAAGTAAATCTGCATGGAAGGCCAAAGGTATAGTACCACTTATTTATATTCCTGGGGTGATTTTTTAAGGGATGCTGTTTGCTTGTTTGTTTGTTTGTTTGTTGAGATAGGGTCTCCCTTTATAGTACTGCCTAGCCTCAAAGTCACAGGGATCTGCCTTCCTCTCTTCGCACGTGCTGAGATGAAGGGCATGCACACCACATGTGGCTTCTTTCTGTTCTCTTAACTGCCATTTTATTTTGCTATAGAACACATGCATGACACAGGAGACTTGTTATACTAAAGAGAAACAACCAAAGAGAAGCAGAAGSTACAAATGGAGCATAAAAGAGGGTAATTTTCTTCTTTTGAGGGAGGTATGATTCTATAGATTAATACTTTTGTAATAAATGGATCCGGAAATAGTACTTTATAGTCAAAATATTGCTGGAAAGACACTTGAATACACCCACAGTCCTCCCATGTAAGAAATACTGGCCACCCACGAAGAAGAAGCGTGTACCTAGCCTGGGTGCAGAGGGGCGAGCAGGGAGGACAGAGCTGACACCACAGGAGCAGAAGCTGCTGTCTCAGCTGCCAGCAACCTCTGCAACAAGAACATGGCATCTGCAACAAGAGCACTGCTTGGCATCAGCCTGAAGGACAGAACACGCTCGCCTACAAGAGTAGCTCATATACCTAAAGAACAATTCATGTCAGACCTGTCCGCATAAAGAAATGTATTATCAGTCAGCCAGGCTGACAATCTTCAATCTGTAATGTTTTGCTTCTCCTTTTCTTTTCAACCCATCACACCTGGTCCACAAATGAACTCCAAAGCACAAGTGTGACCTGTGCTGCCACCAACTAGAGATCGTAGCATCAGTAAGGCTGATAGCTGGCCAGCTGGGGATCAGAGCATTCTTCTGCAAGGAGGGACTTTTCACTCCATAGCTGCTCCTTTGTGTTAGAGACATACAAGACGCCCTCTGATTTTTCTATGCATCGCAAGTATACCTGGGTACTGAAATCAGRCTGAAAACAACCAGGGCAAGGACAGCCCTAAGAAGTGCTCTAAACAATCACTTGATGCTCTGCTCTGCTCAGGTCCTAAAGAAAATGCCATGTTCTCCCTATCAGAGCAGAAAGTTGAATTAGGAAAAGCACCTGTGTCTTTCATCGGCTTAGACTTGCGAAGACAATCAGTACTGGGTAACAAAAGACAAAAGGAAATACACTGGAACATCTTCCAGATGTTCCCTTTGGTCTCCTTCTCCAGAGCCTGCCCCTTCTGTCCTGAGCAATCATGAGAAATGCAGGTACCTGTCTGAGAACTCAGTTCATTACCACCATGGGCATGCATACCTTCCTCATGAGTGACCAGGAAGAAGGCAGCACCTGTTCCCATTCGCCGTTGCTGATATGACTCTGTGGTACCCTGTGACCTTAATAAAACCTTAATCTTATCTGGCCTGAGGACCATCCACCATTGAAAACACCTCCAGAATAAGCATTCATGTTAACCCTCTTTTTTTTCTTTTTCCCTCAATTTTATAATCTACAAGCAAGCATGAAAAGTACTCAAGGTAAGTAATTTACCACATGTATCCTGTCTCTAGAGAACACCAGGATGCTTTTTTTCTTTTGACTGTTTATGCCATAACAAGTAGAAAGAGACCAGAAAGACAGGGGGCAACTGAGCAGGAATGGAGGTGAGTAGCAGGAGGGAAAGAATGTTCTTTCTCAATTAGAGAGAGAGGGGTCTTAAAGATTCCAGGCAGATAGGTCAGGCACTAAGGCCTGCAGAGTCCTGGTCTCCAGACAAGGAGTCTTTTCCTTCTTTGCCTCGAGCTGCCACAGACAGTAACTCATCTAGCACCCGAACATGGGCATCTGTCCATTCACATGAGCTTACCAGGTCTAGCCATGTTAGTGATAGAAGCACACAGCTGGGGAAAACTCCTATGTTCAAATGTCTTTCCTCCATAACTGACAGCTGTGCTGCTAAGGATGGACCAGTGGGGGGTGGTCTGTTTAGAGAAGCCTTCTGCCTCTGGACCGCACCCACATCCCCATAGCCAGTGCCTCTTTGTTCTCTTCCCTGACTCTCCCATCAGCTTGGGGATCTCCAGAAGCCAGGGTTTTCTACAAGAAAATACAACAGGGGTGTGGGGGACTCTGGCCAGAAGAAAGGGTGTTTGCATGCAGGGGGCAAATGAAAGAGCTGTCATCCCTCAGATAAGGTTGACTATACATGGACAGGAATAGCTCGCTCAGAGCCTCTATTTGAATCTCAGGCATGCTCCACCTCAACTTACAGCAAGCTGGGCAATACCTTTTTACTTGACATCAGAAACTTCAAAATTACTTCACTGCAATGGTTCAAAAATAGAACCAACCAAGTCTTCCCATCCCCCTACAACCAGATGCCAACCCTTGGGCTACTCACAGCACATGGGGACCTAAGAGCTGGGCATGGAGTCAAAAGCCATCGAGCACAGTGATCTTCTCCATGGGTTTCTCCCAAGCATATAGAGTGAAAAATCCCCTACTCTTCTTACCCTAATGCTAGCCTTCAAGATGACTGAGTGGAAGCTCCCCCCTCAATAGTTATGTCTGTAGGTGCTCCCCTCTCCCAGAAGAGGCCCTCAGAGGGCAGCCACTTCTGAGTCTCTGAACTTTGGTCAGGTGTGCAACCTTGAGTAAGTGACAGTTCCCATGCACTGCAAAGGGGTGTCATCGATCATCAATGGGAACTGCTCATTCCCTGGAGTGGACAAAGAATTGAACATCCAGAAAGATAGAACACTGAGCTGCCTTTGAGTCTTTGGAAGGAGTCCTAAGAGTGGGATTCTGCTAAACAGATTCTAGGCTAGATGTTTAAGGTGATTAATAATGAAGGGCCCCTGGTTCCTTCCTTTCTCCTTATTGCTCTAGTTTGGATAATGGCCCCAAGCAGGTTCTGCTTGCAATGTATTCTGGGAACAAGAAGCCACCATCACAAGGATCTGGCTTTCCCATCTACCTATGTCCCCCTAACTCTCCTTTAGAAACCACAAGCCTGTGACCATCTTTACACAGTGGCAGAGTCCAGTCTTTGTAATGAAAAAAACAAATAGGCATTATCTAATCTTTGAGTTGGTCTATTCCTGCCTTTACCAGATTATAAACTGTTTTATTTTCTTGAGATTGTCTTACATCTTTGTAGCACTGTTCAAGACGAGACAATTACACCCAGAAATATTAAAAATAACTAGAATAACCACATGCAACACTGCTTCTTACCTATTAGAGTGGTTTTCATTTAAAAAAAGAAAAACGAAGCAACAAGTGTAAGTAAGGTGGCTGGGCCCTTTTATATCATGTCAGGAATAACTCCTGCAGCTGTGATAGGAAACAGTATGACTCTCCCTCAGACTCTCTAAAAACAGAGAATCCATCTCTGGTATGTATCCCAATAATGGAAATCAGGACTCAAACAGTTTTATAGACAGACAGACAGACTGACTGACTGACTGACTGACTGAATGAATGAATGAATGAATGAATGAATGAATTCTTCATAGCAATGCAGCCTTTATGAGGAAGGAATTCTGATTCATGGTAAAACTTGAATAAAACAGGAATTTATCAGGTTAAGTAAATCAAGCCAGTGATAAATGGACAAAGACTGTGCTTGTACGTCCTTCTTATTACACTTCATAAAGTAGCTAAAGCCATCAAAAGTGAAAGGCTGGAAGGATGGCTTGTGCCAGGATGTCTCACAGCACAGACATCCTGGAGACAGGGTAGTGATGCCTGCCCTGCAGTGACAGTGGACCAGGGCCCCGAGCTGTAACTCAAAGTGTCGAAGGTGATAAATGCCATGTTATGGGTGTTTATCACAATCAGGAAACATTTTGAATTGCAACAAAAAAATCAATAATGTAATTAAAAGTAGATACTCATGCACACTTACCATCAGTTCCCCTATGCTGGAAATAGGCTGGGAATTCACAGGGAAGCCATGGGAAGGCTAGGCTCGCATGGAATACGAATGAAGTAACATGGGTGATCTTCCTACATGTCATTTAACCTTCTTTAATTTTCTCCATATGTACTTAAAATTGTGCTACTCTTAGCTGGGATGCATAGGTAGGCAGGCCTCTGCACCCCAGCTGCTAAGGAGGCTGAGGATGGAGGATCACACGTTCTAGGCCAGCTTGGGACAGCTGGTGAGGTCACAGATAGCCTGGATGATTTAGTAAGATCCTGTCTCAAATGATAAAGTAGAAAGAGGATCTAGGCTCTGTCTCGGCTACAGAAAGCCTGGCTATCACTCATGAAGACTTAGATTCAGGTTAGGCACTGCAAAGGAAACTAACCCAACAAACAAAAACAGTACAAGCTCTCAGAAAAGTGTCCCGATTTGGCAAACATTAGCCAACTGTATTCTCCAGGGGTGAGTGACAGCCCAGGAGCTACGGTTCACACCCTCCTCCTAACAGGACTATTTCTTGATCAGTGGGTGACCTTCTCCGGTGAAGACAGTTTTATTTACTGGCATAGGAATGGAGCACAATGGCCACCTGCTTGCCTGGCAAATACAAGACCGTGGTTTCCATCTCCAGTGTGGATGAGTAGCTATGAGCTTTGCTGAAAGCCTCTTCTGTCATAGCAATCGCTAATCTTTTCAAATAATCCCACAGTCCTGTATTCTGCTATTAAATGCCTTTGGACAAATGGCAATCTGTGACATTAATTCTCAAGGGGTTTTGAATGATTCTTAAAATGAGGTTGGGAGGAGAGCTGTAGAGAGTTCCAGTGTCTTAGTATTTTCTTTTTCAGGAACGTATCTGTGTTTTGTGGCTTGAATACCCATGATAAGTACTAAGCTTGATAGCACATCATTGGTGTCCAGCATTAATATTATAAAGCATAATGAACGAGTTAGAAGAATTCTACCAAGCTAAATTGTGACCTGTGAAATGACCTCTTCCAATGCTCAACCATGAGCTTTGCAAGAACTTAAGTTCTGATCAATGTGAAATGGTCACTCAATCACAGTTTTACAACAGATGTTCCTGAGGTTTCTTACGTTGTCCACAGTAAGTTCCGATGTATCCCTTCTGGCACTGACAGTGGTCGTCTGCACAGGTCCCGCCGTTCATACACCTCACACTACACTGCTGAACTGTGAAAAGCAGTAAGAGAAATACAGGCACCAGTCACCAAATCATATCCATGAGCACATACAAAGTATTTGTCCAATCTGATGGCAAATATATTCTACCGATGCAAATGTTATAATCCAACCAAGGTATTGTTTGTCATTAAGCCAACATGTGTGCGTATACCTGCTATGACATGTGATTTAGTATATATTTAAAATAAACTACAGGCCCAGTGTCAAAGGAAATCACTAGAAGCTGTTAGTAGCATAGTTTAGGGCATACAAGAGACAGTCAAATCAACTTAGAAAGCAGGACCTATGGGTCTGCTGATGTGATGGATTTAAGGTTAGTCCTCATGGAACCTTCTTATCAGTAAGGAGACAGACAAAATCCAAGGTTAGAATGCAAAGTTACGGTAAATTGTGGTTAATTGTCTGGAGAAAGAAGGAAAACTGTCTGGATTCAGTTAGGAACTTAGGTACAGCAACCAGAAAAACCACACTTTGATGGGACTTGTGGACTGATCTTTGAAAGATGAGAATCAGCCAGTCAAGGAGCCACTTCAGAGAGATAAGACTACAAACTCTAAAGGTCTTAGGATGCTTTTGTGGTCTCCTCAAAGAACTGGTGTAGAATGTGTCTTGGAGAGGCAAGCAAGGCCAGCCAGATAGGGTGGGGCTCCTTGTCCACCAAAGGTTTAGTATGTTCCAATTGCAGATGAAAGGAAAAGATTTCAATGAAAGTGAAGATAGTTGATTTTAAAAGAGGAACTGTTCTGGAGAAAAGGAATTTAAAGATGCCAGGTGCGAGGGAGTCTCATGAAAGATGAGGGTATTTTGAACCATACAGAAAATAAAGAGGTGGCATTGAAATAAGTTGTAGAGCAGAACCCACATACTTAAAGAGTTACATGGAAAAAGAGAAACTGTGGTTGTGTAAGCACTGAGTGGATGATGTGGCCACCTGCTGAGGCAGAAGCACCTGCAGACTTGGAGACTATGGTCAGCCATGAATTAAAGGTTTCGCTTTGGAGGTAAGCTGTACCTGAGGAGTGACACCCTAGGTTAACTTCTGGCTATCAAATGAGTATGTAGTCACGTGTGTGTGTGTGTGTGTGTGTGTGTGTGTGTGTGTGTGTGTGTGTGTGTGTGTGAGTGTATTCCAGACTTAAATCCAGTACCGTGTATACCGTGTATAGAGTTTCTTGTCAGTTCTGGGTATTAAGAAGCAATATAGCACTTTGTATGTGGGAGGTCACAAGGGTGGGAGGAGGACTGGGAGGACCGCAAAGTGATTATGATCAGGGTGCATTGTGCAAAATCCCCCAAATAATCAACAAAAATATTACATTGAAAAAAAAAGCAGCATTGCTTTGGTTTATGTTTTGTTGTATTGCCAAGGGTGGGTGGGAGCAAATCAGGAATTAGACAAGGAAAACATGGAGGGAGGGTCTCTCTGGCAGACAACCTGGCAGGAGGAAGTGTGCTCCCGAGGGTGGGCCCTCAAAGTCTTTGTGCATTTGAATGATAAGTTTCAAATCACTGATCAAACACAGACTATTGAGGACGGTGGAAGCAGAGGTGCTCGTCAGGTCCTCAGGAGGCACACACTGGTGTGCAGTGTCTGACTCTGACCCCTGAAGCAGAAGGCTCTACAGCACCCTTGCTGAGCAGAAACTTGTGGAGGGAACTATTAAGATGCTCATCTTAAAAGGCAGATTTAAAGCCCCTGTTTAGATATTGAGCAGTTTAATAAGCAATATCACTTCTGCCTCATCTAGTGTTATTTCTGTCTTATCCAGTGTGATCTTAAACATTTACACAGAAGTTCAGTCTTAGACATGGGAGTCTCAAGAGAAAGAGTCATTAAAAAATACACCCTTAGTCTACTGTTATAGTTATCTTCATGGAATTGTTAAAAATTAGTATGTGTAGTAGGATTTGGTCACTATTTCAGTAAATATCTGTTGTTCTAATCTTCTCTTCCCACAGCTAAGGCCAAATTAAGGCTGTGCACAAAAAAGGCAATAAATACAGGTTAGTGTTTGGGGCTGTCCGCTGTGTGAGCTGTAGAGTCAAGTCTATATCACCTGTCAGGTGAGCCAGGTAGCTTTTTGTCAAGTTGATACAAACTAGTCATCTGGGGCTATCGTGTCCATTTGACTGCCCATGGGACAATTTACAGGACATTTTCTTGATTGTTGATGTGGAAGGGCCCAAGCCACTATGGACCACACTACCTAGGCAGGTGGTTCTGGGTGGTAAAGAAAGTAGATAGGAAAGCCATGCAAACAAGCCAGTAGGCAGCACTCCTCCATGGCCTGTGCTTCAGTTCCTGACTCCAGGTTCCTGCCTCCAGTCCCTATTCTGACTTCCCTTGGGGATAGAAAGTTGCCTGTGTGTTGTAAGATAAAAGAAACCCTTTCCTCCCCCAAGTCCTTTCTGGTCATGATGTTTATTATAGCACTAGACATCAAAGTAAGACAGTAGTTATTTAATATATTATGTGCTTCACTTCCCTCATCTGCAAAATGGGTTCATATCAGTATCAAATAATGTTGATGAGAGGCGTGAAATAATGCAAACACCATACACAGAACCTTGTGCATACCAAAAGCTCAAGAAGTTATAGCTATCATGATGAATTACTTCATGGAACCTTAACTGTCCCACTATCTACACATATTTTCTCCTGATGATTAGGTAACAACTGAGGCACCAAGATGGTCTTAGTTCAAAACTTAACAAAGGCCTGGTTAGTGAGAACAATCACCAATCTGTATCTTCTTTGAGGAGGACACCTGTCACTGGCTCATGGGTTTAAGGGAAATGTGGCAAATGTAGCCCCAGAGAGGACATACTTGATTTTGCTCCACAGGTGGGAGATATTTGTCCACTGGAACAGGTACACATGTTGGGGCGGGAACAGAATCCATCTCCACAACTGTTCCTGCAAATGGCTGTGGAGAGCACAACACAAGAGGCAATGAATGTCGACACCCGCCACCACCCTTCACAGCACAGAAGCCATATTTTAAAGCTGTAGGATGGGGAAACAAGGATATGGAATTAATGATACAAAACATCTGACTTTGCAGCATGAAACAAAATCACCCACTAAAGACATGGCACTAAGTGTTACAATTTCCTTGTGAAGACGTACATATGTAAAGTCTACCATACTAACTAGTGCCAATTTCTTTAACTTGATTATCAATGAAAGTTGCTTTTTTTTTTAAATTTGAAACTGAAAACTGTTGAATTTACCAAAGGAGGAAGTCTAGATCCTTAGGGAGCTTGCAGTGGGGAGGAAACTCAGAGAGACTGAACATCTTAGCAAATATAGCTCACTATGTAAGAATGTAAAACTGGTAGAAATAAGAGACCCCAGGCCCTCATGAGTTGGCCAAACATCAGGTTCCCTGCACAGTCCATCCAGGCCGCTTTCTGCCCTACCCGGTCGTCAATCTTTATCCCTGGGGTTCATAATTTCTCTCCTTCCTCCAATCTTCCGCAACATTATCAATGCAACCTAGTCCATTTCTGCTCTTCCAAAATAAGTCCTTATGACAGGGGTGGGGTGGAAGCTTCCTACAGCTGTGACCTCTAGCGAATAAGAGGGTCATCTGAGCCAAGAATATTAGGCTCACTGACACAGCACATACCACACATACTCAAAACCTACAGTCGAGTGCTCTGGAATGGGAACTCTCTCCCAAATGTAGCCAGCCCATTAAGGAGCTGAAAGAGTTATCTCTGTATCCTCAGTTGAATTCCCTCTTTGAGCACAAAGGCTGTGTGCCGATTTGTTCTGTCTCTGGATGCAGGAAACAGGAGAATGGTCTGGGGGTGCCCTGAAACTACATGCGCATGAATCTAGAGAGAGGTCTCAACACCTTCAAAGAGGGCTGGGACCTCTGATAATGTGAGGAACACTCTTTCCAGGAGTAAACCAATTTAGTAATTGATTTCCATTTCTAAGATCCCCTTTAGCATCCGTATAATACACAGTGTTTCAACAAGTTCTCATGAATGAAAACACTGCAAAAATATTATGTTCTTAAGACTTAAAAGGGGGACAAGAAAATGGCTTCTACCATAGAGTACTTAAAATGTATTTGTTTCTGATCACTAATTTTTTTCAATGAAATATGCTCACTAAAATAGTTTTATTCCAAAGGTCTCTTCTTAGCAGGCAGGAGAATCTAGGCTTAGATGAAGTGACCTCATTTAGGTCTCAAACTAAACAAGGTTAAAGGGAGTGGAGCTTGGACAATTCGTTGTCTGTCAAGGCTTCAGTGTGTACTGCACGCAGGACAGGAGAAAGCAAGACTAATGAACTCCTTCTTCCCTGTGTTCATTTCAGTCTGAGGTCTTGTGATGGTTTGTATATGATCATCCCAGGGAGTGACACTTTTGAGTGCTGGAGGAACTGTGTCACTGTGGGGATGGGCTTTGAGATCTTCCTCCGAGATACCTGAGCATGCCCTGTCTGTTCCTGGCTTCCTTTGGATAAAGATGTAGACCCCTCAGTTCCTCCTGCACCATGCCTGCCTGGATGCTGCCAGGCTCCTGTCTTGATGATAATGGACTGAACCTCTGAACCTGTAAGCCAATCCCAATTCAATGTTGTCTTTTATAAAACTTGCATCCGTCATGGTGTCTGTTCACAGCTCTAAAACCCTAACTAAGACAGGTCTCATTATAGGTGCTCCATTTTAACTGAAATTATCAAGCCTAGCAATGTTGGAAGGAGTGGCCGACAGGATGTACATTCTAGGAGTGTGGAGATGTTAGGAGAAGATGAATGGGTTGGTACTTAAAACGTGATACATAAGTGCTGTGAGGTTGAGTTCTCATGCTGCCAATGACCCATCGTGAGCACAGGAAACAGTTAAAATTTCTATGGGCTCAGTTTCCTCATGAGAACATACATTAAAGGGGTTATATTGAAAGGTTCTTTTTTTTWAAGATTTATTTATTTATTTTATTTACTTAAGTACACTGTAGCTGTCTTTTCACCTCTCAAATGCTAGGATGCTGAGCCAATCCCAGCCCATTGTTTTTACCATTGATGAGAACACTACGGCATAGTTTGTCCATAAGTAAATGCACAAGCAACTCTTCTTCCATTATTTTGTGTTCTAAGAGATTATTTTTTTTTAAAGGAAAGCTAGAAAGTCGGTTTGGAAACAAACATGGAAACTTGGAAGTACTTCAATGACATCTCAAGCCACAATTAAGAATAATAACAGCTGGGCATGGTGGCTCAAGCCTGTAATCTCAGCACTTGAATGCCAGAAAGAGAACCTGGGAGTTCAAGGCCAACTTGGGCGACACAGTTAGTTCCATCCCAGGGGACTAGCTAGAGACCCTATCGTTAAATACTACTAATTAAATAGTCATAAGGAAATGTAGAACAGAATCATGAGGCATCACGCTTTTAAAATAATGGACATATTTCTTTCATGTCTTCCTGTGTGAAGGCTGCTAAGAGCCAAACATTAAACTTTGAAGCTTGTCCTGCGTAGAAAGAATGCAGAGATAATGATGCATGAGAAAACTAACCATTGGTCCGCATATTATTATCATTATTTATAAATTACCACAGAGTTTGTCTTTGCTTCATAATGAAATAGAAGTGAATTCAACAACAACAACAACAACAACAAATACTTGTTATCAAAAAAAAAAGTCACTGGTTAACATTTCCTAGTTTTAAATCTGCAGTGGTTTTAACTTCCTTAATTCCTCACATGTGACCTTTTTTAGATGTGAAGATATCAAAAATACTGAATTTGATGTAGCTGAAGTTAGGGGAGGCTCTTGGGAGAGAGACGGTGCCACACAGCAAGCACATCCTCTCTGTTGATTTTGTGCCCAACTTTTATCCTCTCAAGCATGTCAGTTATTTTCCAAAGGTGTCAATAATAAATATTACTTAGCTACACTTAACATAAATATCATAAATATTTTCTTGAAGATAAAACATAATGTCAAGGTTTGCCTAATGCAACCCATTAGCACCCAAATATTTCAAGTAGAAGAAACGGAGGTGACAATACTGTCTGTGAGGTACTCAGAGTTGACCATCTAAAGAAGGAAATGGCACAATGATAGTCAAAGACCCAGAGCAGCTAAAGCAGACACTCACTGGGCCATAGGTACATTCCTCCTGCAACTATGCTGGAAGGCTTTGCTCTCTGGAATTCCTATTCCTTACTGGTCCAATAAAACCTGACTCTACAGAGTTTTTCAGTGCGTACCATAAACCTATCCCTTCTCCTCGGCTGCTGTCCAACTCAATAATGGCAGTCACATTCATTACGTTGAGTGAGTCAGACTTTCCACAGGGCCTAAGTCATTCCCAGCTAGTGTGGCGGGCAGGTGTGTGGTGAGTGATGGAGGCCTGGCTAGTGTGAGACAGCCACAGCAATGCCCCAGTGGCCTGAAGGAGTAAAGCACCTTCTATAAGTACTTCATGTAGGACTTTCCATGTTGGGGATGTTAGCTAGAAGACAAGGGGYCATCGTTTCATTTCTTTTCTTTTTTAAAATAAAGACAAAGCCCTATACATTCATGGAAGGTGTATTTAAAATATTTATGAATCGATCCTCTGGAAGGATACAGTGGTTGCTTCCTATATTTGCTTGATTACTAGAGGTTGTGGGATTTTTTTTTTTTTTTTGAACAGAAGGGAAAGAGAAAACCGATCTTCACAATAAAACTTCAGACTTCTGTCCTTTTAAAGAACAGAAATAGCATTTAGGGTCTGTCTCAAACCCACAAAACCAATAAATACAGAGCTGGGGATACCACCACACCCACAGTACCCGTGGCTAGGGTAGCTTGCCCTTCTGCTGTTCACAGTGACATAATTATCTTTCCACTAGAGAACCAAGGTCAGTCGACAGTCCAGATGGACTGTAAGTGTATGTGCTGTCTGTGACCTGGCTGTCCTCCAGAATGGACAAATGTGTCTGGGCTACATAAACACACAGGGAAAGAAAGGCCTGTGGTACTTCACCTCAGAAGCCTGTGAAATAAGACTCCTCTAGGTCCTTGATCATAACACAAGAAATTAATGAGCTCTCTACTTAGAACTTGGAGACCTGCATATATGCACTTTGGAATCTTAAAAAAAAATACTATTACTGCTAATAATCCCAACCTGTAAATTCTGAAACACAGACATTATCATGGTGTAAGAGTCATATCTGAGAAGACATGCTGTCCACTATAAGATTGGTCTGTGGGAATTCTAAGTTTCACTGTCCCCTCACACACACACACACACACACACACACACACACAAATGGCAAACAACTTAGATTCTCTTGAAAACAACAACAACAACAACAACAACAACAACAACAACAAAAACCCAGAAAATTCTCTTAACTTTAGGTCAATTCAAAAATCTGTGAGAGGACTCCTTTTAAAGAGGACTCCTGGTTGTTCTCTTTGCCATGTGGCTGCTGAGAACAACCCAGAGATGAGAATATGGTATAAAGACTCAAGACTGATCTTCTGATGGCCAACCTAAGAGTCCAAGCATGACCGTAGGAACACTGTGATCTTACCTGGAGTTTTAAAGAAGAGGTGATGTTCAGTTATCTAGGCTACTGTTTTAACACAAAGCCCCCAGTTTGTATCAATACACATAAATGGTAAAAGAAAACACCCAACCGTGAATCATAAAACGGTTATCAATATCTGCCTCCCAGGTTTCTGTTAATGAAGTCTCAGCTGATGCAACGTCCTTCCCACCACTGAGCTCTCATTACCAAGGTTGTGTGACCAATGCCTTTGTAACAGGCAGCCTAGTGTTCAAACACTGAATGTAAGGTCAGCTCTGAAATGGAGCTGAGTTCGCTGCCCTAGACTGTGTGCCCTGAACAACACTCACGGACAATGCATTGATTTCCTCCTGGGAGCGTCTTCCATCCTGGGCAGCAATAGGAGTGGAATCTGGAACCGCACACGTTGGGCCTGCGGGGGACAAACACGGTAATGCACACAGTAAAGATGGGTGCAGCAACACAAAACTGCCTTTGTAAGCAAAGCCAGGGCTCTACTTCACATTTTGGGGGTTTGGGAAGCTGGAATGGGGGAGGGTCTGGGACCTCTTTTTGCTTGCCTTTTTAAACCGGGAAAATAAAGGAGAAACACATAATGTACTACTATTTTAGCATCCGGATGCTGAGAACAATAGGAACACTCTGTTCATAAAATCCTTGTCCTTGTTCCCAAATTCATTCCTCCTTGATCAACTTTGTCCCTGGCTCTTAAGTGTCAAGGAAGGCTACTCAGAAGGTGGAGTGCTAGAGCTGGCGATTAGAGAACCAACCCCAGCCGCACACATCTCCTCAAACAAAAGGCTCTAGAGCTGCGCCTCCGACAGTGGGGAGAAGGCAGGCTCCAGGGGGGTCCCGGAGCAGGGCAGAGACATGTCCACTTTTGGTCTGACACTGAGAAACTTTCCCAGAGCCAAAGATGTTGCATATGCTCTGCCATCCTCAACCAAAGGCCGAATTCCCCAAAGCCAGGCAGCAGAAGCCCCGCTAGGGAGGGCTTTCCGCGGAAGAATTGGGGCTTTTGGGAGCGCTCCTGGGGTCTCTAAGTGACCTCATAGAGAGGACAGCGGCTCTACCCAACGGTAGAACAGTCAGGGAGGGCGTGGAGTAAAGGGCAGGGAAGCCTAGGTCCCCTCATGAGCCAGCCTCCCCGCCGCCCACCTACCCTCGGAGTATTTCCTGCTGTCCTCGTCTGCGGACCCGGCTTGCCACCGCGCCCTCGTCCCGGTACTCGGGCCCTGCGAAGCCACCTTCGGAGCCCGCTACTGCGGGCCGGACCTGTTGCGGGGGCAGCTGGGGCCGGAGCGTCTTTGGTGGCGGAGGCTGGGGCTGGCCATCTGTGCCCTGTGCCCAGAGCGCCACGCAACCCAGCCACACGAAGTAGGGCTGGAGACACAACCGCCGTCGTCTCCCCATCGCCGGCGCCAAGAGCGCGCAGAATGAGGCCCGCGGAGAGAGCACTGTGGGAGAACAAATCTGCACGGCTCACAAAAAAATTAGAAAGTCAGGGTCTGACCACCCTTCGTCTGCTCGCGGGACTCCCTTGGCTTGCGGCGTCCTGGTGTAGCGGGACGCGGCGTCAGCTCCCGACCGACAGCGCGCGGGGCGCGGGATCTAGCGCAGGAGGGCAGCGAGGCGCGGCGGCGAAGCAGACGGCAATCCCGCGCGGTCCACGTTGCAACCCCCGAGCCACTGCCCCGAGCGACTCCTGGACCGCCAGCGGGTGGGGCGGGAAATTACAAAAGTAACCCGAGCAGCCGCGGCATAAAGTTACAAAGAAAGCGGACCTCACAAGGGAAAAAAAAAAAAAGGAGGGGGTGGGGGTGTGCAGAGGCTGAGCAGATTCCCGTGCGCTCCGGGCACAGATCCTGGAAAGCTTGCAGAAGTCACCAAAGGAAGCAGGCTAGCGAACAAAAGTCCACCCCAAAAGAAGAGGAGGGTCTCCTCGGGCTCGTTTGGGGCAGCTAGGCGCGGGCGGTGGCTGCACAGCCCAGCGGAGGTGCGCGGGGGCTGGGGCGAGCGGCTGGCGGGAGGGAGGGCAGGAGGCTGGACGCCGGGGAAGATGCCGCGGAGGAGGGCGCGGCGCCGGGGTTTTAGAGGCCCGGCGGGGCGCGGGGCGGGACGGCGGGGCGGCGGCTGTCAGAGGGGGCCGGGGCGCAGCGGTCCACACGTGGAGCGCAGCCTGGACTGAGGGGCTGGCAGCGCGGGGTGGGCGGGGACAATGTTAGGGGGGCGATCTCAGGCGTGGGGTGGGGGGAGAGGTGGGGGAGGGGAAGAAGCAGAAAAGGGGCAGGGCAAAGGGAGCGGAGGAGATTGAGAATAGGGAGTAGTAAGGGGGGGGGGGCGGCAAGCGAGTTTGAATGCCCAGCCTAGGTTGAAAATCGGGCTTCGGATGAGGGATTTGCGAGCCCAGGTGCCAGAGGAAATGAGAGGGGGATGGGGGAGGTGAGCGTGAGGAGAGAAGTGGAAAAGGGGAGGGCAGGCCTGGCGGAGAGGAGGGGGCCAGGGCCCGCTGGAGGGGCTAGGCGGCCCGGCTTCCCGTCCCGCTCCTTGGCCGCTAGCTCTGTTTTGACTGCCTTACAAAGCGAGCAGACGGCGGGGGAGGGGGCAGTCAGCGGCCAAACTGAGAAAAGACCCCGCGGAGGCCTCCTGCTTCTCCTGAGAGCTCTGGGTCTTGAGGACTGGAGACAAGGGTCCCTGAGAGTGCTACTGAACTTCCCAGTAGGACAGAGGCAGCATGGTTGAAGGGACCCAGTTCTCCTGAAGGCACCAAAACTCTGATGCAAGGTGGGGGAATTCATAGATGGCCAGGGACAGACCCTCCCACTGGATGGCAACTTCTCTCCTAGAAGTCTGATCGCCCTGTTACCCCCACCAGGAACACCATCAGCAGGAACAAACAGGGGCTGGATGTTTCCAGATTGAGTTGCATATGCAGTGTACAGAAGGAATTCGTATTATGGGGAAGGAGCCTTGGCCAGGCACTGGCTCCACAGTCTCAAGGAGTTCTTAGAGATGTGCTCAGGTGTGACCCCTGGCAGAACTCTGCCTGTGTCCTTAAACAGGATGGTTTGTTGTTGGGTTGGGGGAGGGGGTTCCCTGGTCAACATAGCTGGTAAATGGAACTGGGGCGTGGCTTTAGTTTTTGTCTTGGACCCCTTCTGATTAATGATTAAACCTGGCAAATGGTGCAATGAATGGTCTGTAAATTTAGGGAGTCTCTCGGCCAGATTCTGGGGTGTTTTGTGGCCCTGCTTTCAGGAGATCTCTATGAATCCTTTGCCATCTCTTAGTCAGTGGAATTAATGGGCCAGGGGACCACACACCTCTGAAAACTAGGAATGCACAGGCACGATTTAGGAAATGGTTCTTGAGAACAGTGTCCGGCTCATTCCAGCCTAGAGAGCTTTACTTTAAAAGAAATGAGTGTGCATGCTCCCCCCCCCCCGCCCCAGCCTGAATTGTCCAGATGTGCTATTTGACAGCCAAAAATTCTTGGAGAATTGGCACACCTCCCTCCTTTATTTCCCCAGTGTAGTTGTAGTTGGCAGACAAAGACTCTCAGGTAGTGAGTAGCCCCTAGGAGCCAAAGAAAAAGTAGGAGCCACCTCAGTTTGGGGAGGGACAGTGACAGCAGTAGACGTATTTTTCTCCCCCAGATTTTGAGTCGAACAAATAATTAAAGAGCTAAATAAGTGGTGTTATGAGCTAAAGCAGCATTTTAATCTTAATGGTGATTTCTCATTTAATATTTAAATGACTTCATATTTTATTTCTGCTTATTACATTAAGCCCAAATGTTCTAAAATCGCATGCCTTTATCCTCACATTCCAAAGTACTGCTTCTAGGAGCCTGCATAAAAAATACTTGGAAAAACGCAAAATGACGGATCCATTAAGCTATTCATTGCAGAACCATTGCAGTAGCAAAGGACTAGAAACGTAAACATTTCATCAATAAAGAATTGGCTGCACACAAGCTTCATTCGTTCTATGGAATACCATGCAAATATAAGAAAAAATAATTAGGAGTGCCATGTTCCTATGGAGTGGTGTCTAACAAATAGGGTTCAAGGGAAATCAGCAGCAAGGCATTGACAAAATCTGCCATTTATTGAATCACAAAATAGAATGCAGGTTGGCAGGAGCTAGGGAGGAGAGGAACTGTGAGCCATTGCTCCACGGTTGCAGAGTTCCAGATTTTGAAAAAGTTTGGGTACAAGCAATGCCACTGAACTGTACTCTCAAAATGATTAAAATGGTAAATTTATATTATATACTACTTTGCCATAATTGCTTCAAATGTAAGATATGTACATGCATTGTACATATGTGCAGCATTGCATGCTGCCTTTTGTCTGTGTGTTTGCACTATGCATTGTTCTGAAATAGACGAATAAGTCAAATCTAACAAAAGTGCGAGGAAAAGAGAATACAGGAGCAAATCTTGTGGAAGCTACACACCTACTCCTAGAGTTTTGAGGCCATCTACATAGCTATGTAATTAGAAATAATTAAAATGTAAAAGAACTAAAAGCAAAAGGGTGACCTGTACAACACAGGAACAGAGTAAGCAGTTAGTCAAAACCATATTTGGAACAGTTGCAAGTCTGTTCAGTGAAATATATACTTTAAGAATGAAAAAAACATAAAGAAGTCTAAAATTTCATTCAGTGGGAATAATGGGAGAGAGAAAGGAAGAAAGGCAGATAAATGTGTGAACCTGAACTCAAGCACAAAACTCACATAAAGTCCGGGTGTGGTGGTGTACATCTGTAACCACAGCATTGTTATGAAGAGTTGAGAGGGGGAAAGACCCAGAAACTCATACACCAGGCAACCTATAGCTAGCACAGCAGCAGAACAAGAAGAGAGGCTCTGCCTTCACAAGTGGGAAGGCAAGAACCCCTTCTCTGATCCCACACTTACACTGTGGCACGCATGTGCACACACATGTAGAGGCCTAGGTCATGTCATAGGGGCAGGGCTTTGTTGGGAACTGGAGAAGAAATCATTCAGGTTTTATCTGGCAAGTAACTGTCTGTGTTCCCCAGACCTGAGTCAAGCTGAATTCTAAAGTGATGGACTACTTGTTTTGATGGAGGAAATGTCACGACATTAAGCTTTGGCATGGTTACTGCCAACTGAATTTACTCAGATTTACAGGGAAAGAAACCTAGGTGTATGGGGTATAAAAAGATCCAAGAGCTCCAAAGGATACTCAAAATGGTTAGTCAGTCAATTTGTAAGCTATATCCCTACAGGTCATTACTTTCAAAATGTTGCGAGAAAAGATAAACAATTACTCAACCTTCACTGGGAAGGGTGAAAGAAAGTGTCTATTCTAAGAAAGATAAATAGTAAGCCAGGTGGTGGTGGCTGGCGCCTTTGATCCCAGCAGTTGGGAGGCAGAGGCAGGTGGATTTCTGAGTTCGAGGCCAGCCTGGTCTATAGAGTAAGTTCCAGGACTGCCAGGGCTACACAGAGAAACCCTGTTTCAATAAAAAAATAAAATAAAAAATAAAGAAAGATAAATAGTAAACAAATGTAGGAATGTTAGAAAGGAAACAAGAAAAGAAGCAACACTACTTGGCAAACTTTGCTGACATGTTGATCCACAAACAAATGGCTGTTAAAACTGTGAGGTCTTTTTTGTTATGATTTTTGTTGTAACAGCAAGACAGTATATAGTGGTATGGGAGCTAAAATGTACCATAACAAAGAGGGATCTGTGTCAACTTCAGTATCAATACCAAAATATGACCCTCTCAGAGTCCAGCACTATGGGAAAGAGAACTGGGGAACATTTTACAGGATAATAACTACAAACTTCTGAAAACTGATTTAACCAATCAGTGTGGGTCTGTCCACGTGGATACAGTAGGAAAGATAGTTTTGTTTTTTTGTGTGTGTGTGTTTTAAGTAAATATCAAAAACATTGAACCTAAATGTATTCATATACATTTATTTAACTTCTAGTTTGCAGGACTACTACTAAAACATAACTATACCTAGGAGGTGAGGTATACCAGATGACCAAGTTTCATCAAGTAAGTGAAGGAATGAAGGAAAGAGGGGAATTGTTTTGGTTCAACAACTAAAAAGTAATATGATAGTACCTAGGAATTCTATACGCACATGAGAAGTGCAAAACTATGTTTTGTATAGTCAGGAGAATATCTGAAATTATTATGTATTAATGATTTGTCTTTCATTTTGAATGGGGTGTTACTGGCATATTTGATTGCTGGCATATTTGATTTAAGTAACATAGTTGTTAATATTATACCAACTAAAATGATTTTTTAATCATAGGGTATGATACTTTAAATTAAGCTACTAGGAAAAAATAAAATGAAGACTGGGTTTTGAAAACATGGGTTAGATATATTTTTTTTCCTCTAACCATTGTTAAATATACTTAAGGTAAAGGAGAGAGAAGAATCATTATGCCCAAGAAGACTGGAAACAGTGGGAAGAATAAGACAGACTATGCAGTGAGCTTGTTACCTCTGGAATTACATGGAAATGAGAGCTGCATGCATGTCTTGTGCAGGAGAAGTTGGCTGCTTGGAAACGACAACATTGTAGACTAAGGAAAGCCTCTAAGAACACCAGCTGTCTCCAGTAAAGGGTAGTCTAGCAGGACTAAATCTTTAGACAACAGCTGTTCTACAAGTAAAACATCACAGAATCAACTGTGGTTCCCACCTATATCCCATCAGAGGTCAGATGGAAAACTGATACCCACAATGGGGTGTAACAATGTGACCTTCCCACCCTAAATAGCATCTGAGAAGACCCAGTGAGTAATGTGACTGCCAATCCTCCTGTGTAGTATGGAGCCACCCTTTGACCAAGTCAATGGAGAAGCTAGACTTGCAACCTGTGTTAGTCAGTGTACTGGCTGGTTTTGCGTGTCAACTTGACACAGGCTGGAGTTTTCATGAAGGAAGGAGCCTCCCTTGAGGAAATGCCTCCATGAGATCCAGCTGTAAAGCATTTTCTCAATTAGTGATCAAGAGTGGGAGGGCTCCTTGTGGGTGGTGCCATCCCTGGGCTGGTAGTCTTGGGTTCTATAAGAAAACAAGCTGAGCAAGCCAGAAAAAGCAAGCCAGGAAATAACATCCCCCCATGGCCTCTACATCAGCTACTCCTACCTGACCTGCATGAGTTCCAGTCCTGACTTCCTGGCAATGAACAAATGTGCAGAAGTGTAAGCTGAATAAACCCCTTCCTCTTCAACTTGCTTCTTGGTCATGTTTGTGCAGGAATAGAAACCCTGACTAAGATAGTCAGGTTCTCCAGAGAAACAAAACCAATAGTAGTATATATGTKGATATGTATTTACTAGAGCACAGACAAAAAAGCCTCTTTGCAATCTGAAAATCCAGAGAACTCAACAGCTTGATTCTTCCCAGGAAGTCAGAAGCCACAGAACAAAGGTCAACAGTAGAGTCTCAGTTTGAGGTCAAAGGCTTTGGATCCTGAAAGGACTACTATTTACAGACCAGAATGAAAAGTTAGAAAGAAAGAAAGAGAGAGAGAGAGAGAGAGAGAGAGAGAGAGAGAGAGAGAGAGAGAGAGAGAGAAGCTCAAGCATTCTTATTTTAGCTTTGTTTCATGTTGCTACAATTACGTACCCGAGAAAAGCAATTTAGGGGAGAAAGGATTCATTAGAATCACCATTCCAGGTTACAGACCATCATTGGAGAGACATAAAGGTGGCAGGAACTTTTTTCTTTTTTCTATATTCTTTGTTTACATTCCAAAAGATTTTCCCTCTCCTGGTTCCCCCCTCCCCATAAATCCCATAAACCCTCTTCCCCCCCACCCCAGCCCCCTGCCTGTTCTCCAATCAACCCCCTCCTACTTCTCTGTCTTGGTAATCCCCTACAATGCTGCATCAAGCCTTTCCAGGACCAGGGCCCTCTCCTTCCTTCTTCTTGGGAATGATTTGATATGTGAATTGTGTCTTGGGTATTCAGAG
>BDUI01000062.1:620291-635043 GCA_002335545.1 Apodemus speciosus
GGGGAGGCAGAGACCAAGACATGGGAAACTGCCACGCGGTGCGTGTGGGAAGCGCCATGTCGTAGGGGCGGCTTCCTACAAGTGTGGAAATTGGACTTCCACTACCACCAAACTGTAATGAGTGGTTCCCTCTCTGCTACTCATCAGTTCGGTGCCAGGGAGGCTGATTAAAATAGACTGTTTAAATATATAAAAATCTCGGAACATAAAGGCCAGAATGTCAACTGAGAATCCCTAACTTTGCAAAACTCAGGAAATTGTAAACACAAATGAGGAATGAAAATCCATATACACGAGCATCAAGATGGCATAGACACCAGATTTGCCTGACAGTGTTTTCAAAGCAGACATGATAAAAATACCTCAGTGAGTATTTGTGAGAATAGATTTAAAAAGAAAGGTACAAGGAAGAGAGAAATGAAAAAYTTTAAACTTAAAAACACAGCAATAAAACTGTAATAAAATGGTATTGTTTATTGCAGTGCTGGAGACAAAAGCTAGGCAAGCAGTCTGCCATGGAGCTGTCCTCAGCCTCTTTCTAATTACTTTGATTTTTTTTTTTTAGATAGAATCTTGCCAAGTTGCTCAGTCTGTGAAGGAACTAGCAATCAACAAAACTTGTGGTCTGAAGGATGGAATTACTGAAACTGAAAATTTAGAGAATATCAAAAGTGTGTCAGTGGTCCAGGAAACAAAAACGCAAAATTATTATCAGAATCTCAGGAGAAGAAAGAACAAGGGTTTTCTCTGGAAATGACAGAGATAGAAGTTGTCACCTAACATTTTATGAATGAATAAGACATTTTCAGATTGACTTAGTTTGGGTACTTCTGTCTTAGTAAGGGTTTTACTGCTATAACAGATACCATGACCAAGGCACCATGACTAAGCATATTCAAACCATCTCACCAATGAAGAGCAAAGAGAATTTTTCTCCAGAAAACCTATTGTAAAATAATGGTTAAAAGATTCTCTAGCAAAAAGGAAAGGAAAAGAGAGTGAATCTAGACACTGAGAAGAAAGAGCAGTAGACCTCTCAGACATGAACAAAGATGGGAGAACACAGTTTTATTTATTGTTTTTCTAATATCATTACATTGTTTATGTGTTTCTTGATGTATGTGTGAGAAGTAATGAAGAGAAATATAGAATAAATAGAGGACCATCAAGGCAGTAGCAGAATATTAGGTCCTTGCTGTGAGTACACTATTAGGACCAAGAGGATACACAGCTGCCTTGTGACAAGGAAATCACTCTTTAGGGGCTTGGTAGTGCTTATGCAATCTTCACATGTCAATTTCCTAGATTTTCTATGTATCTGAGAAGTAGGTATTGGGGAAATCTGTGTGAAGAGCACATAGGTTCTCTTTATTGTCTTTTTAACTTTCTGTAAATTTATGCTCAAAAGAAAATGGTGTCAGAGAGATAGTTTAGTATTTGCTGCCAAGTCTGAAGAGCTAAGTTTGACCCTCAGGACTTATATTGTGGAAGGAGGATATCAATTTCTGCAGGTTGTCCTCTGGCGTCCACGGGTACATCATGCCATATAAATGGCCCAAACCACTACCATCCCACACATGATAAGTAAGTAAACAATACATAATAGATAGAGAAATCCCTTTAAAATTAGTGACTCAAACTCATCTATCTTGTCAATGTGAAGCAGAGACATTACTTCCTATTAATAAAATAAAATGGCAAGATCTTGCTAATTGTTAGAGCTGTGAGTAGTCTTTTATTAGAAATGAATCCAATGCGTAGAAATCCCTAATGGAAAAAGATTGAACTGAACATCACCACCATTCAACCTGATCTAGTTGAATTTTATAGAATAGTTTATCTAACTCAATGGCTTTTCTCCAGTGGGTAAGGTCAATTCTCGGGCTGAGTTCAAGATATTCCTATGTTTGACTTCAGTTCCTTTGTGATGAATCTTGATGTCAATTTAATTAGGTTTACTGTGTTTTTTATTTACTAGGATTATTGAATATATATGCTTTTATTTATTGTCACATTTTGGGAAATTTTAATCATTTAACAGTCACACAATACACAGTCTTCTCATGACTAAGCAAATTACCCACCATRGTAGTCACCCTTGGCAATAAAACACACCTTGCCAAATTCTGAGAAAATTGAAATCAAAGTAAACCATAAGACTACCAATTAAAGTTGAAAACAACAAACAGAAAGATTGGGACAAAATGGCAACACAATTAGAGATAAGTACATACCAAAAGGAGCAGGCCCTGGTTGTCTCCGGAGGGCCCTGCCAGAGCCTTACACATACAGAGGCAGATGCTAGCAGCCAACCACTGGACTGAGTGTGGGGTCCCCAATGGAGGAGTTGGAGGGCTGACTGGAGGAGCTGAAGGGGTTTGCAGCCCCATGGGAAGAACAACGATGTCAGCCACCCAGACGCCCCAGGACTCCCAGGACTAAACCATCAACCAAGAGGTACACATGATTCCAGGCAAAAATGTGGCAGAGGAATGCCTTGTCGGACATCAGTGGGAGGAGTGGTCCTTGTTCAGGTGAAGGCTCAATAGGTGCCCCAGCAAAGGGAAATCTGGGGTTGTGGGGGAGGTGGGAGTGGGTGGGGGGAGGGGCATGTACTTGGAGGCAGGGAGTGGGAGGAGGGGTTGGTGGTTTTCAGGGAAGGGGGAAACTGGGAAAGGTTTTAGCATTTGAAATGTAAATGAAGAATATATTCAATAAAAAACATTTATTAAAAAATATTCTTCCAAATAACACTCATGTAAAAAAAGTCTCAAGAAACTTAAAAAAAAAACACTACACTAAATTAAATGAAAATGCAATTTGTCTGTATGTACATCATAAAAACAGCACTTAGAGGGAATTTGTGATATATATTAAGGGAAAAGAAATATTTGACATTGATAATCAAACTTTCATATTAGGAAACTAGAGGAGAAAGTTAACTTCCAAGTAAATAGGATAAAAAATAAAAATTAGAGCAAATACAAACAAAATTGATGACAGAAAAGAAATGATAGAGAAAATCAACAATACCAAAGTCTGATTATTGAAAATGGTCAGTAACTGCTGAGGCATCTCTTTGCCCCTCAAAAATAATTTTAAAAGAATTATCATAATTTGTCACTTCAAGAAGACATTTCAGGAGCTGGGGAGATGGTTGAGTGAGTGAAAGCACTTGGTGTACAAGTATAAGGACCTGAGTTCAAATCTCCAGGCACAGCCATGCATGTATGTAACTACTAAATTGTGGAGACAGGGGGATACTTAGGGATTTTCGGCTGTCATTCTAGCTCCAGGTTAAGAAATAGCCTGTCTCAAGTGAATAAAGTCAAAACAAAGAGAGAAGGACACTCTGTGTCCTCCTCTGGCCTCTGCACATGCCTGAACATGTACACCTCTATACACGAGTGCATACACTACATATACCAAAAGCTCCATTGTTTTTAAAGATGCAAACTCATGGTCATAGCAGAACAATAACCATACAGAATAAAAAGCATTTAAAACTTACGAACTAGAGATAGACGTTTCCTCAGCCTGATAAAAAACATTTCCAAAACCCTTGTGGTTAACACATGTAATGATCAGAACTGAATTCTTTCCCACTGGAACATTCAGATCATGAGTGCCTCAAGATTGAGAGCAAGACAAAGATGGCTTCTCTCACCATTTCTAGCCAATAGTGTACTGAAATAAGACAAAATATGGACTCAAAATATAAAGATTAGAAACATCTTTAAAACCGCAGTTGTTTGCAGATGCTAGGACTGTGTATATAGGGAGTACTAAAAAAGAAAACAATGGAGCTAATAAGCATCTTCAAATGTCAGTTGCCTTGTTATTACCAATGAATAGTCAATCCAAAGAAAACCTGCTTAGATGTAACTACACTGAATGTGCCCAACATTAACAGAAGGAAATCCCTAAAGACCAAAAGGGACAAGGATCTAAAGAGAGAAATGTTGCTCCCCCTGGCTTGCTCAGCTAGCTTTCTTATAGAACCCAGGTCTAACTAGCCCAGGAGTGGGACCACCTGAAATGGAGTGGGCCCATCTCCATCAATAACTAGGAAAATGCCTTAGAGCTGGATCTTTTGGAAGGCATTTTTCCAATTGAAGGTCCCTCCTTTCGGATAACTCAAGTTGGTGTGTCAAGTTGACATACCCTGTCTTGGTACATGTTGTCATTTATGTTTTTATTTCTAGACTTAGAGTATTATACTCCACCTATAGATTCAGTTGTTTTGTTTTTCAGAAAAAATAAAATTTTATTGTTCCATCTTCGAGTATCTTTTGGACTGTGTGCAGAGCTCTTTATTTCATGGACAGATGATGTGTTTGCCTGGCCTGCAATCTGATTCCCTGGCTTCAGTTGCCTTGCCTTTTTCTATGCCACCTGTTTTCATGACTTTTGTCATCTCAAAACTTCCTTCTTTGTTGGCGATCTGATTAGGAGCCCAAGTCTGCACGTATTTAATTTGGTCAGGAAGATGTGAATGTTTGATTTGATTTTGCTTCCTAGCACATATTTTAGGTTCTTGGGTCTGAAGTTCTTCCTTAACACTCATTTACCACCTCTTTGCTTTTCAAATATATTGAGCTTTGTAGTTGAAAACCTAACCAAGAGGAGTCAACTTACAAATTAGTGATGTATTACAACAGTGCTAATTATACCTACAATAAAGCTAGCCTATAACTAAGAGTCTGCTTGCACACGCAGGTAGCACTGAATGAACTGGCTGGGTTAAAAAAAGGAGCACATGAAGTTGGAGGAAAAGGGATGGTGGTTAGGAGAGGAACTAGAGGGAGGAGAAAGAATCTGGGTCCAATCAAAATGTATTCTATATGCCTGTGTGAGTTCTCAAAAAACATAAAAATTGTTTTATTGGGTTTATGCTGTTTTAATTTGTAGGGAAATTCCATCTGACCTTTCCTTTATCTCTCTTCTAGATAGTTGTCATCTGCGGCACACAGTGCATCACTTACTGGGTGGTCACACCACCCTGTTGACCAGTCATGTCATTCTATACAGAATTGTCCCCAGCACAAGCCAAGTGCCCAGATTCTTAGAATGTAATAGTGGCTCATGCCCTTCTTTTCAGTTTCCTACCAGAAAAAAAGACACTAAACTTCCTGTCTGAGCTAGGATTTTACTGTTGTGTTAAACACTATGTACAATCAAAAGTAACTTGGGGCAAAAAGAGTTTATTTCATCCTACAGCTTATAGTCCATTATCCTGGAAAGTCAGGCCAAGAATTCCAGGCAAGAACCTGGAGGCCAGAACAAAGTGGGAGCCATAGAAGAATGCTGCTCCCTGGCTTGCTCCCCATGGCTTGCTCAGCTTGCTTCTTTTTCCTACAACCAGGAATGCCTTCACGGGTGTGGCACCGCCTACAGTGGGCTGGACCCTCCCAGATCAACCATTAATCAAGAAAATGCTCCCACAGATTTGTCTACTGTGAAGTCTGAGAAAATAATTTTCTCAAGTGAGATTCTTTCTTTCCAGAGGATCTTACCTTGTGTCAAGTCAAGTAATAAATAAATAAATAAATAAATAAGAATCAGCATACTTCTGATACTTTTGTGGTTTGACTCAGCTTTTCCTATGTTTGAAAGTCTTATCATAATTAAACTTTCCATCATATATTTTACCACGAATGTGTTCTAGGGTTGAACTAGAAGTTCGATTTTACAACAGAGTTGAGACAAGCAGGAAGAAACCTCTCTTTTCCCCTCCTCCCCTCCTCTTCACAWCTCTTCCCATCATCCTCTTCTCCCCTTTTCTATTGGGACTGCACATTTTTAATTGTATGTCATGAAATTCTACCCTTTCATTTGACCGGATCTGAGGAACTTTGACTAGTTCCTCCCCTTAGCATATTGCAGCTGGAAATAGCAGACTTTTGGTTGTTTTCAGTCCTCCATCTTAACCTGGAGGTCTGTGGGAGTGTGTTAAGTAAACTTTAATCAACGCAAACAAATGGTTACAAATCAAACAATGCAAAAATATTTTGTTAAGAAACAACTGAACCCAGCACCCAACTTGACTCAACTTCACTCTCCAAAGGCATTTTTCTTTTTCTGTGTAAATGGAAAGAAAAATGATGTACTGTGATGGATTGTGATGATGGCCCAGAGTCCTGTCACTCTCTCTCTCTGTTAAAATGGAGACTATTTGCATCACTAGGGGAAGACAGCTAATGCAATGACTCAGTTAATTTTTCCAACCCTATCCAGGAGGCACATTATCCATGTATTGGTGCACGATAGGCTAGCTTGCCTTGGGTAGGATATATAAACATATGAGTTGAATTATACTGTCTGTTCTCTTAGTTTCTTTCATATAGCATGAAATCATAACTCTTTCTTATTGTAGTCATTTTCAGTTTACTCCTCATTACTGTAAAGTATTCCATTTCCTGTTTTGTTTAGTAATTATACTGTGGGAACATTTCAATTAGTGCCTATTCATATTATAATTTCTCTGTTTATTTGATGATGGACATGTAAGCCTTTTCTCTGTTTAGCCTTACTGGGATTTCAATTGAAATTTCAGTGAATTTGTCGACAGAGTTTAGAAGAGTAATGTCTCATTGGTACTCGGTATTTGAATCAATTAGACACAGAACAACTCTCATTAGGTCTTTGTTAATTTCTTTTAGTAATATAATCATTAATATTCTGTTAAGTTTATCATATGTATTCTGAGATCCTTTGGTGCAGTGGAGAACAGTATTATTAATTCTACTTTCCTTTTCTGTTCAATGTGGTGTCCAGTTTTATGTGTTCTCTAGGTATTTAAAAATTATTATTACTATTATTATTATTATTATTATTATTATTATTATTATTATTATTATTTGTATGTCTGCATAAGATGAGAGAAGACTGTTGGCTTTACCTGGAGCTGAATTTACTTGCAGTGGTGAGTTGCCTGATAAGAGAGCTGGGAATCAAACTCTGGTTCTCTGCAAGAACCATGTGCTCTTAACCACTGAGAATCCTTTTGATCACATCACTGGGTACTTTTATAATTAATTTGACCATGAGTCTAGGCGTTGTGATGGAGACATTTTGTAGACTTAGCTTCTACAGTAATAACTTTCAGTCAGGAGATTGCCTTCACTAATCTTGGTGGGCTTGGTCCAGTCAATTAAAAGACATTAAGAGTAGAAATGAAGTTTCCCAAGGGAGAACATACCCTACCTGACTCCTGAAGCTTGCCTTCTCTTGAGTCTCTAGCTTGTCTCTCTACCCCATGGATTTAGTACTTGCCTACCCAGCCTAGACTACCTACTGTGTGAGTCTAATCCTCATTGTAAATTTATCCACATCATCATCCAGATTCATACCCATCCTACATGCATCTGATTTCTTTCTGACATTTATGCATCCACCTCACTCCAACAAATAAGTGAGTGTAAAAGCAAACTAGCAAACAAACTATGGTAAACACTACAGAGAGCTGCCAGGTTCCTTTCAAGCACTATGAGATGTGAACTTTAAAGAAACTTAATAAAATACTTTAATGGGTTAGCTTAAATCTCCCTACATAGTAAGTGGGGATCCAATACATTGGGACGAACAAATCTTATGTATAAAGGGTGGGTACACCAGAGATTCTTAAATGTACCATTGCAGATGGCTTCACAAATCAACCCTATAAATTGTCTAATATAGTTTAAAGATGTGAAATTTGAACCTGCATGACTCCTGTAACTATTTCAAGGGGATAAGAGATGGGGACAACAATCAAAGAAAATGGAATTTGTCAATTTGATATATAAGCAAGTCTAGTAAATCCAAAAGTTTAAGGCAAATGTTAAAGTAATGAGTGTCTTGGCAACTTCCTATCACTTGCTCATACCATAGGTTTTCCTAGATAAAGAGCTTTACAGAATATGAGCCTTTGGAAAAGGTGCCAAGCACCTGGATTACTTACTGGATCTTTTAAAGTAGAGCAAATGGAATTTATGAGAATAATGGAGTTTTTATTGATTATATTTAAGTGGTTTAGAGAAAAATTAAATAAAATTCCCTCATATTGTGCAAACGTCAGAGCCAAAAAACGAGTTGGAAAAGAAATAAAAAGATAAAAATAATGTGAAAGTCACTAATGAAGTTTAATGTTTTGTAACAAGACAGACATTTTGGTTTCTTTAACAAAAATCAGTTGACTTAGACGTGGAAAATATGCAGTTTCGTGGTCAAGGTTTTAGGAAAATGAACTTGAAGTTCAGTACATGAAACATTGAGAAAAGTTATCCTTAAAAATAATCTTACTTTTGTTTCCACCAGATGTAGGAAGATACCGAAACATAGGTTCCATCTATTTCCATAGATATGATTTTTTACAGGTAACCATACAGAAAGAAATAGTAACAATTATATCCATACTTAATGTAATAATTTAATACTACATGGAAGGCTTATTTTACATTAGAAAATTTTATAGCTGCAATGCCTAATATATATTATCCAAGAAATTAATGTTATTTCAATAATATGTTAGTTGGGATTTCAAATAGTTACTTTTAAGAAGTAAAAGGCAAAGCAATTTATAAAATTTACACACTTTCAACACATATATTTTGGGTTTTTCTTTACTTTAGATAATTTCATGTTTCTTATAAAATACCATCATATTTACCCGTTCTTTTCTAAATACACCTATATATGACCAATACAACTCCCTCTTCATGTCTTTCTAATATTTTTATTTTTACAACCCACTAAATTTACTTAGTGTTTCTATATGTGCATGGGTGTGGGACCATCCACTGGAGCATGAAAAACTTACCAGTAGTCACATTTAAAAAAACAAGTAAGAATAACGTAAGCATCTCTCTTTCCCAGCAACTATCCAATGCTAGAAGCTTCTCAGTAAAGGGTGTGGCCTCCAGACCATCTGCCCCATCCACGGCAGGATTTTTATTGTCTTGATCTTACAGAGATCTTACATAGGTACCCACAGCACTGTGACCTCATGACTGGGATAGGAGTGCCCAGACGGAGCATCATGCAGCCCTCCCCCACCTACCCTCTCTCACACATTCTTTCTCACTCTTCTTCAATGTTCCCCGAGCCATAATAGAGGGGTTAATATGATGTCTTGATTCAAGCTGAGTGTTCTGTATCCTATTCGCAGAGCTTTTACTAGATTGCATCTCTCACCGACCACTGCCCACAACAAAATGAAGCTTCTATGATCAAGGTTGAAAGCAGCCATATTTGTCAGTGCTAGGAGCTGGGTGGAGGGTGAAATCTAGGTGCCAGTATATTTTTAAAAATAGGAATTATAAATATTATTTGATTTAGTAAACAAATTAATATTTACATATATCAGACATAAAACATGTTCAGGAAAGCACTTTCACTCTATACAAAATAGAAATGACATGTAAAACCTTTCTGGGGGAGACATGTGAATAGCAAGTGCAGCTGTATCTGTCATTCCTGTCTCAGATGAATGAATTTTGTAAGAGTATTAATTCTTCCAAAAATTATTTGTTCAAATAATGTGAATCTGTAACTGTCAGCTGAGATGGTTCACAGATGACTAACATTTTCCCAAAAGTCATGTTTTGAGCATCATCCCAAGGGTGGCAATATCATGAAGTTCTGGGAGCTGTAAGGGAGTGTGGGCCCAGGGGAAGGTCACAGAGTGGTTCCTCCCTCCCAATGTTTGGCTTTCCATTTTCTGGATATTATTTCTTACCCTAGCCAAAGCCAATCTCTAAAAACATAAGATAAGTAAATCAGTATGTATGTATRTATGTATGTGTATGTGTATGTATATGAAGTATATGTATGTATATGTAGTTCTGGGTATTTTGTTATAGTAACAGAAAGCAGACAGCACATCAGTGCAATTATCAAGTTCAATTAGTGTTATGGATAGAATAAATGCAGTGAATGTTTATTTTTGAATTATCCAGGAATCATTTGTTCTGGGTTGTTTTCTGGTTTTGTCTCTTCTACAAGAAAATTTTCTCTGGGCCAGTGGTGGTCAAGAATTGTCTTAAACTAAGCAGATCTTCCCTTTTGCCTGCCTCAGTGATTACTTCAGGGAAGGCTGTGGGCCCTGGTGCAGTGGGCACATATTTTAGTGAGTGCTTCAGAGAAAGAGACCATCCGTATACACAGACACCAGTGCAGTGCCTGACACCAAGCTGAGTTTCGAGAAATTGTTGACAAGTTGATTAAATAACACGTGTGCTTCTAGCAAAGCTCTCCGAGGGACAACCCAAGCAGGAGAAAAYGGCAATGTCAAGGCAAACCAAAGGAAGATGAGAATCCTGGGCAAGCAGTGCCTCTAACCATCTACACTGGCCATTCGACATTTGTGACTCCTCAGGTATCTTAAGCTTCTACAGATTCTGAAAATTCCCTATGCAGTGAATCTAGTCAACATAGAAACAAAATTAGATTGCTCTTTTGAGTAACGCAATCTAAAACATAAAYAAATAGTACTTCAGTGGTACAACACATACCCAGACGGACGGAGCAGAAGTGCAGAAGGAGGGCATTGTGTTCTAAATAAGGCAGTAGTGAGAAAGCCAGGACCCCCCAAACGACTCAGAGACCTCCAAGAGGCAGAGCTGTGTTCCTGCAGACTTTCTAGATTAAGGTGGAGGAGCATTAATGCTGGCGAATATCAAACATGCCATGAGAATCAGAAAATGCGAGTTGGGGGGAAGAGTGCCATGCAAGATGGAGAGATGCCCAGTTGCCAGGTTCATCTTGAGGTCTGCTGCAGTCAGAAGGAGATGACAAGAAGCTACAGCTAGTAAGGAATGAGGTAGGACGAACGTTCCTGTACCAGTGCTTCAGGAACAAAGTCAAGAGCATTGTGTGAGAAAGAGTGAGGAACGCCGTTCCAAAGGCTTCCGTTGTGTAAGAGGAAATGACTGAATGAGTCTGGATAAGATGAACTAGTTGGGGGCTCCGTGGGAATGAGTATGGCTTGTGAGTTAATCTGGAGTAGTCATCTTTGGAAATGATTCTTAATGATATCCTGCTACACTCAGTTATCATCAGAGAGGAAATGTCCAGCGACTGATAGGAGCAGATGCAGAGATCTACAGCCAAACTCTAAGTGGAGCCCAGGGAACCCCACAGAAGAGGGGAAGGAAAAATTCCAGGAGCCAGAGGGGTGGAGGACACTGTCAGAACCTGACCCACAAACCCATGAACTAAGCAAGGCTCACAGGGGCTCACAGAGATTGAAGTGACAAACACAAACCTTGAACAGGTCTGACATAGGCCTCCTTAGTATACTTTATGGTTGTACACCTCTGTGTTCTTGTGGGACTTCCAACAATGAGAGATGGGGTGTCTCTGACTCTTTTGTCTGTACTTGGGCCGCTTTTCCTCCTTCTGATTTGCCTCATCCAGCCTTGATGTGAGGGTTTCTTTTCAGTTTTATTGCATATTCCTAGACTATTATCATTGGGGAAGTCTGCTCCTTTTACAGGGGGTGTGGGTGCATGGGATGGAGGAGGAGTTGATCTAGGGAAGAGGGGAAGGAAAACGTCTGTAGAGATGTATTATATGAGCTAAGAGTGAAAGTAACAACAAAAGAATGGATAGGGACCTCCACTGCTGCAGCTTCAGGCAGGGAAGAGCCTATAGGCTCCTTCTGTATCAGTTTCTTACGTGCACAAAGAACAAGTTGGTCAGTGAGTAGCACACAGCTATGGCTTTCAGGAATACCAGAAAGATGGCCATGGAAACAGRTGAAATCTCTGGATAAGGTTCAGGAGATGGTGCATGGTGGAATGAGAAGTGGTGCTAAAGGAAAGGACCTGAGTATGATGGATCAGTGGGTCAGAACTGGGTGCCTACTAGGACATCTCAGAAGCATTAGAAGGAAAACTTGTTGCGGGAAAGACTAATCACTGTGTGTTTTTCTGGATCGGAATCTTCAAGTAACTCTGCCTTTGAAGGATAAAAGCAGTGCTTTCGTCACTACTTCCAGGTTTGGGTGAAACCTTGCACTTCCATTGAAGATATTTCAACTGACCCAGTTTCAAAAATRGTAGTTGCTAAATAAGTAAGCGGGGGTCAGGAAGTAAGGTTAGCAGTGCCAAGTTTCAAGGGAATAAGAAAGAACAGTGAATGAAGAGTGAGATACTAGAAATCCAAGCTCATCACACTTTCTAGAAAGAAAGGAAAAGGAAGAGCCAGTGAGCTCATGTGAACCAGACCATCATCCAGCCTCAACAGCAACCCTGGCTGAGAGAAAACATAGCACTTTAAGAAGTGAGGAGAGTCAGGCAAAAGAAATAGAAGTCCAGCCCCGATAATTTACCCAGAGAATTGCAGGTTACACTAGACATCAGAACTCCAGGCTAGAGTGTGAAATTAGATTCATTTCTCTGTGTGCGTGTACTCAGCTTTGTTAGCTTCCTCTCCAGTTTCTTTTCTAGGGATCATCCTCACTGTGCACCACCAGTGGGTCTTGGTTCTACAGCCTCAAATATGAGAGGAAAATGGTGAAGCCATCCTCACTAATGCTTCAGTTCTGCTATTAGTTATTGCTATCTGGGACACTGAATTGGAAGTCGAATCAGGCATAAATCAAGAGTGCAGGTGCATAGCTTCACCTTTAAGAGTGGCCATTTTATACACATACTTCTTGAGTCTTGCTCTGTAATTTTCAACATAGATGTCTAACTTCCTTCTCGTAGTTTCCTTCTGGTTGGGATAGTTATCATTTCTTTGGCTAACAACTGAGAATCCTCTTTTATTTTTATAATTAGATCATATTCTAGGTAAAGGGCATGAAGAAATCCATAGAGAAAATTTAGCCTATGTGGACATGAAAACAAATGACTGTTTTTTGCATTTCTGTTATTTTCTGCCTTTGAGGACAAGGCTTTAGTGTTATTAATTGGCTCTGCCTGTGACCATTACAAGAACCACAAGGAATTCAAAGGCTTTAACTAGTGAGCTGATTCAAAAGGTCTCAGATATGTTGGGGGGAGGGGATGAGGGGGAAGGCATATCTACCAAATCTACACAAGCTAAGGAAGGTTTATGACTTTCTTAAGTTCATTCTTATCTCTTAGAGGCACAGAGCCATCAGTGCAAGGATCCAACTTGAAGTTTGATGACTAAAGTTGCTAATACATAATATCAATTCGATTCACCACTTAAACAGAGATTTTTCAAAGTTATGTGAAATGGAGCTAGAGAGATTGCTCAGCAGTTAAGAGTATTTACTGCTCTTCCCAAGGGTCCGAGTTCCATATCAAGCAGCCATATCAGAACCATCTGTAACTCCAGCCACAGGAAATACAAAATCCTTTTCTGATCCCCATGGCAGGCTCTTGCACACACATGTGTGCATACACACACACACACACACACACACACACAAGTAAGAATAAAAGTTACATGAGCCACAGACAAAAATGTGAATGTTCAGTTCAAAGGTGATATGTGCTGTTCACTTGGCTTGCTCTCCTTGCTAACAAAATCATATCTTCCCAATGCTATTCACTGCTAAGCAATTCAGATACCCAGACTTTCTTAGTATAATATAGATGAAACAGTTGAGACTTTGGGATGTGACAGGCTGGAGTCCATTTATCAGATGTGCCCCCCCATCTGTCTCACACCAGGTCTCTAGAAAGGTCCCAGAAAGCATTAATGTTACCTATGGCTTGTATCATACAAGTAGTAGGGAGTGGGGATGAAGGGGCATTATCACTTAAAGAATAAAAACACAGCAAAGTGGGAGTGATTATATCCTTTCTGGCAGGTCCTGTGTTTTAAAAGATTTTTTTTAAATCAAAAGGGTTATTACATCACAAGTTTTTATAAAGTATGTAGATATAAAAAAATCAAAAATAACAATAAGACTATGGTAGTCCAAAGTCTATAATTCCAGAATTTGGGAGGCTGAGGCAGAAGAATTACTGTGAGTTACAGGCTAGCCTGAGCTATGGAGCAAGATCCTGTCTCAAAAATAGTAGATGGGGGGAGTATTTTTTTTAAAGTGAAGAGCCTGTTTCCTGTTGGATTGCTGGAGTTCTTTGAAGTCCCACAGGGACAAGACAAAGCGGCAGAGACAGATGCTGTGCAGATGGTAGCTTGCTATCACAGCAGTATCACACAGCTGAGGGATTATATGCCTTTATAGCATCCAGAAGCAGTCTACTCATTCTGGAGAGGAAAGAAAAATATTATGTGTTGCTTTCTTGCTGCAAACACAAGGGTAAAACATGGCTTAGGAAAATAGAGCTATATTCTTGCCATATATAAGACACTCAGGACCCATGGCAAATTGCTAACTGCAGCATACTGATTCCTATAGTTTGAATAGTTGTGTCCCTCTGTAATTCATGTTGAAACAATCTCCAATATGGCTGATTTGAGAGTAGGGACCTTTAGGAAATGACTGGATGATGAGGGCTCCACCTTTATGAATGGAGTTACTACTTACTCTCTTTAGGGAGGCTTCAGAAAGCCTATGTTCTTCTTAGTTCTTGTGTCAGGCGAAAGCATGTTGCTCTTGTCCTTTCTGCTGTAGGAAGATTCTATAAGAGCTGCTGTCTATGAATTTCGTTGCATCATCCTGAGTCTTGATCATGGACATCCCAAAATCTATATCTTCATAGTCAACAATATTAACATCTTCTTTCAAACCTCTGAATGTTCTTATCTAGAGATAAATTTCCCCTTCTATAGAAAAATATAGATCTAAAATATATCTACACTATATATACTTTTTATATATTTATAA
>BDUI01000062.1:635228-653411 GCA_002335545.1 Apodemus speciosus
CTCTCTCTCTCTCTCTCTCTCTCTCTCTCTCTCTCTCTCTCTCTCTCTCTCTCTCTCTCTTTCTCTCTCTCCCAGTCATTGTATTTAGTGGCTTGCTGGTATAACAAAATTCAACATTCACAAAACAAAACAAAGATGAAGTGTGCGAGCCCCTGGAAGTCAAACAATCCAGTACCATGAGAGATTTCCCAGAGGAGCTGCAGGAGAAGGAGGCACAGTTGAGAGCTGAGAGGTGAACAGCATGAGTAATGAGGCTGGTGTGATCTGTCTTAAATATATTTACACATTTATGAAATGTAAGCTTGGATCACATAGTGTCCATAAATTAAACAGCCAACGAGATTCCAAGATGAAGTCATTTTATTACATAGGAAAGTTTAATTTATCAACTTCAAGAACCCAGAACACTTACACTGTCTTTGGAGCTTTCTGAATCCATTTGCTTGTTTTGGTGTTTGGCCCAATGAAAGATATCTCAGGAGATCATATTTTATATGTGAATGCAAACATATGAAGAAACATATGAAGCCACTTGATGGTCTGGAGTTTATATTTAAACAAGTTGGTGTTATTCTGGTTTAATTCTGTCCCCCATAATACAGACAAGTCATATTTTTATTAAAGAAAACAGACAAAAGCCTGTCTCAGAAGTGCCGAAACTGGGAGTGGGGAGTCTCTCAAATCTATAGAATCGGTGCCCTTAATTCCACACAGATGTCTCGGTGCATTCCTGTAAAATTTCAGACTGAAAAGGAAACGTTAGTTACACCCTTCTCCTAACAGCCTAGGCGAAAATATTTCACATACTCTACATATGTTTTGCTAACAGCCAAAACAGCCAAAATCGAAGTAATCATCACTTTGGGTTTAGCATTTTACTATTAGCGTAGCARGCAGCACATAACCTCTTTGCCGTGTCAGTCTCCACACTTCAAAGCCTAAAAGTGAATTTGTGTTTTCAAATGGCAATGAGGAAAACAATGCGTTGACAAAATTTATATTTATCTCTAGCGAGCTGCATACCGTGGCTGCCATGTGTTTGTGCTTACTTTTAAGCACAATTGGATGCAATTGTTCTTTATAAACACTGAGAAGACATCATCTGAAGGAATTACATACTGGCTAGTCTTGGATGGTGTGGATCATGTTTAGTGTCTCTGTGTTCTCCAGGTCATCTTTGGATAGATCACTAGGTCAGTAGCTCTTGTTGGATACTGAAGAAACTGCTATTATTTCTTGGCAGAGGTGAATATATAGCATGGATGCTAATCTTTCCCTTCTCCAATTCAAGTCCCAACCAGGCCTAAACCTACTTAGCTTCCTAGATTGGATGCGTTCAAAGTGGTATAGCCATTGGTCATTCTCTTTTAACATTCTTCTCTCAAATCATAACTTCACTCTCAAGTCTTTCCTAACAGATAACTGTTATTAGAATTATGGATATGGCCCAGGTTATGAAAAATGCTCTTCTTTCTAGATTCAATCTGTGCCTTTTGGTTTTCTGGTTTAAAAAAAAGGCCTAGGTTCAGGAAACCTAAAGAGCTAACCAGAGGTCACTTTGCTAGGAAGTGTAAACAAAAGATTTATTCCTGATGACTTACGTGCCAGTAATATTCCAGTTATTAGGATGCAGGATTTCCCTAATATTCACTTGTTAATCAGCTAGCATCTAAAGGCAATTGAAACTTGGCATTTCTTGCTGGGAAGAAAAGCATCCAGTTAATTTGGACCTAGAGAACCAAGAAATGCTTTTCAAGGCATTTAGTGATAGTGAGGCCAGCTGACTATGTGCTGCAAAACATTTTTGGGCAAATGTAGCATACAAGTGTGCAAAGATAAGCAACGAGCTTACAAGGCACAGTTTAGGATTGTCTCAGTGGACTGTGTTAGATACTAATGTATAAAAACAATGGCCAAGGAGCTGGGAAAGATGCATATTTCTGTTGTGGAGCTTCTATAGGTGCTTCTTAAAAGGAAGAACAGATTTGTTGAGCACACGTGTTTAGATTTGGGAAACACAAGCAGTAAACTTTCTTACAAGATGCTGAGAATATAGCTTCAGAAGTTGAGATCAGTTAGAGCTGGTGAATATGGGCTTGATTTGTGGCTTGTAAACCCCATCCAGATGTGACCTGCCAACAGAAGTCAAAGTTATCACTAGCCCCCCTGGCTGACTCTAAAGGCCCTAAGTGTATGAATCAACATCTTACTTGGGGACATCTTGCAGAGAAAGATGATGGAGGAGACTTGGAATTTCTGGTACCTTGCAGCCAACCTGGGGACCTTGGCATTCGCCACACCCTTGACTTGATATCACTGTGCTCTTGGTGTTCTTAAAGAAAATACACACAGAGGAAACAGTGTGACTAAGACACATGTGCAATCAAACTGAGGCTTCCTGTGCATCTTGAAAGGTTGAAATGTCCTATCATTTCTCTTTGTTTGGTCAGGAAAGTAGAATGAGCACACACAATGCATTTTATATCAGGATGCAGTGGTCTGTTTACATCTGCCACCATTCTACATTAACAGGAGTCAGGAATTTGAAGGAAAGGTGCTTCTTATTGCTGAGTATAGGTATGAGCTGTAAGTGCAGAGGTAGGTTTTTGCTAAAGTGTCATGGAGAAGGCTGAAACTAAGAATCTGATATGAAACTCTGCCTCTTCCTCCAGATCAGCTGTTCTCAACCTGTAAGTCATGACCTCTTTGAGGGTCAAACAACCCTTTCACAGGGTCACATATCAGATATCTTGCATATTATCTATTTATATTATGATTCATAACAGTAACAAAATTACAGTTATAAAGTAGCAACAAAAATGATTTTATGGCTGGAGGTCACTGCAATGAGTTAAAGGGTCACGACATTAAGAATGTTGAGAACCACTGTTGTAAATGCTGTCATCTCCTTGTTGACAGCAGGTATATTTATCCAAACTTTCATCCCTAAAGGCTAACAGGGATGAGCATTTCACAGTCATATATGCTAGTATAGCTGAGATCAGGAGGATTGGTAAGCAAGCAAGTCAATAGGGAAGAACTTCAGTGTCTCGAGAAAATACTGTAGTCTTCATAAACAGAAACAAGCTATTGAATCCTCCAGAATGAGGGGGAAAGAATGGTAACGGTTCATCCTTAAGTTGGCAACTAGCTCTTATTCAGCTAAGTCTTCTAGCTGGGCTTTTGGTGAACAAGCACGTAGAATACCTTGTGAGAAAGGTATATGTGGAAGGAACCAGAATGGCTGAGAGATATGGACAAGTGGCATACACCTTGGGCAGCAGAGCTCTGGGAGCCATTGCACCAGCCAGAGGTTCTGGCTAGAAACAGCTGGCACATTGACAGCAATTTTATGAGTTCAAGAACAGGAGGACTTGGTCTTGAGATGACTCGGTCAGTAAACTACTTGCTTTGCAAAGCATGTAGATCTGTGTTTAGATTCATACTGCTCACATAAACCAGGGGTGGTGACACACATCTATAACTTCAGTGCTGGGAAAAATGAGACCTTTGATGACAGCCAGATCCCTCCCTCCCTGTTGGTTGCTTAGATAGGCAGTTTAGCTGAATTAGTAGACTCCAGATTTTGTGAGAAAAAGTCTATCTCAAATAATAGTGTAGAAAGAAACTAAGACACTTGATGTCAACCTCTGGCACATGCACAATACAAACTCATATACTTATCTAACATACATAGCACACATCCACAGAAGAAAAAAGTATTAATTGCGATATAGGTGGCATATAATGAAATTATACGGGATCAGGTAGWCATCCTACTTTAGTAAGAAAAAAAAAATCATTGTCTCATCTCTAAATCTTGAGAAAGGCCTGGTTTTTAAAAGCCAAAGCCAAAAAAGACTTTGATAAAGGGATTTTTCTTTCAAAACATAATAACCTCTGTAGTGGGATAAAGACATCCAAGAACCACTGTAAAGAACAGGAGCTGAGGGATGTCATCCTCTGACACTGGTGTACATTCCCACTGACATTGACTGTGTGCCAAACAAGTCATTTAGGTGGTTAATATGGGCCAACCTGACAAGACTCGGGTTGAGTTGTAGGCAGAATAAAGATAGAAAGAATGCAAGCTACTATTCTATATCCTCATAAACATGTCAGTGTTCATTGAATGTGTGTGTGTGTGTGTGTGTGTGTATGTGTGTGTGTGTGTGTGTAATGTTTGATGAAATGTTTATGAACTTAAGGGTAAGGCATGAACCATAGGATGTTTAGTCAATAGAAATCAGTTGCATTTAGTTATCTATAATTGGAAGATATTAGTTAAGCATCAGTGTTTTATTTAATTTTTAAAAATGGAGGCAGCGAGATGGCTCAGCAGGTGAAAAAGAACATGCTGTGCAAACTTGGTAACCTCAGTTCCATTCCCCAAACCCACTAAAATCTTCATTTGCCATGGTAGGCACCTGTATTCATGCTTGTGTGAGCGAGTGTGCATGCAAGCCACACACATGAACATGAATAGAAACACACACATGCATACACACACACACACACACACACACACACACACACACACAAACACCGATAACTATATATTTAAAAGTTTAAAGGAAACCAGTCTCCATTTTGTTTTATTCTTGGGGGATAAAAACTTTCTAAGTCACTTTTCATCACTAGGAAAATGAAGGGAAAATATTGCATTCAACAGAGGTTTGTGCAGAATGGAAATAGGCTGTTAAACTGAACCAAACTCATCAGTGATTATGAAGACTAAAAGCATCACCTGCTTCTTCAACAAGATGCCAAGGGTGCACACACCTCTGTGGAAGCAGCTTTCACCATCTGCATATCCTCCAAATCTACACAGCAGTTTAGCAGTCATAACACTTACCATAGTCATTATAACTGTCCAAAAACAGGCAGGAGAGGTCTTCCCTTTTACACCTATAGAAGTCCAAGAAAATGGGTCTAACTACTTAGAACTGAGTCTGTCTCATCCCTCCTACACCAATGAAAATTCCAGCCATCTATTATCTATTATCCCATTGATAAGCAGGACCCCTGAAATCTCACTCTCTGTGTGAAAAGGATAGAACTCCTCCAGTGCACACAAGAGCAGGCTATAGAGGGAAGTCTTCATGGTGATTTTGTTACAGAGTATCATTTTACTGCCATGTAAAAAATATGATAAATTGAACAATTCAGACTATACCTCACTAGGGAGGCAGTTGGTTCTTATTTGTTACTGTATCATACTAGGTGAGATTACATCACTCTTTTTTAAATTAATGGTCTCATGCAGGCCACCCTGACCTTGCACTTGTGATCTTCCTGCCTCCACTTCTGTAAACTAGGATTATAGGCGAGAACCACCGTGYGCAGCTTTGAAGTTATGTTTTATTAATGGCAAGTGATGGTCTGTGAACTGTAGCAAGGCTTTGAATATACTTTGGCAAGAGTTTCTCACTCTTTCACTCTGTGTGTTTTTTCCTCACCATCTCTTTTTCATCATCTACATTTGTCTCTGTATYTCTGCCAATTCGTTYGATGCTGTGTTTGAGACTGACCTACACATTTACGCATCCATCCTCCTGTTGTCTTTATGTCAAATGCTTTATGAAGCAATAAATCAACCTATGGAACTTATTATACAATCCAAAAACGTCTTAACTTTTTTCCCTGCTAATCAAAGATTTCCTATATCACAGCCTAAGGACTAATTTTTCATATATACTTAGAGTACATTCTTCTTGGGAATGACTTCCCAACTGTCAATAATAACTGTATTTTTGTAAATGTATTTATTATCTGTGATTGCTTTATTGAGTTTTGGTGTTTGGCTTTATCCTCTCTATAGGGGAAGTACATTATTCATGTTAAATCAAAAGCTAAGTCGAATTTCTGTTTGCATAGCTATCTTTTGATTTCATTAAGCTGTCTCTTGTGACAAACCTTATTGGACTTACCTGTAAGTGATCTTGTTCCTCTGCCCAAACTATGCTATATTTTCATTTGAAACAATGTCTTCTTTGACAGCAAAAATATCATTAGATCCTTCTGACAGTGAGACTCAGTGTTGGGTTTCTCCCATCTTACATATAATATCATTTTATCCACAGAAACTATCAAATAATTCTTCTGATCTACATCACAAGTAGCTGAACCTCAAAGTGGCTAATTTAGTTTTTAAAGTCTACGGAATCTGAAAATTCAGAGCAAACATGAAATACCCTGGAAAGCCGAAGAAATTTTTAATCAAAACACGGCTGGATGTATCATATTATCTGACCTCAAAGTGTACCTCAGAGCCATCATGAAAAAGCTAACATGGAACGGGTACAAAACAAAGGTGAGACTCTAGTTCTACTTCTGTTACTGTGATAAAAATACCATGTCCTAAGGCAACTTTGGGAACAAAGTGTTTATTTGGCTTGCTATTCTAGGTTAGAGTCTGTCATACCAAGAACATCCAGGTAGATCTCAAACATCTAATTCATCACTTCCACAGTCAAGAGAAACTAAATAGTCTTACTTTCTTCTCTCTTATACTGCATTGTTTAGTAAGTAGCAGCAATCACAAAAGGCTGAGTGTAGGTATAATTTGTTTTTGCAGCCTATTTCAATAAACGTTCAACCTCTCCTCTTGCCCACCACCCACTAGAGGTAGTGGAAGAGAAAAGTTATTAGGATGTGGGGGAAGTGGACCTCTTTAGCAACAGTTCTTTGGGGGACAATTTCAATCTTCTTTGTCAGCAGTTTATTCCCATTAGCAAACACCAAATACGAAACAGTAGCTATAGTCCTGCCCTCTTGGCACTAAGCAAGAATCAGCAGTTATAGTTCAATCCTGAAGAAAACCGCAAGGTGGGACAATAGCAAGAAGCCACAAGAACTTGATGAGAAGTTCTTTGGCGAGTTTCTCTCACTGGCCACATTACCACAAACAGAGCTCAGCCACACTATGTAAGGCAAACCAATGTGAGCACATCTTTAGTGAAGAATAGTGAGGTGGAGCAAATCAAACCAATGCTCAATGCCCATCTCCCACTGTCTGTGGGATCGCATTTATACTCCTTCATCACTTGGCCTTTCATGTGTCTGCTATAGCAAAACATTCCTTTTACCTGGTTCCACTTTAGGAAAACATTTTTTCCTGTGTCTGCTTTATCAAAACATCCTTTCACCCATATGCCCCAGCAAAACATCATTTGACATAACTGACTTTCCAGAGAAACTAGAAGTATCCACTTCAGTTAGATCTTCTTATATCAAACAACAATTAAGGTAATCTCCCTAGACATGTTCACAGGCCAATCTAATCTAGAAAATTTCTTATGAGACTCTCTTTCTGAGTGATTTTAGGTTCTGTCAGGTTGCCACTTAAAACTAACCAGCACAGTGTCAAAAGCATACACTGGGAAAAGTAGTTTATTCAATAAATGCAGCTGGATAGTAGTCACCTGAACAAAAATAAAATTAGATCCCATCTTCCACCTTACTCAAAAATCAATTTAAAGTCCATTTTAACAGTTGTGATGTAAAAAACCTGAAAATCTGAAATTCCTATTAGAAAATGTAATGCAAACATTCAAGAATATAGATATGGACAAGAATTTTCTGAATAGAACTCCAACAGTACAGCAAATAACTCCAAGATTGAAAAATTAGATTACATGAAACTAAAAGGTTTCTGCACAGCAAAATGAATTATTATATTAGTAGAGTAAACAGAGAGCACAGAATGAGAAAAATCCTTGCCAGCTCCCTCAGAGAAGGACCAAGGAACTACAATAATGAAATAATCGTGCAAATAATTGGGTCAATCATCTGAACAGGCAGTGCTCAGAAGAAGAAATACAAACACCCAGTAAATATCTTTGAATTTGTTGAACAGCATTGACCACCAGGAAAATGCAAATGAAAAATATACTGAAATTCCAACTCATCTCAGTCAGAATGCTAGAATGGATAAGGGGAAAGATAAACATTTATCTACACTGTGGTAAATATAAACCAGGAGTCAGTCTGGAGGTTTCTTAAAAAATTAAAACTAGAACTAACATACGGCCTAGCTATACCATTCAAGAGTTTAACAGACTCTGTATTGTCAAATGGTGTTTTCCTGGGGCAAACATGTGAAGGAGTGTTTTCCTTAAGTGGACACAAGTGAAAGGAGATTTTGCTAAAGCAGACATGTGAAGGAACTTTTCGCTGAAGTGGACATGGGAAAGGTTAAGGCAGACTCATGAAGGAAGATGCAGGTGAAAGGATGTTCTGCTAAAGCAAGCACATGAAAGGGCACATGATGAAGGATTCTTTGCTAACAATACACATGTATTGGTCCTCCTTATTTTAAGTATTTGAGCTCCTTTTGTCCAGACTCCATAGAAACACACAATTGGTCTTCTGGGTACTCAGGCTGACTAGCAGAATGATGTCAGCTGAGACAGAAGCACATGTTGAGGCAAGACACCTGGTGAAGCAAGACCTGTGGAAATCACATGATTCTTGGAGAGATTATGAAAAGGACTCAGCAGTCATAAGAACGTGCTTGGCATGCTTGCATAGCTCAGTGCTTCTTGCTCTCCCTTATATGCTGATCTTCGCTTCGCTGCCACTGCTGACCTGTGAACTGAACTGCTGATTTCCTGACAATGCAGATGGGATCTGCTCCAAAGAACCATTTCTAAACAGGTCCACTTCCCCTGTATCCTTTCTTTCCCACTACCTCTTGTGGGTAGTGGGGTAGAAGGAGGTTAAAGCATTTAAGAACCATTATGAAAAGTACGTTTTGAGGGCTGGAGAAATGGCTCAGCGGTTAAGAGCATTGACTGCTCTTCTAGAGGTTCTGAGTTCAATTCCCAGCAACCACATGGTGGCTCACAGCCATCTGTAATGGGATCTGATGCSATTCTAGTGCATCTGAAGATAGCTACAGTGTACTCATATACAATAAAATAAATAAATCCTTCTTTTAAAAAGTAGGTTTTGAAAAATTTAAAGTTACACTCTCTCATGTAACTCATACTCATTCATATATATATATATATATGGGACTGAGTAGGGTACAGGCCAGAAAACTATACAGAGAAGCAGGAGAAGAGAGGGAAAGAAGAGCTTTAAGGAAGGAAGGGGTAGTAACAGAGTCCACATAAACATGGAAATGGAAAGGGAGACAATGGAGGTGTGAAGGGAAGGGAGGTGGGGAAAAGAATGGGGAAGAATCTAGAAAATACAGGAAAATGCCCTAAAGAGATCTGATGCTTTGTTTGTTATATAAAACAAAGAAGCAATTGTAAGTWGAGATAGGACCTTTCAGCTCTGACCTATAAAGCCTTAGAAGCTATCACTCCATCTTCACATAAAGAAAAGTCCTTGATAAATTGAAATTGGGAGTTTCCTGGACCCACTAGGGGATTGTGGTTACAGAGAAAATTGTCATTGTGAAATGAAGCTGAGGACAAAGGGTCACAGTTGAGATGAGCTTCCCCAGAGCAGAAGCCACTGTGGCCATAAACAATTACAACACTGCGGGGGGGGGGGGGCGGTTATCTTGAATAGATGATGGCTAAGTGTGGACCATTCCCATACTGTTGCAAAATCTTCCTCTGACAATGCTGAGCTGATTCTCATGATGAGGAGTTGAGAAGTCTTTTCGTGTTTGTAGCTAAAGCATAACTAACCATAGTGAAAATCAGTGTTCCATAGATCCCTGTCCATAGAAAGGGATCAGTGGGGCCTAATCTGACCTGTGTCAGTCAGTCAGCCAAGTCCACAGCTCAAGGCATAGGTCAGTTCAAACTGTAAGAATCAATCATGGTTACAGAATACTTCCCCTTCCACACCTTGCAGTCACAGTATCAGGGCTTGATAGAGTCAAAATATATGATGCAAAAACTGATAGGGTTACAAAGAAAAATAGACAAATCTGCTAATATAGTTGGATATGTCAACCCTTCTTTTCCTTCCAGGATGTTGAGCATCCATGAGGATATAGTTGAACACGATAGCACCATTAATCAACTGTGTCTAATGGGTAACTGTAGAATACATCACTCAGGAACACAAAAAAATTCCTTTTATTTTCACACCTTAAACTTGGAACATTCAACTTGGAACAGTCAGCAATGCAGACAATATTCTGGGTCAGAAGTCATAACTTCATGAATTTAGATAGTAGACATGCTGGAAAGCTAATCAACGTCACAATAGAGTTAAAACAGAAATACATAACGTAGAGCTGAAAAATGTTAAGCTACCAGGAAATTAGATGACAGAATCCTAAATTACATGTGCAGCAGAAGTAAATATTTTGAAATAAATAAAACTGAAAAAGCAGAGCTTGAAATTTGAGAATCACTGTGAGGATAGTCTATTATTGAAGGAAGTTGATCATATTGAATAAAAATTGGCAAGAAAGGAAAGAAAGTAAATCAATCATTTATTATTTTATCTTTGGGAGATATCCCTGTTTTCTATTATACTATTTCTTATCTTTACAGAAGAACTGACAGTGCTTGGTATACAAGATGGATCTGAAACTTGTAGTCTCAAAATTAATGGCATGCTCACACAAATAAATAACTTTCAAACAAACTCATATCCATTGATAGCATTTCTTTTTTTTATTGGATATATTCTTTATTTACATTTCATTTCCCTTTTTCCTGGTTTCCCTGCCCCCCAATGTCCCATATGTCTTTTTCCCTCCCCTCCCCCCATTCCCCTATTCACCCCTTCTCACTTTCCTGTTTTGGTATTCTCCTACACTGCCGCATTGGGCCTTTCCAGAACAAGGGTCCACTTTTTCCTTCTTGTCGGACAGCATTTGGTAGGTGGATTGTGTCTTTGGTGTTCCACGATTAGCCTAGAATCGTGGAACACCATTGATAGCATTTCTTAAAAGATAGCAGGAGTCTGTGATGGCTAGCTCTTAAGTCAATTTGATACTGGGTAGAGTCATTTGAGAAGAAAGAACCAGAATTGAGAAAATGTGTTCAGGTTTATACCTCAGGAGGAGGTGACACTTGGTAGGTAGTCCTGGAAGGCGTCAGAAACCTGCCTAGCAAGGAACAAGCCAGTAAGTAGCAGATCCTCATCAGTTCCTTCCTGTAGGCTTCTGTTTAGGGTTCCCACCTTGCCTTCCCTGATATTGGACTATAATGTGTAAGCTGAAACAGGAAATGGTTATTTCTTATCTGAGTTGATTTGTGTTGATTTTACTCTTTTTGGGGAGGGAGCAATGGAGGGTTTAGAGCATAGTAATAGAAATCACTAAGTTCATAGTGACAGAACCTATTAAAAGCCCTTTCAATATCTAAAACTGAAAAATCTGAGTGACAAAATAAATTAAATAGTGTTACCTTATAGCTCAAATTAGAAAACAAATACCTATGATTTCATGGTTCCAAGAATAAATTAATAGAGGAGATAATGTAATTATTTCATGCATAAAGTGTTTTTTTGTTCATTTGTTTGTTTTTAGCAAACTGTGAGGTTATTCCAACTGGGATGAAGAAAAAGAGAAATACCTGCTGCTTGGAGTTTGCTGTTCAAAGTGATGTCCTTGCGAAGAGTGAACTGGGAAAAGCTGAAGAGCAAAAGGAGTAACTAACTTAACAGATAAGAAGCTTCACAAACACGTTAAAGGCTGATGATAAAGATCAATGTCAATAGTTACAACTCATTTTGAATTTATTTAATTTTGAAAAAATATGACAAGTCTTACACTTTATCTCTTTGACTTTATCTCTGTATACATTAGCTTCCAGTTTAGTGATAAAAACAGCAGATTCCTATAAAGGGCATACTGTGGCATGATTGTTCAGTATGCCAGAAAACTGTCAGTCATGAAGGCTGCCACAGATCTATGGTCATTCAAACTTTATTATTAACATCTTCATGGCTGGTATGCCTGACACGCCAGGCAATGAGATTTATGTAGAAGTGATGTTAAATATCCACTGAAATACTGACATTCCCTGGTATTTTTAGCATTATGTTTGACTACCATCAAAGCCCACAGGAACCACTGAGTGGGACTAGTATAAGGCCTCTGTTTTATTTTTCAGAAATAATATTAGTTATCACAAAGATGAAAAGACTGCTACAGTCAGAGGTGTTTATTATAGTTTATATTTCTTGTCTACTTGACTGGATCTACAGTCAACTAAGATGTATTTCTGGACAGGTCTTTTAGAGTATTCCACATGGACTTCCAATATGGACTGAAGATCATGGGTCTCCAGAAAACTTCCAGGCTTTTCTTAGAGTCCTTCTGTACCCTTACCATCATCTTCCACAAGATTCCCTAAGCCTTGTGTATAGTGATCTAGATGTACAAGAGAGGACTATTAAACTCGTGGTCACATGATATCATAATTCTAACCATTGGTGGGCTTTCATAACAGCCTCTGTCTACTACCAAAAGAAACTTCTTAGGTTAGAGGTGAGAGCTAGCTATCCCACCATGATAGACCAAGGACAAACAGCAATACAATTGGCAGCTATATTGATTTTCCAAGATGGCAGTAGCAAGCTTTCTTCTAGGCCTGTACCAGCCAGGCATGAGTTCACTCCTGTGAGCAGGCCTTAAGTTCAATGAGACAGATGTTGGTTGTGCCCAAGATGTAAGTGTCACTATTGAACCCTACATATCATGCCATGTACATCACTGTATTTGCCAGACTTTGCAGGTAGGCAGAACTGTTGGTTGCTATTTTCCCTTGGCTGCTTGCATTTTTGTAGCTGTATTCAGTGTGTATATGTGCACCATGTTTACATTATCCACCCATCAGTCAAAGGCAAACTTGTGGGACATTTTATTAATTAATGACTAATGGAGAATGGCCCAGACCTTTGTAGGCAATGCTACCATTAGGCGTGTATATGATCCTGGGTTGTATACCAAAGCAAGCTGAGCTAGCCATGGAGAGCAAGCCCCTGAGTGGCATTCCTCCATAGCCTGTTTCACTTCTTGCCTAGAGGTCTTTGCCTTGAGTTCCTATCTTGACTTCCTCAGTAATGAACTGTGACCCATTCTTAAATTCATGACACTTGATTATTTCAAAATCATAATCTATTATTATTATTATTATTATTATTATTATTATTGTATCTGCATCCATAAATACATACATATACCCTGCAGTGTCTGTTTACATTGTTTACATATGGTTTTAGGTCTAACAACTTTGAGTTGGATAATTAGTAAGAAGAGAAGCTAATTCTTCTGCTTCTACTGTCAGTTGTGACCTATAGTTCTTGCTCTGGTGATGAGGCCCCATGAAAGTTTTTCCTTCCATGTTAGCGATTGGTATTACCAATTGTTCTGTTCTTGTTAATGCAGCAAGTTCTGGAAGATATGTCTTACAGAATACTTCCTCGTATTCTGACACTCAAAATCTTCTCACCCTGATTTCTGCAATGTTGCTCGAGTCACAAATGCAGGAGCCATAATGCAGATGTATTCATCGGGCCTGGACTCCCTACAGTCCATTGATCTCTGCGTTGTGTCCAATTATGGTTTTCTCAATCTGAAGCCTTTTGGATGATGGTGGTAGCTGCACTTATCTGTGAGTGTAAGGATATGATTTAGGATGTTGTAAGGAATTATGCTGGTCTAGTAAAATGGTAGGAGTAGTTTTTTTTTTTTTTCTAACACCCATGACCTGAATAGTTCCAACTTCGTGTGAGATGCTCAATAGGAAAGGTCATCCCTTCCTATTGAGTGTACATCAAGTTTAGCTAAAGAGCTGTGGTATATCACATGTCTACCACTTATAGCACCTTGTGGATATCTTGCCATGCTGATTTTTGTTGTTTGCATAGGTGTCACAGCTGGACAGGACTATTAATTGCTTCCTTCCCTTGGCAGCTTGCATCATAGTTTCTGGTGCTATGGAAGTTAGACCATAGGAAGGAGGTTTTCGGGTTAGATCTAGCTCAAAACACGTGAGTCCTAGGTCCTAGGTGTGTGGTGTCTTCAACAACCTCTGAGAGACAACTGAGGGCTATAATAGGCTATATCCTTTTGGAAGTTACTTAAACTATGTGCTCCAACCACAGGAAAGGAGGTTTCTCACGTCTAATTCTGGAGAATTTTAGTCTGTGGTTCTTGTGGCGACAATTGTCAGCCCAAGTGGCTTAACTTCCAAAAGGGTGTGTGTGTGTCTGTGTTTTATGTATCACATATATTTATATGCATTGTATGTAATTTTGCATAAATGTGTAATGATATGATTCCTTGAGGTTTTATCAAACAACTTTGGTGCTATTTGTTCCTCATCCCTCCTCCTGTATCTTATTTCTGCTTTTGAAAACTCTGTTAGAATTCATGTACCTATCCCCCAGTGTCCCACCAATAGTCTGTTTTCTTGATTCTTTGTTTTTCACCTTCCTTATATAGTAATCTTTTCTCAGATGCACAGCTGGTAGACTTTCTCACTCCACGCTCTTCCTCTTTACTCATTTTTTGTTGTTTTGTTTTGTGTGTTTGTTTCCTACTATTCAGAAGCTTTTAAGTTTTATGACATCTGATTTGTCAGTTTTATCTTTAGTTCTGAGCTAATGGATTCCCACTCAGGAAATCCTTTCCTGAGACTATTTATTGCAGGAGACTGCCATGTACTTGCCTAGTACTTTCAACATTTTAGGTTGAGATTTTTGATCCACTTGAAATTGATTTTGATAAAGAATTATAATTATGGGTCTAATTTCATATATATATGAATGATATATATGATATATGTATATATCATATATATGGACATATGGTTTCCAAACACCATTGGTTGAATGCTATCTTTGCTCTAGTGTGTATCTTTGGCGTCTTTATCAAGTATCAAGTGCACATTTTTCTGTACACTCGTGTTTTGGATCTTCTATTTTGTTCCATTGACCTACATGTCTTCTTTCATGCTGAGGCCATGTTGCTTTTATACTAYGGCTCTGTAACATAGCTTGAATCTCTCTAGTATTTTTTTTTTAGAGATTGATTTGTTATCCTAGGTGTTTAGTGGTTCCATGTGGATTCTAGAACATTTTCTGCCATAGTGAAGAACATCATGGGGATTTTTGTTGTGATTGAATTGAATCTGTAGAAAGATTTTGATAGAACAGCCATTTTATAACATCAATTTTACTAATTGATAGTGCATGATGGGAAGCCTTTCCACAGTCTAGTGTCTCGCTCAATCTCTTTCTTCAGAATATTAACATTTTCATTGTAGATATCTTTCACTTCCTCGTTTGTGTTTATTCTTAGATATTTTTTGAGGTGGTTGGGACTGAAAGTGTTCCATGGTCTCTTTCTCAGCCTGCTTGGCATTGGTACGCAGAAAGGCTACAGAGTTTTGTTGCTGGAGTCTATAGCTTGCCACCTTCTTATCTTCCTTGTTCTTGTCCACCCTTGTATCTAATTTGAATTCCAAGATGAGATATCTATTAGACACGTTCTGAGTCGCTCTCATACTTTAGTSACTAATAGCAACAGAGTCAGTTTCTCCAAACATAGCGATCTTTCTTAGCTATAAAGATAAGAAAAGTACTTTATGTAGAAAAAAAAACAAAACAAAACAACAGATGCCCACAAGATTCTATCAATAACATACTGGTACGTTCTCTTTCTCTCTCTCTCTCTCTCTCTCTCTCTCTCTCTCTCTCTCTCTCTCTGTATGTGTATGTGTGTGTATGTGTGTCTGTCTGTCTGTCTCTACCTCATAGAAATGAAAAATAATCTCCACTAACATAAGGACTCTTACACACATGAAAATTATCTCAGCAACATAAAGTAGACCAGTAAAAGTGATGCTTTAGCGTGATTAGCTTCCAGCAGGGAAACTATGCTACATTAACCTTGTTCCTGCAGCTCCTTCTGCATCTCCCTCCAGCAGCCCTTTATGAGATACTACTGCRGTTTTCACTCTTGTTTTTCTAAACATTTCTTAGGCAGAGTTTATCTGGGGAGTATTTGCATGGGACACAACTGTTACTGGCCTTTATCAGTTCTGAGAGATCTGTTGAGAAAACTGTTAGCCAGCACAGAGGCAGAAGTGCAGAAACTCTTCTCTGGCTCTTTTTATTTTTCTGTCAAGAGCTAGGAGATAAGGAGAGAGAACACTGACTCACAATTCTTCCCACTGAAAGAACTATCTTTTAGGGCAACATCTTAGTGGGAATATGACTCAACAGCAGCCTGTATTAGCATTAGCTGCTAGGGAAAAATCTCATGAAGTTACATTCTCAGRGCAGTTACGTTTTCCCTTGTAGCAGACTCATCTGAAATTACTTTCAAAGTTTGTTTACCGGATTCTTTTGTATCTAGATGTGGTCCTCTGACTGTGTCTTAACAAACTGAACAGAAATAGTAGCAAAGGACAGGGCATTTCAGTAATATTTCTGTTTCATTTTCAACCTCTTTATCCTCAATGCTACCCATGGAGTCAAAGAATGATGATGACCTATGGGCAGAAAACACACAAAAAGGAAAGACTATAGATTTGTGGGCTCTATGGGAATGAATGCCATCATCCAGGAGCCCCCTTACTGTATTGTCATGTGAACAAAAATCTGCTTCTATTCTGTTAAATGCACAGACCTTTGGTGGTTTATGTGTTGTGTGGAAGAACTTCAGAACACACAGCACTGAGACCTTCCATTTGGCCTTCCCTTCCATAGTGGCTTTGACATCATAGGTCACTGAGCCATTATAAAGGTTCTGCCAGTGTCCTTTTAAGAATACAGCGCTACTTTATAAAAATAACAATTGGGCCACTTGTTCCATTGGCCTTGGGCATGATCATGGGTTTTATCATGATGCCAGGAATCTGATTCCAACAGGACACACTGATGTTGTAGATTACTGGAATTAAAATTACTGAGAACTCAGTATCCCAAACTACCTAAAAGGTCTTGGCATTCTAGTCYCCTAGTCTTCACAGTGTTCTGTACCTTGTGTTCTGAGGGTGGGTGGAAGGAAGCATTAGGGAAGCTTCTTGTTGACTTACAGTGGARCTTTCTTTTGTCTTCATTCCCAGGTTTCTAAGGATGGGGAACTGATTCAGAGGCCATGACTGTGTTTTGTGAATGTGTGAAGTTAAGTGTTTAGAGTGTCGTAGGTTACACATATCTACTAAGTTGTTMTCACTCATTAGTTAAACTTTAATAGCTCTATAAGTACTAAACCTTAGCTAGAGGTCTCTGCTTCTCAAAGATGGACACCCAGGACATTCCTGAGACCTTCTTGACTTTGATGACCTGCAGTTGGTTGGCATAGCAACCATGTTACTCTGTTAGTACATGCTAGCACTTTGAAGCAGTTACCGTGCTACTACACTCCACAGAGTCTGTATTTTGTTGGTTGTTAATTATTTTGACTTTGTTACTTGATAATAAAGGAGGATTGCATAATTTTTTTATCATCTAGACCTGGCTGCCCCAGAGTTCCTTTTACAACTCTTGCAATCAGAAAGTGCCATTATGAAAACTGGGTACCTATCTCAGATAAACATTTCTAGTTAATGTAATTAGAAATGTAGTTATAATCCATTAATGATCTAAGCAAAGTCATTCAATTAACTAGTATAATGAAATGTTCTATACCCCAGGCTTCCAGAAACACAAAAAAGAAGCCTAATTTGACTGGTTTGCACAGCTTCTAAAAGTTGAACATTTCAGATTCTATTTCCTCTAAGAATTTGAGTAAACAAGTATTTCAAGAGGTCATGAGCAGAACATTCTGTTGCTCCCCTCCATGCTCATGTGTGCCCCACTATGAGATGCACACAGAAAAAGTGGGAGCACTGCAGAAGCCTGAATAAAGTCTGAGATAAATTTGAATGCCTATATTTTCCTCTCCACTGAGTAAGGACATTGCCATATGTTGAGAGTCAAAGGTTAAGGAAAGAATGATGGCCTTGGAGACATGGTAAATGATTAAAACAGTTGCTTTGGGAATTGGAAATGTGTTGGATGGGTAAAGTGACCATGGAGTGGCAGTGAGTGACCTTTCTCTCTCCCAGAGCCAAAGCAATAAATGGGCTGCACAGAGGGCTCAGATGTTAAGAACACATATTGTTCTGCTAGAAGACCTGAGATCAGTTCTAAGCACCCATGTGGGGTGACTCACTACTCAACTGAATACTACTCTAACTCCAGGGCATCTGACACTTCCTTTGGGTTTCTGTAGGCACTGGACACACACACACACACACACACACA
>BDUI01000063.1:43920-54488 GCA_002335545.1 Apodemus speciosus
TAATCTTCAATTTTAATGTATTTCTATATATTTCCTGTATTTTATCAGAAATAGTCAATTTTAACATGTTTGTCTATATATTTCTTGAATTTTACCAGAAATATTTTCCATGTAAATCTTCAATTCTATCATAAAATTTTTCTATTTCATATTTCAATTAATTTAGCAATGTTTTACATGTCTACCAATTTACTCTTTAATTCTCCATGAAAATTGTCAATTTTTCCCCTAATGTGTTTTTCTATGTATCTCTTCTATTTTATCTGAAATAATTTCCATGTAAATCTTTAATTTTCTCACAAAGTGTTTTTACTTCCCTTTTCAATAAAAATAGAAAAAGAAAAAACCCCAATTATTGAAATTTATCAGGTGATAGCTAATTTCTAATACTATGCAGTTTTTGAAAGGATATACCCTGCATAAAAGGGCAATGTTATTCCAGAAGATAAGAGTTATTAAATAAAAACCCCAATAGCACATCATGGAATACCTTCCTATGTGTCTTTGGTCAAGGAGTCCCCAAAGGTTTCAAAAATAACACAGACTATTGCTTTCCCTCAGCGACCCATAAACGCTATATAGTAAGATCCTATGGACTAAAAACACCATACATTCTGATCGTAGGGCATAGATAGATCAATTTCAAACAGACTAAGAAATGTTCTCATTGATTCCTAGCTTTCCTACAGCTAGAATCTGGTATGAGGGCTAATAACTAAGAAGAGATACTTTACTTTTACCTAGTTCTACATTCTGCACATCATAATGTTGAACTGCCAGCCAAGATAAGGCCTGATTGTGCCAGTGCCTCCATGGTACCAAGTATTGGGTGAAGGCCTGGGGGATTAACAGAAGACACAGATTCGGGTCATTCTGGTAAGGAGAATGATGAAGCTTTACTATGGGACCAGATTTTATATATATATTTGAGGCTGGATGAAAAATAACAGGAAGGAACAGCACAACTATAGGCCACTATAGGCCAGGCACTGGAAAGTCCCTCTCACACAGGGCAGGAAAACAGGAAACAAGCTAAGCCACAGGAAGTTCAGGTCTCAGGAAGCCTGTGCAAACAGCTCAGTTGGGGGTGTTGAGCTAAGCTCACCAATGCCCAACAAAGGCCCACTGAAACAATAGCGGTAGAGTTTTATGAAGCGAAAGGGTCCATGATTCACTGAAGAATGATACACCAGTCTTAAATAGTATGCAAAAGAAAAGAAGGTCTGCCATTTACCATGATGGAGATGAGCAGGTGATCTTATAGACCCAATTTAAAGCACATTAGAGGAATTCCAGGGAAGAGTAGGTGACCTTTATCTTGATTGGTTGGCCCAGTCTCTAGGGGTATGGGGACACTTTGGCATTGGTTTGGCCTTTGGAGATATTCCAGAATCAATGCTAGGAGGACCTGGAAACTGTTGCTGTCTCACTGCTCCTGCTTTAGTAGGCTAGGTGGTGGGGTTAGCTTCTGATGGCCCAGCAGCTTCTGATTGGTTGCTTGCAGCCTGTGGCTGGCTTTTCCAGAACTGATTTGCAGGGACTTGACCAGTTTTGGAAAACAGGAATTTAGCCCTAGTCTCCTGAACTGCCAGTTTGAAGCCTATCATGGAGTTAGCCTTTCTCTATCCTCTCAGAAGTAACTTACTGCTCTTGGATTGGATTTGAAATCTGCCCCACAGGAGGTAATTTCATGACTGGTTACTGCAGTTGTGGTCAAAAGCCTATGGCTGAGGAAGTCACAAATCCAAGGATATAACCTGATATTGTTAGTGTGTTCAAGGACAAGGCATTCAAATTGTCTTCTAAATATTTACATTTACACCTATTACATTAGGAGGAGGAGCTGATAACTAAAATCTAGTTCCCTAATTGTTTCATGACTGTGTCAATAAAGACAGCAGAAGCTAATCGCTAGGTGCTGGATGAAGGATAAGGCAGGATTTCCATCTGTACAGGAAGAGAAGGGGACCCAGAAAGGATTGGGGATTCATACTAGACTGTAGTGCTGATAGGAAGTACAGACATGTAGGTCTTAGGGACCAATAGTTTGTAGCCTCCACAAGTGGTTGCAGAGGCTAAGGAGGATGGGGGAAGAATATTATTTGTCCAGCAGTTGTGTTATCTGGCTGATTTTAAAATATTAAGACTGGTGTTTTTCATCCACAGTGACTCAGGTGGGAGAAGCAAGTAGACCACCGGGGTGGTGGGTCAGTGGAATGAGAGCAGTAGGTCCAGGCATTCACAGATTAACAGGTAGGATGAAAGTAGAGCCAGTGGCAGCATGATCTTGGAGCTGAATAGTGAGGGGCCATGGCACCAGGCAAGGAGGAAGTATGCCTTTTAAAATTCTATTCAATGAACACCTGCAGAGCTGGATGGTTCTCAAGCATGATCAGAGAAGCATATTGCTTCAGTGGGCATCAGCTGATGGCGAGATGCAGAACTTCAATGTGTTGTGAAGATGTTGAGTGCTCAATCCTAAACAGAACACCTATTATCACTCTCCATTACACACCAAGGCATGAGGACCACTGAAGACAAAGCAAAAAGAAGGGTCAAAGTATGATAAGGATGCTGAAAAATGCCAACTTATGAACATGACACGGCATTTCCACTCAGGAAGTCACAATAGCTGGGATTACATGCAAAGGAATCAAATACACTGAAGTCAGCCAAAATTGGCTGGATACATGGATACATAGATAATGTAGATAAACTCCCAATCCTAAATTTTACTGAGAAGTTCTTGGGATGATATGGCCATTGCCTAAGATTCCAGTGAGCCAGTGGATGGACCCATACCCAAGTACATATGAGCACTATTAAATGAACTTAGGGAATTCTAAATCTAGATATAAAGTTGGGAGGAGAACATGTTGGGCAAAATGCGGAAGGAATCAGGAGGCAAGAGAGGGGTATATCAAATCATATTTCATTGTATGCATGTGGGAGATTCACAAGAATGAAGAAAAAGTTAAAAATGTATTTTATATTTCCTTTTCTTTCAATTATTTTTAAACTTGCATATAAAAGGTGACAGATGAAAATGACAATGGTTAGCATACAAAGGGTTAAAAATGAACATGGATGAATAGAGAGACAGAATGAACATAGTGGTAAACAGAAACTATAGAGATACTTCAATCACAATGATTAGGACTCCACAATAAAGATTCCTAGGTATTTGCTGGTTTATTTCAAAAGCTTTTACTTTAAATTGAATTAAAGGATTGCAACTCTATTTAGATGTTCAGCCAATATAATGTGTTGCAAAATTAGGAACCATGATGGAAATTAGATATTTATGCAGCCTAGAGCAAAAGAAAAAATATCTTGTTTTTATTAAATAATGTTTCACTGTGCTAACTTCAAAATACTCAGAATTTGAAGTATCTTGTGAAGCACCACATGTACTTAAATCACTGCATCTCCTCCACAGCTCATTGAGCAATGTACTTGTTTTTACGGTCATTTTGAATTGAATACCCTTGCTCATGCTGCATTTCTGTCTCTTTGGGGCATGATTCACGTCACGAATATCATCTTTTCCCCATTCATACTCCTGTGGGTTCTAGTGGGGGCAGATATAACCATTATCCCATCAGACTGTGATGCCAATGGCGACTACTCCCAATTCCCTCCCTCTTGCTGTTAGCAGTGCTAACCTAACTCTATCTCTACAAACCCTATATTCTAAACAACCTATAAATAAAACAGTTGCATATTCTTATCTGCTTCTCCTCCATCATTTACATGATATTGTCAAAGTTTGTTTACATTGAAAAAGTGCCTATACTTCATGCTTTTCATGTATCTGGATGATATTCCATATTTCAGATTCTGTGACTCATACATCTGCTGATGACCACTGAGTTGATTATATTTATTTATTATTGTCAGTAATAAGCTGATATGAACATTTAGGTACCAAATAACTGTGTAAATGTGGGGTTTTTATTTCCTTTGATTTAATCTTCCAGATGGAACTGATGTATAATAATAAAATTATACGTTGCATGAGAAATTATTTTTGTCCAATTGATTGGTCATAGAAACCTTGCTAAAATCAGTCTACAAAAATTAATATGTTTGTACGTATATATTGTGCTTATTTTCTATAAACTCTCAATTATATTTCATTGATTTTATGTGTTTGTTCTTGCTTTGTCATATTATATAGTAATCCCTTAGAAGTCTATTTGTTTTTTAAGATAGAGGAGGGGTCAATCCAGATGGGAGGGGAGGTGGGAAGAATTTGAGAGAAGTAGAGGGAGAAGAAACCACAATAAGGACACAGTATTAAGAAAAAATATGCTTTCAATAAAGGAAAAACAAAGCAATAAGTAAAATATTACATTAATACTCTTCACTCAATCCCTTCAATATGTGTCCCCAGTTCACTCCTCATTCCCATATGTTTGTGTGTGTATACAATCACACACATATATACACACACATACACACACACACACACACACACACACACACACACACACACACACGACCACACACAGATATATCAAGGGCTGAACACTTGATACTGGATAACCAATTAGGAGATTTTTAGCTGAAGAGCTTATTGATTCATTATAACTGCTCATTTTCATCTTATCCATTTTTTAAGGCAATTGTGAAAGATGTGCTTGTGTCTTTAAAAGTGTGAAGTTTCTTAGGCAGTTAGCTTTTCTTCCTGGGATTATTTGTTTTACATTTTCATGTCTTAGGGTTCTATTATTCTTCTTTGTTTCTTCTAGAACAGTGTTCAGTGTTTGTGTAGCTCTACTAATGTGTGCATTTCATTGAGCTAGCTAATGTATATATTGGCAGATAGTTTTCTAATATTACTTTGTAAATTCTTTAGTTTTAAAAAGTTGTTTACCATATTTCTCATCCACTTACTGTTTTAACAGTCCATCTTTACTTTTCTTAGCAACTTTAGCAATATGYCAACTTAAGTGATCTTTTTAATAAGCATGGTAATCATGGTTTTTGCTTTTATTGTTTTTAATGTACATATATATGCATATATGTATGTGTATGTGTATGTATATGTATATAGCACCTACTGATGCTATATTTCATTCAATCTTATTGCCTTGGTTAGTTCGTCTTTTCCTACTTCTTGGAGATATATAAGATTTTTGAAGGACACAGCATTTATTTATATTTATTACATGATATTGTGAATAATTTCCCAGAGCCTCTTGATTTTAYCTAAATGTAACTTAATATCCATTGATTATGTTTTCCTCATATCACTTAATATATTAAATTAATTATACTCTCTTCTGAACCCCATCTACATTCTATATATGAGTAATACTATGACGTGTTTGTCTTTTTCCACTTATGAAAGAATACACATAATGTATACTGCTGGTGTCATGTGTTATCAGTCATTCTCAACATTGAACTTTCCCTTACCCAGATATGACTGCTGAACACAGTCCTATTTGTGCTTTTGGACTTTATTTTAGATTATGATAAAATGCATCTAAGAATTTTACCAAATTGAGCACTGATAAATGTACAATTAAGAGGTATTAAATGTATAATTGTTCTTGGGGACTGCAGGTCTTGTTTCCTCTAAAGTAATATTCGCACTAAAAAATTCACCATCTCTTCTTCCCACCATCTCATGCAACTTCCATGCTGCTTATATTTATACATTGTATGACTTAATTATCTCCTATTCCTGGAATAATTAATCATCCATCGTTTGTCCTTTCGCAGCTGGCTCTGTAAAAAATTTATTTATTATTATCTCGTATATGAGTGTGGGTACACAGGTGTGGGGGTCAAAGGACAATTTCTGAGAGTCAATACTCTCCTTCCTTTGTGGTTTCTGGTGATCAAATTTAGGTAAACAGATTTGTAGGGCAAGTACTCTTGTGGGCCTATGTACTGGAGGCTGCCTCACTGCTGCTGCCGTTGCCACCCTGAGATGACTCAAAGGTGTGCTGTGTTGATCCGCCAAGGCTGAACTGGCAGGAGGCTAACTAGCCAGGAGGCTGTGCAGAGGAGCTTATGGTGGTGCTTCAGGAGAGCAGTTCTCTTCCCTGGAGGTGGTGTTACAGGCCTTAGGACAGAAGCTCTCAAACAACAGAGTAATTTTCTCTCACACACACCTTTATTCCTTCTGTATAGGATCTTTATATAGTTTGGGGTGAGTTGGTGTCTGACAGTAGGTGATTGCTATTGGCTTGGTCTGAGAGTTTAGGGATGCCTCATCTACAAGTGGACAGGATTGGAGTGTAGCCCCTATGTGACTGATGCTCACAAATCTAAGGGGAATGTGGGGTATTTGAGGGCTATGGTTATGTGGCAGTGGCCTGGTGCTGGAAGCAGGCAAAGCTCCTACATCCCTTCAAGGGTCTCCAGGGCTTCTAGCATTAATTCAACTTTACCAGGCTTTCTCTCACGACCCATTGCCCCACATACTTTGGCAAATGAATCATCTTTGCTGGCTAGAAACTTCCTTAATATCTATGTGGTAACATGCCAGGTTTACTCCATAAGGGTAAATAATATTTCTATCTATATACCTTTCACATTTCTTTCATCCATTCATTTCTTCACAGATACTTAGATTACAGCAATGTTTTGGCTTTTGCACATAAGGTTGCGACAGAGATTGGTATATATGTGTCACTTGCAGACCTTAATTTCAAATAATTTATGTATAAAGCTAGAATAACTGCTAGATCATATGTCAGTTTTATTTCTAAAATTCTATTACATTTTCATCATGTGTAGGCAGAGGTCAATGGACAACTCTCGAAAGCTGGTTCTCTCCTTCCATTATATCAAGTCTGGAAATAAAATGCAGAATGTCACATGTGGTAGCAAGAGCCTTTATGGCAGCCGAGACATCAATCCAGCTCTGATTTTTTTTCTTCAGCATACCATACTGTATTCACCATACCATCAGGAAGAGCTGGATCATTTTACAATCTTACTGCAGTGTCAAAAGGGTTCCAGTTTTGTTTTAAAATGTACCATGAATGAAATTTGAACCATTTTCTTGAAAATGAAGAAATGTCTGACTCGCTTCACTAAACATAATCATTTCAAGATCCTTTCAGATTGATGCAAAAGTTACTGCATATGTATATGTATGTGTATGTGTATGTGTATATGTATATGTATACATACATATGCATGCACTGGATCACTAAATCCTTTGTGGTCTTAAAAGTCTTCAGTATATCCTCACTGTGTTGGTGGATAAAACTTTCCAACTCATCCGACCCATTTTTTCCAATACCCAGAGTATTGTGAAATACCCTTGACTCTTTTAGGAAAGAATCCTGCATAAAATTTAAACTGTGAATTCATAATTCATCTTACATCTGAAGCAGCAATTGTGCTTATATTCATTCAGTGGACATACCTAAGAAATATAATTTTAAGTAACAAATTTACTATGAGTTAATATTTTAAAATTGAGTTTAAGAATTCAGGGTTCTATGTATCATGGATATCATTAATTTTTTTCACATTCTTAAATTCCTGGTCTGAATAACACTATATAGTTACTTAATTTTGTCACACCATGAAACACCCTCAATAGTATCAGAATAACAGAGCTTTAGTAAGGTCATGAACACTTATCATTGTTAATACATTTAGAATTTTCCATTTCTTTCATTATCTTCATTATAATCCAATATATAGGACTGCACTAGTTCTAGATCTCAGTTAGGGATTCTGTTGCTGCAATGAAGTACCATGATCAAAACCAAGTTGGGGAGAAAGGGATTTATTTGCTAACACTTCCATTCAATGAAGGAAGTCAGGATAGGAACTTAAACAGGACAGGAACCTGGAGGTAGGACTAGATACAGAGGCCGTAGAGGAGTGCTGCTACCTAACTGTTTTACTCTTAATTGTTTGAAAAAGAAGGCTAGAAAGATAGCCTTCATTTTCACAGAACCCAGAACCTCCAGTGCAGGTAACACACAGCACAGGCAATTGGCAGGACCCTCTCCCTTCAATCACTAATTAAGAAAATGCTGCACATCAGAATTTACAGAGGCATTTTCTTAATTGGGGTTGCCTCCTTTCAGATAGCTGCAGCTTGTGTCAAGTTGATATAAAACTAGCATGCATTGCCTATATGGCAAAATTAGAATTTACTGTAATATGTAATGCCTCTGCCACTAATTAGGAAACAGAAGGATCTTTTGTTTTTACCTTAATTGTATGTTAGGAAGGACTTTATAAATTCCATTATGTTCTGTTATTATTTAAAATAATTAGTTGTTTCCAAAATGTTTCCTCTTTTGATATTTATTATTAATTTCTACTTGCAATTGACTACAGATGGTCCTAGATATCTCAGTGAAGAAATGTTCTAATTGTTCAGTTGCTTATTAAGTACATATTGACTTTAGAAGAGCTAAGATCAATATGAGAAGAGGTGAATATAAGAAATTAAAAAGAGAAGATAAGAACAGGTTTGCCCCTGAGGGAGTGATCAGTAAGTCATAGCTACTGAGAAAGAGTCATTTGTCTTTTAGGGTGTCACCATGAAGTTTGACCTCACTGCAGTGAATGGGCCCACATCCAAAAGTCTAAAGACAACTAAAACTGGGCTCAATGTGTTTGTTTTATTTTTGCTTTTGTTTTGCTTTGCTTTCAAGAGAACACAAAGTTGAGTGTGTAAGGAAGGAGATTTAGGTCTACAAAGAGTAATGGGAGGGTATGAATGTGATCGAACTACAGTATATGAGAGCCTCAAATAAATAATTTTTATCTTTGTGCCCAAGTGTGGGTACTCTTAAAACACAGATATATCTGGTCCCCATGGAGATGAATGGCATATGTTTGTGAGCCTCCCATTGTCGTAGTCGGGAAAAGCAGTAATCATTTAAACACTGACACACATCTCTAATCCTAAAATGGAAAAGTTTAGTTTAATTGATTTTGTTAAGTCTGTTTTCTTTTTCTATTTTAGTGATAAAATATTATGAAATACTGAAGATCCAGCAGATAAGAAGGCATGTTATACAAAGATTAGTGTTTTCTACACTTACTAGTTTATGTAGAATACAGGTTTAACAAATGGAATCACTGATAATTTTAAGGGTAGTTAAATTTTATATATGTACATAAGTTTCTTTAAAATTATTAGATCCAGATTTATAAAAGATAAAATTATAAAGATGACAAGAAAATCTAGACTCGCTAACATTAAAACTAAAATAAAATATATAATCTTTGTTGTTTTCAAGTTACTGCTTTCAGTTGAAGGAATGTAAACCACACTAAAAATTCTAAATTCATTTAAAAGTATACTGAAGAGCAATCTGATTAAGGTAGCTTACATTACCAAACTTTTAAAAGTATACCCTAATAATAGCTGTAGAAAAGAAAATGATTATAACAAGCCCTTGAAGTTATATAGGACTGTTTGTCCACTGTTGAACCTTCCTAACTCTGTACCAATGTTAAGTTGCAATACAGTGCTGCTCTATGGCACAGAGGTCTCCTATGTTGCCTGAGAGACAGTGGATACAGGGCTGGTAATAACAGCCTACCAGTACATATCTGAGAGAAGCTTGCTCAGCTTCAATGGCTGCTTTGTTTTGTCTTCAAAATGCTTTTGTAATGAAGCATTTTAATTATATGCACAAACCCATGAGCAAATGCACTAGGAGTGATTTAATTTTCAATGTACGATGGAAGAAGAAAGACTGAAATTTTGCAATAATAAATTCTGCTCATGTGGTTAGGAAAATGGAAAAGAAGTCATGGCTTCTCTAAGATATGATTTTGTTTTTCCTTACATAGTCTTTTCATCTGAAAAAAAAAGATTCTTAAAATAATCAGAGGCAGAGACATATTGCTTCTTAAAACATTCCTTCTTTGTGTGTACTATTGGAACTAAACAATGTGATATGGGAGCTAAGTTAGTAGACAGCAGACTCAAGAAGATGGTACTGAGGCGGTTAAATCAGTGTCCTCTCCATTATAAATGCAGGAAACCACATGTTACAAGTGTTTTTAATGTCAACATCACACAAGCTAGAGTCATCTGAGAGGACAGAACTTCAATTGAGCTAATATTCTCTAAGATGGTTTTGAGCAAGCCTGATGGACATTATCTTAATTAAGGATTAATGTGGAAGGACACATGGGTGGTGTGACCTTGGGGTTGGTGGTCCTGGGTTCTCTAAGATGAAGGTTAAGCAAGCAATGAAGAGCAAGCCAACTGATGATGCTGATATGGAATTGATGGTTCTTTAGGAAATGGAATCTTGTATATATTGGATATTAGCCCTCTGTCAGATGTGGGGTTGGAGAAGATCTTTTCCCAATTTGTAGGTTGCCGGTTTGTCCTTTTGACAGTGTCTTTTGCCTTACAGAAACTCTGTACTTTTATAAGGTCCCATTTGTCTATTCTTGATCTTAGGGCATAAGTTATTGGTGTTCTGTTCAGGAACTTTCCCCCTGAGCCAATGTCCTCCAGGATCTTCCCTAGTTTCTTTTCTATTAGTTTTAGTGTGTCTGGTTTTATGTGGAGGTCCTTGATCCACTTGGAGTTGAGCTTAGTACAAGGAGAT
>BDUI01000063.1:55643-74355 GCA_002335545.1 Apodemus speciosus
CTCAAAAGAATACACATGGCATGCACTCACTGATAAGTGGATATTAGCCTAGAATCTTGGAACACCATAGACACAATCCACCTATCAAATGCTGTCCGACAAGAAGGAAAAAGTGGACCCAGGTTCTGGAAAGGCCCAATTTAGCAGTGCAGGGGTATGCCAGAACAGGAAAGTGGGAAGTGGTGAATAGGGGAACAAGGGGAGGGAAAAAGACATATGGGACATATGGGGGATGGGGAAACCAGAAAAGGGGAAATGAAATGTAAATAAAGAATATATCCAATAAAATTAAACAAATAAAAAATAAAAAAAAAAGAAAATGGAATCTTGTTGGAAGAAGTGGGTCATGGGGACTGGGGAATACAGTGTTATTGAAAATATAAAATTTTATTGATATTTCAGGCTTCATTTTTATTTATGTGTATGTCATAATTTTATAAATTATCAAATATCATCAAAAAAGCATATAAATCTTGTTTCTAGAGGAGAGACAATACAACATTATATTTAAAATTTTAGTGCTATTAATATATTGTTGCATGTTGTTCAAAGAAAATACCCAAATTAGAAGTGAGAGAGGATCTCCATGAAAAGTCTCTTCACATATAAACTTGGACGATTTTCATGCATTGTATATTTTGGGTTAGGGGTGAGGGCATGTTTTTCTGCTTCCTTTAAGGAATGTATTTTATTGTGTCAAGTATATTTTATTAGTGTATATGATATTAGTTATTTAACCAAATTAAATTTAACATTTTTCTTCTATATGTATGCATGTCCATGTGCATGTGAATGCATAGATGTGTATGAACATGTGTGTAAATTCATTGGTAGTCCAGAAGAAATCCTTGGGTGTCATTCTCTGGTATTATCCATCTTGCTTTTTTTTTAGACAGGGGCTCTCATTCCTGTAGGAGTTACCTATAAGTTAGACTGGCTGGCCAGCCAGTGGGCCTTAAATATCCCCCTATTCTATCACCTCAGTACTGGAATTACAAGCATTTGCTATCATTTCTATATTTTTGTTTTTGTTGTTGTTGTTGTTGTTAAATTTTGAGTCCTCCTGGTTACAAAGAAATCACTTTACTCTCTGGCCAACAATGGAATCCTACCTGGAATTGTTATATCTTTCAGAGGGTCTCATTAACACTTTTGATGCAATATAAACATCAAACAAGTTTTAGAAAATTACAAAGGACCAAATGATTAATACATAACCATTGAAGAATCTTCTAGGAGGCTATTCTGGTCAAATGGACTACTGTGTCATTTGATTTTCTGGTGACCAAATATCTGACAAGTGGCAACAAAAGGGAAAACGATTACTCTTTTCTTACCATTTGAGGGGTTAGAGTATATTATGGTAGGAAAACATGTCAAAAAAAGCAGAAAGAAACTACTCATACTGCAAACAAAGACAGGAAGTAATAGGTAGACAGGAAATAATTCTACACTGTAAATAGCATCTCTTGTATACTGTATGGATGCAACACCTGTCAATTAAAGCTGATTGGGCATCTGATAGGCAGAGAGGTTTCTGGGATAGAGCTAGGTGAGGGAAGATTGGGCCCCCCAGGAATAGGAAGGAAGACAATCATGAAACCTTAACAGAGGTAACCAACAAAAATGCAGAACTTATAGAAAAAATGGAATATGAGCTAGTTAGAGAATAATCCAAAGATTATGGCCTTGATATTTGTAAATATAATTTGAGGATTTATCTTATTGGCTCAATTTTCTCATCGCTTTTTATTTATGTCATAATAGTTGGCCTCTCCTCAGCATCTATTTTTCTCAAATTCTACTTTGAATTGATTTTCTTATTTCAGTTGTTTCTTTCCCTTGATCCATGTATCCATATACTTTTTGTGTTGTTTAAACATATCCCCAAACATTGCTTTGGATTCTTTCTTTAGAAGTTATTCCAAGACACTCTCATTGGTTACCTTCACTCGGTGACTGGAGATATTTAAAGGATACAAACAGTCTTGATTTTTTTATTGTTTTTGTTTCTGCTCTAGCATGTTCAGAGCTGGGGTTAGTTTTTTGACTGAAGGTATTTTTTTTTAATTTAAGCTACTCTTATTTGGTGGATTTATTTGTAATGTCCAGGACTGGGCTAAATTCTGAGAGTGTTGAGAAACCCTATCCCTAGTTGTCCCCAAGAGTCAACTACTATCTTCATGCATTGCTATTCAAGTATCAACAAACACTTGGTCGTATCCACATCCACTGCCACGTGTTCTAGGCATCCTTATACCTAGATTCTCTAGCCTAAGTACACACTCAAGCCTCTCTCTGCTTTCCTACCTTCTCCACAGGTTGTGGCTCCCCTCATGAATTGATTTGTCACAATAAGATCACAGCAGACCACTAAACTGGCAAATTCTTTCTGTCCTTCTGTCTTCCTTCCTTTCTAGCTTAATTGTTCTGGAAAAGCTGGATGTTCACATACAAAAGAAGGACAGGTCTCATATTTCACTATTCAAAGTAATTATCTTCAAATGAACAAAATATCTAAAAATGTGAACTAAGGCTATGCATCCTTTAGAAAAGAAAAATGTTTCTATCTTAAATGTTTCACTATCTTAAAATGGTGAATTTTAGATCTATGTGTATTTTTCTGCTCTGGCTTAATAAGTATTAGCATTTAGAATTATCAAAAACTTCAGTAAAAGGAAGTTTTACACACACACACACACACACACACATACACACACCCTTTCATTTTCTTTTTCTATTTAGTCCTGCCATCACCTCCGCACCCCCCATGGACCCTCTGTTTCAGTGATTACTATCCTTGTTTTCTTCATTCCCTTCAAATGCATGAACAAACACAGCAAATCGTAGACAAATTACTCTATAGTTAACAATAGAAGTGGCTGCTTGAGTTGTCACTAAATAGTATCAAAGTTATATATGAAAATATTTTTTGGATAAATGTGATGATTTCTATAGATTATCAGCTTGACTAGATCTAGAATGACCTCAAAGACAAACTCCCCTATGCACATGTGTGAGGGATTATTTAAATCAGGCTAACATGTAACTACATGTGAAACATTGTGTTGATTTGGTTGTACACCAGCCTCAATCCTGAAGTGCACAGAAAGGAAGATGCTCCCTGATCACCATCATTCACATCCCTCTGCATCTTAACTAGGTTCAATGTGACCTTCTGCTTTAAGATCTTGCCATGAAATTTTCAACACTATGACAGCTACGACCTGAAACTGTGAGACAACATGAGGCCTTTATCCCTTAAACTGATTAGGTCAGATAATTTTTCATAGCAATGTAGAGTATATCTATAATAGTAGGCAATAAAAAAGAATCAAGTAAATTAATAAGGCTAGCATTATTGTTAGAAAAATTCTGAAAATTTTGAAAGTGCAGGGTTGATAAAGTGCCATGAATGCCATATGGCAGCATTTACATTTAAGAAATTCACCTAAAATGACATGAAAGAATGAAGAAAATGTGAAACTGTTGCAGCCAAGAATGTAAGCATTATACCAGAGTGAAGCAGGAAGTCACAACTGTTGATGAAGGAGTGCAGTCTGCATTGACAGTGATTTGAATCAAGTTTCTTTCTAATCCTCAGTACAATATTATACAGAGGCTATCAAAAGAATACATCTGATACATATATCTTAAATTATCTTATATTTAAGAGAAAAACCTYACTATCTTGATGGAATAAATTATTCTGATTATCAGATTTTAAATCACCTTCTGTTAAAGTATGATTTTTACGTACTAGAAAGGTAAAAAAATTAGAGAATCAACTAGAAACAGAAAATATTCTTTATGTTTTCTGTGTATCCAAAGAGGCCTAATGGGGCAACAGATCCCCTGAAACTGAACTTATGGAAGGTTGTGAGCCAGCATCAGGGTGCTGAGAGCCAAAAGCAGGTCCTTTGTTAAGACCTTTTACTGGTTTTAAATGCTGAGCCATTAGTTCAGACCCTAGCTGATGACAATATTATGAGAGATAATAGTCAACATTTTTGTAGTTAAAATTAGAGATGTTTACATGGTTATGACAAAACATACATTCTTCAAGTGCATAATTTATAAAAATTTAGTGTTTCTGGACTTCATCTACCCCCATCCCCCCATATACACAAAGAAATCTTCTGAAAATTTAACAGTAAAATGGAGATTTCAAGATTTCTATGATTAAGAGAAGAAAACATGTGAAAGACAATTTTTGTGACATGCAAATAAATCCACAACAGCGCAAAAGCAGTAAAATTTTCTAAGGGATTAACATAATTGGAAGGAATTATACAACTATCTCCAGAGTAAAACACGTAGAAAGCAAGTAGGCATGAAATTAATAATTATTTTCAAATGCCAAGATATTGAATTCATTTTAAACCCTCCCTTTAATAAGAAAACTATAAAAGAACATTTTTGCACAATTAGATTGTAATAGAGAATTGGTAAAATACCCATTAATAAAATGTAGCAAAGTGAATATTTTTTAAATGAGCATTAAAAACCATTAGGTCGAGATAAAATTGTTTTAATATGATGAGGGAATTATCTCCCTAATTTGACAAAAGAATTTATTTTGAAATAGGAAAGTAAGGTAGAACAAGACTCCAATTAGGAAGAACACAGATTGTCTGGTTCCTTAGCCGAATGCACCAGCCTACTGTGTAAATTACTTCCATTCATTTTATTAAAGATTTTAACACAAACTAAAGTATTAATGTAGGAAAAGTTACAAAATGGGAGTCCATAACTACCTCTAAGCTTGAGTTTCTACACATTCAATGGGCCCACAGATAGTTACTGCCTTCTAACAGTATGGCATGTTCTAAAGTACCAAACATAAGGTGTCTCAGCTAAATGAACACACTATCTTGTCAGCCAGAGTATAGTTACCAAGGAAACAAGGCTTTTTTCTTTCTGTTTTTTTTTTTTTTTTTATTGAGCTTCCCTGACTAAAGCAAACTTGTATACCTACCTTGGTCTGTTGGATGTAAAGTCTCAAGTCAAGTCTACCCCCAAATAGATCTCCATACCTTGCTTCCTATGGCCCCATTCTCTATCCCTTTGTCTACCTTTATCAAGAAAATCTTAAAACCACACAGTTATCTCTATTTGGGAAGAGAAGGGTGTTTGCTACAGTTCTGTAGAAAGCACTTTCAATTTACCCACCGAAATCCATATTTCCAATAAGTTTAAACGACAAATTAATGAAAACCATTCAAGCAAAAGCTGTCAGTTACAAAAATTGCAGACAGAAATCACTGTAAGTTAATGAAATTGATTTTAATAACGTGTCAAAGTACTTTGCTGGTTTCTGCATTGACTCTGTGCCCTTTCATTTATTTACCTTTGAGCATATTTAGAGGCAATGTTTGTCCAGTTAAACAGAGCACATGTTTTATTGCTGACGGAGAGTTTTAAAATTTAATCTAGATGCCCATCATTTATCTGATATATGAAGTACAAATACTTCTTCTGGCCTTGTTCTTGTTCTTCATAAAAGACTAGCATGGAAGAAAAAATAATTTTGATATCCAAGTTTTTACTGTTTTGTTCATGGACTGTTGTGACATGACACGTGTGCTAACCTTTGCTGTGGGCTTGGGTACTGGAGGCTTTCCGCTGAGATCTCTGGCCTGGCCCAGTTCTGGAGAAGCGCAGCTAGTGCCAGCAGGAAGGGGAATTCGCTTGCTGCTGCAGTTGGCTTCTCCTCTGTCTCTACTCAAAGTCAGCCTCCGCTGAGTTGGCTGACTAGAGGCCAACTAGCAAGGAAGGATCGGTGGAGCTTCAGTCAGTGCTTCTGGAGAGCGGACCTCTTCGCAAGTGTTCCAGCTCTTAGGAGAGAAGCACTCAGATGACGGAGTAGTTCTCACACACCTTTAATCTGGATAGGATTTATATACAGTTTTGGGGTGGTCCAGTGTCTGACAGCAGATACTTCTCATTGGCTTGGTCTGAGAGCTTCCTTATTTGCACGTGGGAGGGTTTGATGCTGCTCCTGTGTGACTGATGGCACACTATCTGACACACCTCTCTGTGGAGGGGGGAGACTATGGGAGGCTGTTGCTCCAAAAGGAGCCAGGGGCCCAGTGGGCATGGCTGAACACTTGCTTTCCTGTTGTAGGCGCCAAGCACCTGCTAGGTCTCTGGGTTCAAGGCCAGAGCTTGACCTGGGACCTGACCTGTGCACAGCTCACCGGCCCACACTGTGCCTATTTCTAGGTCCTAAAGATTTTCTTCTGTTTGCTTCTAAAAAAATTTTAAAATAGACTGTGTTAATGCAAAGTGTGTGTTATTACTTGTAGAAAACTTTTAATAATCATTTTAAATACTCCATTCTGTTCTCTTTCTTCTGGTTTCTCAAGCATATGTCACTTTTTAAATGGCTCAATGATGCCTGGGTTTTTAATCTCTCCATTTGTCTTTCGGGAATTCAGTTTGAAGATATTGTTTTGTATCCTCAATCATGCTCAGATCTCTTCTCATTTATCTAAAGGCTGCTGATAATCTGATCTGTCACTGTATCCCAACTGTACTGTTTCTGACCTTTAGCTTTTATTTTTTGATATGTCTCCAGTGCATCTACTCTCTGCTTACACTGTCTATCAGCTATGCAGTGGTCCACATTTTCTTTGTTAGAACACTTGCCATTTTAACTGTAGTCATTTGAAGTTATTAGGATGATGTTTCACATTTGAACGTGACTCTCAAGATTGATATTTCCATCCAGGCTGGTTTTCCCTACATCTACAATTACTTGGTTGTCTGTTTTTGAACATGAAATATGATGTATTAGTTACTTCCAGGAAGCCAGAAAGAACACATGATCATATACACTGTATGGTTTATGTTAATGTACTAGCCTGTCTTTACTCTAATTCTCTCATATTTGAGTTACAGATGCAAATTTATCTACTATACCCTTTATTTTTTATTGTACTTGGGCTTCTACAAGTACTGACCATCAAAAAGAAACAGAATCTACTATTTGTTGTTAATGTAATACACTATATAAAGCCTTGCTAGGTAAGAAGGTAAGGTGTGAGACATGGGCAAATTTCTCTAATATTTCTATAATATGTCAGTCTTTCTTAAGTCTGTCTCAGGACTCGGACCTCTGCTCAACTTTGTCCAGTAACATCCTTCATCTTTCTACTGTATACCTTCATATTTCTACTCTGTTTCTGGGAATCACTAAACCTTGTTAATTATGATAGTTTTCATTTCTCTGTGGGATCAAAAGCACAGTGAGAAACATGATCCCCTAATCTAGAACAAGACATTGGAATAAGTCTGAATGTTGGGTCCTTTTTATGAAGAATATTCTGAATGCATCTGAAAAGGACCATGACCCCCTTTTCTGCACATGGATCAGAACATTTCTCACATGTTCACTATGGAGTCCTGAAGGTAGTGATAGTGCACATGTGGAGAGACTTGTGTCTCAGCCCCAAAGAGTTACTCACTGTAATGCCAGAAATAAACTATCCTCCATCAATATTTTAAATGATCATTGTATATTTTGAGTATGGGATTATTGCATCAGATTGTGCTTTGGATGACAATATATCAGCCAAGTCTCTGTCCATGAGTATCTCTCCATCTGCCAGGAAGTCTGTCACCTTACTTCTCTGACAGGGCCAAAAATACTTTGTTTGTTCAGCTGCTGTTTCTTCTTCTCCTTCTCCACCCTTCTCCTCCTTCTTCATTGTTATCATCATCATAGTTGGCATCATTATCTTCATTTTCTCCTCTTCCTGTACCACCTCCTTTTCCTATTTTTCTTCTGTGTGCTATAAAAATAAAATTAGTGATTTCTAAATTCTTTACATTGGGCACTGAAACTTGGTATTTACTACCATTTCTTTTATCACTGAGTATCCAAACTTTTATGTAATATTACTTATATCATTTAAGAATACATAAAGAAAATTATGTTGAGTTCACAATCCAAAGACACAATGTACAAGCCAGCACACCCTTTCTAGACAAAGAATAGTGGATAACATTTCAATATATAAAACAGATTCCAGGACATATGCGATAATAGTTCTCTCAACTACTTTGCATTTTTCCTTTTCCCACTTCTATTTTGTTGCCATTGACACCAATTATTTGAACAATACACCTAAAGATTCTCTGAGTATATGACAGTAATCAGATGAATTCTCTTACTTCCATCAGATCACACCTACCTATTAGCACACATGCTCCTGTATTTAGTCATATCACTTCTAATTTCTCACATGCATTGAAGCACTGCTACTATTTCTAGTGTTCCCTCTCTCAAAATTTGCACCTCATCATTTCTGATGGTCTCTTCTCTGATGTCATTTTTCATCCTGCAGGATTATTGACCTTATGGTGTCATTCATACCCTCACTCATGATAATCCTGAGAATTCTATAAAAAGATTGTTTCTTGGCCACAGTACCAAATATACTCTTCCTCAATTTAAAATAAAATGTAGCAATACATTTTGAGCTGTTGTTAGAAGAAAAAAATTGAAGTAGTTAGTTGGGTACTGTAATATTCTTAACATATTATTAAAGTTCAATAACAATAGAGAGGAAGAATGTATATATTCCTGTCTCAGAAATGATATTCTTGGTATCGGTGGGGGTCTAATAAATAAAACAATACATTTCAAATAGCAAGAAACTTTTCCCCCCGTACCAGTATTCAGCCACAAGTTCACTAATTTCATCTTTCTTATCTCCTTTCACGTAAGGATTTAAAGAATATGCAAACAACAAAGGATGACAAAAACATTTTCACATCACATAAATTAGCAAAGAACACAGATGTGTGTGTGTGTGTGTGTGTGTGTAAAAACTGCTAAATCTGTCTTCAAGTATCATTTTTAAATTGAGTAGATAAAAAGGAGGTTTGTAGTTTCATTCCTACATGAAGCAAAGCTTCATTTGATTTAATGTTCAGAGAAAGCTCAATCCTTTGACTATCATTTAATTGATACCCAGTATGAAGTTCTCATCAATACTCAAAAGGGTACTTTTTGAGTACACAACTAAAGAACACAACTCTCTCACTGGATCAACTATTAACATCTAGAAATTATAAGATATTTTAAAAAAGTAACCAAGCTTCTTAAAGGTCAGAATCAATCAGCCATTTAGATGTCCTTTACGAAAATATTAAGCATATTTTTTCATTTGCTTTCCAGTTTCATGATCACTGACCCTTGCTATTCTAAATACACAGTAGTTATTCAAATTCAACTTATTGCCACACAGTTCAGATAGCAAGTTCCACAGAGGGGAACTGAGAGATAAAAATAAAACATGGGGAAGTTAGGAGTATCTAGCTTCAAAACTGTCTCCGTAGGATCCAAATAAATAAAGCAAGGGATGAAATGAATTGGAACTGAATCTATTTGCATTACGGATTGAACATGATGTGCTCAGTAGGAAAGCTTGAAACACTTGACTGAACAATAGAAAAATAACTTGAATATTTCAGCAGTGTTTCAGAATTCACAAGTGAGCATCAGATGTATATCCCATTTTGGCCATTTTATTTCTAGAGCTAGGGAGTTTAATATAGCTTTTAAAATTATATATTTCTTTTGACTTTAAATGTAGCCAAGAGTTTTAGTACAATTGAAGCTTTGCCCTTGATAACACTTTTGTATGGTAGTTTCTGAAATTATTTTTTATTATTGTTGTGTTTACAGTTAATATATGATAACTTTACACTTCTGCTACTCTACTCTACTTGCTTCACATTAGGAGTGGGGTCTGAAATGTGGAACAGGTCCTACACGTTGGAGGAAAATCTCACTTGTCCTTTGAACAATTAACTTCAATAATAAGAGACTTCATAGGATGTATTGTTTTGTTTGTGTGTATGTATGATGGTTAAAATGTGACATGACAGGCTGGATATTTGGATATCAAAGGTTCCTTTGTTCCAAGTAAGAGACACTAGATGTCAAGACAGAGGAGTTGGCAGACTGGTAATCTAGAAGCCTCTTTCCTTCACTTGAAAGTAGCCATGTTCTCTGTGTCCTAACTTGATTTCTCTTGTGTGTATTGAGGCATTGAGTGATAGGGAAAGATATCTAATTTCCTGCTCTGACTTCTGTGTGAGGATCCTAGCAGGCATGGACATATTCCTGACACACAAACAATCCTGTTGTCTTCTTATTGTCAAGGTACCAATTGTATCACAAAATATCATTCAATATTTTTATTATTAGTTTTGACATTACAATGTAATTCACCACATTTCTTCCTTACCTTTCTTTCCTCCAAACCTTTGAGGATAATTATTCTAGCTGTCTTTCAAACTATATTGCCTTTTAAAAATTAGTTTTAATACATGCACATGTGTATACAAACATATATATTCTTAAATATAATCAGCCAAGTCTGAAAAATAATACTTGTTTGTATATTTTAAGGGCTAAGCACAAAGAATATCCTAGTTAAGGTTTCTATTGCTGTGATAAAACACCATGACCTAAAGGAACTCAGATGAGAGGGTTTACTTCAATTTATAATCCACATCGCAGTTCAGAAAGTCAGGGCAGGACCTCAAGGCATGAAGTTAGAGACAGAAACTGAAGCAGAAACCACAGAACAATTCTGTCCACTGAAATGCTCTTCATGGCTTGCTAGCTTGAGTTCCTATTCTATCTAAGACTCTGGTTCCAGTGGTGGCACCCCTAATCATTCTCATTGTCTGGGCCATCCAACATGAAACATTAATCAAGAAAATGTCCTACAAATTTGTCTAAAGGCAATCTTATAGAGGCATTTCCTAAATTGTGGTTCCCTCTTCTCAGATAACTCTGATTTGAGTCAAAATTTTTATAGACAAAAAGCTATTCAACACAAAGGTCTATTTCCAAATACAACTAGTATTTAGGGCATTAAGATTTAGAGTTTTGAAATGTGAATGGAAAGGAAAGGAGCTAATCCTGTTTACAACATTGTAGAATAATCAATGAGACTATCTTTTCAAGTAAAAGTGCAGAGTGATTGTGAAAAACATTTTCAAGGATTTCATGAACAATCTGTGCTTATGATTATGACTACCTTGTTTAGAGTAATCATCAAGGCCTGGAATGAGAGTTTGGGGAGTAAAAGGCATTTCCTTGAAAGCATGACAACTTTAGTTTAAATCCTCAGAACCCATAAAAACAAACAAACAAACAAACAAACAAACAAACCTTGCCATTGCTGAACATTCCTGTGATCCCCTGCTGGAGGATCTTGAAAATTTACTGGATAACCAGCCTAGAAGATATAATGAGCTTCAGGTTGAACAGAAACCCTGTCTCCAAACAATAAGGCATTGAGTGATAGGAAAATGCATCTAATTTCCTGTTCTGGCTTCTGCATGAGCATCCTAGCAATCATGGACATATGCCACACACACAACATGCAACATACATACAGTGACAGCTTATGGAGAATTAGGACAAAGAAGTTTCCTCCATTGAGGCAAAAAAATATAAAGAAAAAAATCAATGTACATAAAAAATACCATGAATTGAAAAGGAGTAGAATTGCTTTTCTAATTTACAATATGTAAATTAGAAATATGTAAATTCGCTTGAACGAATAAGTAAATTAATGAATTAAGTAGGTTAAAATGCATATCATTGAGATTTTATTTTAAAATGCTAATGTCATCTGATACCATGAAAACGATGAAGTGAAAGATTTGTATAAAGAATGCTTAGAACATACTTTTAGGGGCCTGGAGAAATTGCTCAGTAGTTAAGAATATATGGAGCTCCTCTGGAGGACCCCAGTTCAGTTACCAGTACATACCAACCACTGTAACTCCAGTGCTAGGGTACCTGACACAACTTTCTGGTTTTCAAACACACTAGTTACATCCATGGTACACATGCAAAAGCAGGCAAAATATGCATATACAAATATATTAAAAATAAAAAAGAATGTACTTATGGAGAATTTTGTAATAATTTACTAGAAGCAAATAAATAAAAATATTAAATTGATCATGGAATTAAAAAAGCTTCTATTACTCAGGCTCTTACAAAAGATTCAGTTATTGCTACAATCCTCACTTCATGATTTTGAAAACTAAATGTGCTTTCTCTGCAGTACAGGTGCTAACCACATAAAATCAAATATTTATGATGCCTGATTAGATTTCTCATGACCTGAAAGAGTTTCAGCTAATTCTTTGCTTTGAATATATTGTATTAGTATATGTGTTTGTGTGTTGTGTGCACATATAGAACTTGTAATCTGTATGTAGAAAATATTGAATCACAGTATACAGAGATACATACATACTTCTAATCATATAACACCTGTGTATGACCTTTCAGAATATGTTATGTAGATTCCTTATAATGTTCATAAAATACATTTAAAAATGCCATAAAGTAATCAATCACATAGGTTCTGCATTTAATCTTTATTTCTATATTTTATCTATTAAATTTTATGTTAAAGTTCCATTCTTAACTTTTCTTAAAAATTTACAGCAACAAAAGTCCCTGCAACATAGTAACAAGTGGAAAAGATAAAGATTAAACAAACAGACAAACAAGCACACCACAACTCTTCATAGTTTCTGTACTTCTGAAACCTTTCTTATTAACGTGTGTGTATATAAGCATATGTATATCTGTCTGTTTATATGATTTCACAGACTTAGTTTTCGTTACATGATAAACACAACTCCTAGTTACAAACTTAACATTTCTCAAGTTTATTCCTATAGATTGTTTGACATAGGCTATGGTTATCATTTAATGTTTTCCACAAATGTGCGAACATTCTCTCCCCCCAATGAATACTCTGACTAATCATCACCCATAGGTATGTTTGCATCCTTTGCTTCTAGTAGTAAAATGTGAATTAATATACATGTGAACTATCTAGAAATCTTTGGAAGAAACATAGACTTTAGAATATTCACATTCCATTAGCTCTGACAATCTGCACATTGAATAGTGAGAATAGATATCTCTGATGAAAAATAATAGGGACAAGTAGGAAACATTGTTATTTTAACACAATGAGACTTATAGATTGTTATGGAAGAACATCAAGGTTATTCTGTGCCAGTGCATACAATGGAAAGCCATCTCTTTTTAATAATGCATTAGTAATTTACAGCAATATGTCTATTTATGTTCATTTTTTAAGTGCTGGAATATTCCTCAGGAAAGAGACTGCTTCATACCTATATATGTAAAATCAACACTTTAATTAGTAYAAGACAATATTGTTTTTGTTTGTTTGGTTGGTTTTGTTTTTTTGAGATAGGGTTTCTCTGTGTAGCCCTGGCTGTCCTGGAACTCACTCTGTAGACCAGGCTGGTCTCGAACCAAGAAATCCGCTTGCCTCTGCCTTCCAAGTGCTGGGATGAAAGGTGTGCTTCACCACTGCCTAGCTTGCAAGACAATATTCTTATGTGAGACTTCAGGTTCACCTGGAAATTCTAAGGCAGTGGTTCCCAGTTCCATGACTCTTTCACAGGGGTCATCTACAACCATTGGAAACACAGATATTTACGTCATGATTCATAACTAGCAAAATTATAGTCATGAAGAAGCAAAAAATGATAATTTTATGGTTGGAGTGACCACAACATGAGGAACTGTGCTAAAGAGTAACAGCATTAAGAATGTTAAGAATCACTGGCCTAAAGTGTTCTTGTTGTTGACAAAAGAATTATATTTAGGAATTAGAAGTGATGGGTAGAACACAGAAACATGAGAAATAATGGTGATTAATGTATTAAACAAGTATGAAATCCAGAACATTGAGATACATTATGAAATGTGTCCACATACCTGTTTAATTACTTCATCTTATGGGATAGCTATTAATGCATACCTCATTTCACAGGTATCTTTCATAAGAAACAAATTAAAGAATTGATTTTCCCGAGGTAGCATGACTCCCAAGGAATGAATTTAGTGACTTTAGGCAGCAAGAAATAAAAGAGTATCCATAAAGACCTAAATGTTCATGCACATGCAAATGCACACACACACTCACAAACACACACTCATGTATGCCCACAATCACAAATGCCCACACGCATTCAAACATGTACATGTATACATAAGCTATTGTCCTGACAATAATTTTTCAGCACTGGAAAATTTCAGTTTAAGGCTTGATAAATGAGTAAAAATGTGGTATATGTGGGTAATATATACCATGATATATTATCCAATTGTAAAGAAGAAAGAATCAAATTTGCAGGTAAATAGATGGACTTGGAAAAAAACAGTTCTGTTTGAGGAAACCCATAACAGATCCAGAAACACAACTGCCACATGTTCTTTCTTGTACCTAGATCCTAGCTTTGGATCTTTATATGTCTGTAATTAACTTGGGGTGTCTGAGAACATCAGGAAACTAGAAAAGGCCATTGCTAGGTAGGGGTGGAATGGGGTGATTCTAAGGGTCTGAAGTTGGAAAGATGATTGCAGGAAAGATTTCAGTGGTGATGTGTTGAAAAGAGAAGAAAGAGGACAGAAAGGGCCAATAACTAACCATAATTATGTTTGAAAAGCCATATTAGATCCTTCCATGCATATGTATGAGTTTAAGTAGAGATGCCTTATGAAAGGTGAAATGAAAACTAAAAGGTTCTTTGGAAAGTCAATTGTGTTGGAAGGTGTTTGGCTAGGGCAAACTCATCAAGGAATGTTTTTCTGAAGTGGACATAGAGGAAAGACTAAGGTAGACTCACTGAAGCAGACACAGGAGAAAGGATGTTCTACTAAAGCAAGCACATGAAAGGACACATGATGAAGGATTCTTTGCTAACAACACAGATATATTGGTCTGCCTTTCATTGTGTAGTTGAGCTGCATTTGTCAGGACTCCATAGAGAAAAACATGCCCAAAAAAAGTCTGGTGGTGTGCCACAGTTTCTTGCTGCATGTGCTGAGGCAAAACATGTGGAGGACACTGATGTTTGGAGAAAGTATATAAAGGACTCTACAAACAGTGATGGAGAATGAGCATGGCTTGCTTATAGAGCTAGGTGTGCAATGCTCATGGAACTTGCATCTTTGCTGATTGTACTGGCTGGTTTTGTGTGCCAACTTGACACAGGCTGGAGTTATCACAGAGAAAGGAGCTTCAGTTCCAACTGTGGGGCATTTTCTCAATTAGCAATCAAGGGGGGAGGACCCCTTGTAGGTGGTGCCATCCCTGGGCTGGAAGTCTTGGGTTCTATAAGGGAGCAGACTGAGCAAGCCAGGGCAAGAAAGCCAGTAAGAAACATCCCTCCATGGCCTCTGCATCAGCTCTTGCTTCCTGACCTGCTTGAGTTCCAGTCCTGACCTCCTTTGGTGATAAACAGCAACGTGGAAGTGTAAGCTGAATAAACTCTTTCCTTCCCAACTTGCTTCTTGGTCATGATGTTTGTGCAGGAATAGAAACCCTGACTAAGACACTGATATTTGCTTCCCTGAAAAAGCCACAGCTGAGAACTTTTCTTGTTGGCCCTGGTCCCTTCTACTGACTAGTGCCAAGGCTGAGGCCTGACTGTCTCTGCTACCTAGTACCACTACTGCTGATCTGTGTTTGTTATCCCAACTCTACTGAACTGAACTGCCAGTGTATCCATGAAGTGTTTGCACAAAACTCCAGTGGTAGGCTTGGGATTCTCCCCTTCTACAGTTTGGTCAATGGGTCCCAGAGACACCCAAATAATATAGCTTATTGCCATTGTTCCTGACTGTCCACTAGGATTGGTTAGTAAGTAAGTGAGTAAGTCACTATTCCTGAAGACATCACTCACTTGGAACAAAAGACCTGAAGAAAACAAACTAGCTTTAATTGGAAACTCTCCTCTCTGCTGGATAAGTTTTATAGTGATAAAAGGCTGCTGAGGAAGAGAGCAACCAACAGCCTCACTCATCTTTGTGTCCAGCAAGCTACAATAATGTACTCCCTGAAAGATATGTCCATAAGTAAAATAGTGTGGTGAATTTTAGGAGAGTAACAAACCATAATCTAATTGGATTTTACTTTTGATCCACAGGACAGAACTCTGGCTTAATACTATATACTGGCCAACTACCCATGACTAAGATGTCAGAGACCTTTATAAATAATCTACTGCTGTCATTTTGCTAAATACAGTATCAATATATCCATAGAGTAGAACTCAGAGAAACATCATTTTACAATGAAGGACAACTAAAACTGGGAAACCCCAGCTAGTCAGAGTATAGAGTATGCATAACATTGGAGTGTTCAGCCTTAAAAAGGACATCTGTATCATGCTCTCTCTTCACGTGGCCCAGGGAATATGGTAAAAGAAGGGGTAAAGATTGTAAGAGTCATTGTCAGGGATGACTCTTGATAAAGTGACTTCTGGTCTATCTGGCAATTGCTCTCATGAGCTCATAGTTTTTGTGGTTACCTACACAAGATAAAGCCAGCAAAAGGTCTTGCATAGATGAGAAAGAGACTAATGAAACTTCACCACTAGTGGAGGACCTTTGACAGTTGAAGGTTGCTCAAGCAAGTTGAGTCACTTTTCGTTAAGAGAGTCGTCTCCTAGGATGTGCCTTCTTCTGTGGTCAAATGCCTATGCACACAAGGAAAGCACTGGCCAGATTGGTGAGAGAGGAATGCAGTGGACATCTGGGAGGACATGGAGGGTAACTGACAAACTATGAAATTCTCAGGAAGTATAAATATCTTCAGGCAAATAGCCCTTTTTGTTTAGCAGCTTTCCTTTCCCACTCCTCTGCCACAAATCGTGATTCTCATTCTTCCTTATGAATAGGCTGTGGACTACAATTCCTTGTATGTATAAAATCAAGCCATATTGAATATGCAGGAAGTGTACAAAAGATACACATCTGAATTGGGTAATGGTTATGAAAATGCATATCTAGAAGCAGTTGTTATGACCACTGCTTGCATATTTTTTATTTTTCTGTAGTGAGCATTGACTATATCAATATTTCTTAACTAGTGTCTCCTTTTATTTCAGGTATGATTAGCACAAATCAATGTTTCTGTAGCATCCTTATTATACCCAAGCACTTGACAGAGTTCATAGGGCAAAAAATCCTAAAACTAAAAATTCTTTTGCTGTTTGCAATAATTTGCCACAAGCTGCTACATTTAGTGTTTTTACTTTTCTTACTCATGATTATATGGCTGGAATGCTTTCTTTATTATGCACCACATTAAGAAGAGAATCACCTATGTGTTCCTGAGTTACATGTTTTAATTGTATTACCATCCACATGTTGGGCATTTTGTATGTCTCCAATTTTAAAAGTTATATGTAAATCAAAAGCAGTTAACCATACAAATCAATATTTTAATGTTTTATTTATTTTTAATTTACTTTTTGCGAATGGGTGCTTTGCCATTAGCAATCAGAAGGTATCAGATCCTATGAAACTGGAGTTTTAGATGCGGATGAGGCACTGTGCAATAGATGGGAATAGAACCTTTTCCTCAAGAAAGGCAATAAGTGTTTTTTAACTACTGAACCATCTCTGCAGTTCCTCGATCAATATTGCTAATTGAATAAACTAATTTATTTGTTTTACATAAAAAGATATGAACTGGGACTAGTAAGATGGCTCTGTGGGTTAAGGTGTTTTGCTGCTAAGCCTGAGAACTTGACATGACTTTGATCTCCAAGACTCCTATTAAGAAGAAGGAGAGAGTTTAAGATCTCTGGGGACTCAAACCACCAGACAGTGATCTGCACTCAAGAGTTAAGCACAACAGCAGGCCCTGCGGGCCAGCCTGGTGTAGGTTCTGAGCCCTGCAGGGGATCTTGCACTGCCCGCCACCACAGACTGCTTCACTGTTGCTTAGACTGGATGGAGGGACCACGTACCCATGTTGTCCTGGGTTATGCCAAGTTTGGGATCTCTGGGGACTCAGGCAGCCAGGAAGTGGTCTGTGCTCTGGAGCTGAGCAGAACAGCAGTTCCTGTAGCCCAGCCAGGCATGGGTTCTGTGCCCTGGGGGGATCCTGCACTCCCCGCCACTGCCATCTTTGCCACTGCCAGTTCGCACTGGGCTGGCTCCAGTACCCAAGACATCCCGAATTTGAGCTCTCTGGGGACTCAGGCCACTGGACAGCCATCTGCCCTCAGGAGCTGGGCAGAGCGGCAGGCCCTACTGGCCAGCCAGGTGTGGGTTCTGGGCCCTTGCCTCGGGTCAGAGCTGCAGACAGTCACTGACCAGCATGGCCGCCAACTTGCTTGGGGATCTGTGCGGGCTTTACCTGGATTGCAGCAGGGGCAGCCGCCTTGCCTCGGGGTACCTCGGACAGCTAGCTAGACAGAGCTCTGTGGACTGAGGGCACCACCATCTGGGCTCCAGAGGTCCGACCAGGGAGGCTCTGCTCCTGCAGGGAGTCCCATAGTTGGACAGGGCTCCTAGTCCCGCCACCATCTTGCAGCTGGTGCCTGACCTGGTCACCACGGAGGACCAACAGAGGAGCCCAGGTCACCATAACGATCTAACAGACAAGCCCAGATCTGTGGAAAAAAAGATCTGATTCTTAAGAGCTGGCATCTAGGCAGGCCAGGAGGAGACAGTGGGAGACCATCTGCATACCCAGCAGGAAGCAGCTAGGAGTCTCAGGCCCAACCCAGCAGAACTGAGGAGATAATTCAGGGCCCAGTAGCTTAAATGGTCCAGCATCCACCTCAGGAACACGGTTACCCTCTGTGACAGCAGCAACTAAAG
>BDUI01000063.1:78545-92494 GCA_002335545.1 Apodemus speciosus
AAAAAAAAAAAAAAAAAAAACCTATGTTGCTAATTCTTCTGAAATGTATGCACCCTATTGTCTGGGGAATCAGCCAGATTGTTAAGACATAGGCCTGTATTTCTAAAATGAATTCTCCCCTTTAGCAGCTKCAATCATCACTTTGTCCCCTAGAAAATTCCATATATGTTATATAAATACTTTTCACGTCTTGCAATATGAAAATTTATTAACTTGCTTAATAAACGAGGAAATTCCAAGCAAAAAAAATTAAAAAAAAGAAGAACCAATTCTTGCAGATTTTCCTCTGTTTTCCACATGCAGAAGTTCATGTATACACACACACACATACACACACACACACTCACACACACACACAAACACATACAATTCTTGTGCACGTGCCCACACATATGAAAGTTATAAAATTTATAAAGAAAATACTTGGATTATGAATTGAGAAGAGATGATTGGCCACAATAAATTACTTAATCCATTAATGAAAGAATATGGATTGCGAAGGAACTTGACAGTGGTGAAGAGAGTAGAATCATTTGCAAGGCTCTCATCTAGGTACTTTAACTGTTTCATAATAGAGGCACAACGGGTTTCACCAATCAATTGGCACATAAAAAACAAACAAGAAAAGAGGAAGCTTTGGAAGGTTAACTCTATTGCCAAAAGCCATGATAAAAAATGTAATAAATCTTGCTCCCAAGCTCATGTTCATTTCATTATCCCAAGGGTCACCAAGGACTACAATATAATGCAAGCTATAATTTCAAGAAGGAAAAGAACACTCAGGGAAAACAAAGAGAAAGGACAAGAAACTGTCTATATATTTATAGTGTCCAGGACACTAGGACTTTCTAAAACTCTCATGAGAGGAGGCTGATTCTCTGTCTCACTTATGAAAATGAAAACAGGAAAATATATTGCTAAAACTGCTCTCTGAATCAGATCTGTAGAGGATAAATAAAGATTACCTATAACCTGCACATTTTCAGCATGTATCAGGGAAGCAACTTCAGCTGGTTAAATGTTGGGGGGCAGAAGTTGAATTAGTGGGTCTTTGTTTTTAAAAAAGTAGGACATGAAGACCCAAGTGGGCACATATGCATGATTTCAAAGGCTTTTACATGCTGCCTCCAACTTTCTGTTCCTAGTCATTTTAATTTTATGTATTCATAGCCATTTTAGTGTAATAAAAAGCAAACATGACTAAGTACATTAAATAAAAGTGTTGTCTAGGTAAAAAGAAAAGAACAGAAATTGATAAATTGTAAGAAAAATTTAAATTTTAATTAAAGATTAACACATACATGGATGCATGCACATACACACACAATTGCATAGGGAAATTTCTGCCCATGAATCCTTAAAAAGAGGTTAAAAACATGGGTTCAGGACTTAATTTTCTTACTTCACATTGATGCTTCACCTAACTAAATGATTTGAAGCAAGTGAATAAACATCTTAACAGAAATATGCACAAAGTTAAATTAGCATGCTTGTAAAAGTTCATTTAAAAACAAACTGATGCCTCGTCTACAAATCTGAAACAGAATAATAAGTAGCATAAAAAAATACAGTTACATTTGTCTCAGAAAAATGCAAATCAAAATACTATGAGAAATCTGTCTCTCTGCTTCCCACCATTGGCTGTGATGTCACCGACAGCCCAGCTCCCACAGCCCAGCTGCTGTGCATTTCCTACCCTGAAGCTGTGCTCTAAAATAAGTCCTTCTCCTACCGAGTTGCTTCTTGTCAGGTTTTTTTTATGGTGACAGTAACAAAAAATAATAAATATTAAAAAGTCTGTACTGAGAAATAGAGAAATTGCTGCAATAAACCTTTTCATATGTTCTGGAGGCATTCAGAACTTGTTTGTAGAAAGAACTGAGAAAAGTATGGAACAGTGAAGTGAAAAGATGTTAGGATGCTATGGTTCATCTTAGTGGGAGTGGAAGACCAGAATGTACACAGGTCGGTAGACAGGAAGGCCGTCCTGAAGAGAGCAACAACAACCTCACTGAAAATAATGTGGGGCCATTTTGTGACATTCAGATATGAATTCTGGCTACAGGCTTGGAGAGATAACTTAGTAGCTAAGAGCATTTCTGCTCTTTCAGAGGACCCAAGTTAGTTCAGCTCCCAGAACTCACATCATAGATGGATTACAATTCTAACCCCAGGGAACTTGATTTCCACTCTGATCTCAGTGATCACCTGCACACTTTTGCATGCACACAGACAAACACATACCTACAAATTTATTTTAATCTAAGAAGAGAAAAATAAATATAGCTGTGTTCTGTCTGAATCCTTTTAAACAGAGTGAAACTGAATTTTAAAATAATGGACTATGTTGTTCTGAGTAAGCAATTTTAAGATAAAACAGCATATATTTATCTTGTGTTATTTTTCACTCTATTTAGTGACCTTTATTATGAAAATTGAAAGTAAGAATCTTTTGTGAACAGAGTATCCAAAGTGCATTGTGTTGGAAGAGGGTAAAGTGTTGTAATTGCCAAAGAGATTGAAGCTGCTAAGAGAAACTCAGCACTACATTTTTTCATAGCAGCAATAGTAATGGTGTCTTGAGAGTAACACATATATACTGAAGCTACAAATTCACAGAAGCAAAGGGTGTGGGGAAGAAACCAGAACTGAGAAGGTCACTGCAAGAGGTTCATGAACAGAAAAACAATGGCCATCTAAGGATGTGAGTTCCCATGATCATCCACAAGGATACATTGCAGTCATTGCAGATAAAGGCACCAGGCTCCAGCTTGAGCAAAGAGCAGAATTTGACAGCTGTGTCTACACTGTATTGATTTCTGTATGCATGCAAATTGGAAACATCAAGGTGACAGTAGAAGAATGCACAGTCGTTCCAGTGAGCAGCTCAGGCCAGATGAGGTGTGACAGGATCAGACTCCAAACTAGAAGGAACTTCGAGGCCATTGCATTAAACTATGAAGACAATACATCCTAGAATAGCTAGGCAATAGAAATTGGTTTCAAAGAATTTTGGAAGAATTTGAAGGTGACAGTGATCAAAAGACATTGCATAAATCTCTCAAAGAACTAATAAAAACCTGAAGACAGGTATATTAGTCAGGGTTCTCTAACAACAAACAGATCTCTATATGTATAGAAAGAATATATATTAGAACAACTTACAGGATCCAGTCCAGCTAATCCTATTTTACATTAAGCAAAAATACTTCAGTAGTATTGTGCCCATGTTTGGATTTTACTTAATTCCAGAAGTAGTTAAGTTGACAACTACCAGTAACCATCACAGTGGGGCTAGAGAGATAGTTCATTAGTTAGGAATATTCACTGCTCTTGTTGAGGGCCTGAGTTCAGATCTCAGCCCCATGTCAAATAGCTCACAACAAACTGTAGACCTAGGGCATCTGAGAACCATTTCTTTTTCCTGAAAGCATTACACTCATGTGCACAAACACTGTCCTACCATATATTCAAGTTTTTAAACTAAAAATATGTTTAAAAAGACAAGGTTACAAAGTATAGCAGAGTTATGTGGAAAAAGCCTTTGCACATTATTGTTGAGGAAATTACTTAGCCAAATCATTTCAGAACAAAAGTAGACACTTCCTAAAAAACTTAAATTAGAACTCACATATGATCTAGTTAAATGTTCCTTATACATACCCTTAGCAGACAAGTGTTTTTCATGTGTAATCAACCAAGAAACATTTTCTCCTCTTTGATGTATTACAGGGYCTTATAAAGAAACTTTAGTAACATCCATTTTAAAATTATTTTTATACTTTTTTCAACTATGCAAATACAATTATTATTGTGGAAGTCAAACCATTTTCCCCTTATGGTATCTACCCAGAGTTTTTATGAGCATTTTATTTTACATCTAGCTCTAAATTTTCATTCACAAAAATAAACCACAAGTATTTCCCATGCTATAAAAGAGTTAGCCATAACAGTTCATCGACCTACACTAAATTACAAAACTTTTAACTTGGAAGAAGGAGCTTGTGGTTTATGCCTCCACATTTTATAGGCAACAGGAAAAGGTAAACTAAATGTCATCAAAATTTAAAGTCTATCACTAATATGAAAGTATAAGCTACAGGCTGTGAAAATGCTTGTCATTTATAATTCTGAATGAACACTCATGTCCATAATATAAAGAAGGCTTTACAGTTCACTTATAATAGGGCCCATTACTGAACATCCAAATGCACAGATGGCAAATACTCATATGAGATGTTCAACATCTTTAATTAGCAGGGATATGAAAATTAACACAATCAAGTACAGTACTTGTCCACTAAAACTGGCAATATTTAAAAGATTAACACAAGGGCTGAAGACATGTTTCAACAGTTAAGAGTAGGCATTTCTCTGAAAGAGGACCAGAGTTTAATTCTTGGTACAAATATTTATGAGGTTGACAATATTCTGACACCCCAGTTCTAGGGCATCTAATGCCTTGTTCTGGTCTCCATTGCCATGCATTTACACACACACTCACCACACACATACACACACACACACACACACACACACACACACACACACAAACACACACACAATTAAAAATGAAATCTAAAAAAATATAGTGAATTTTATTCTATAAAAGTTTTCCTAATTAAATTTGTTTAAAATGTATAACATATATCTTTACATTGTTTTATTTATTTACATTCTAAACGTTGCTACCTTTGCAGTCTCCCTTTGCAGAGTTCTTCATCCCATCTCTCCTCCCCCTTTCCTCTTAGATGGTGTTTCCCACCTACCACGCTTATCCACCCACCGAATCCCCCCTCATTCCCTTCCCCTTCTTTGGGGCATCAAGTCTCTACAAGGTAAGGCACATCCTTCCCCTCTGAGGCCAGACAAGGTAGTCCTTTGCTGCACATGTGCCCTTGTATGCTCCTTGGTTGGTGGCTTAGTCTTTGGAAGTCCTGAGGGGTTCAGGTTAATTGATACTGTTGTTATTCTTGTGGGGGTGCCATCTCCTTGAGCGTCTTCATTCTTTGTCCTAATTCTAGAATACGAGTCTCTGATCTCAGTCCAATGGTTTTCTATAAGTAACTATGCTTGTCTCAGCCACAGAATGTTAAGAACATACTTGAAACTTTTGTCATTCTTTTTATTGGAGATTTTATTTATTACATTTCAAATGTTATCCCATTTCCCAGTTTCCCCTCCTGGAAACTGCTATGCCATACCTTCCCCCTCTCCTTCTATGAGGGTGCTCCATCACCCACCCACCAACCCACTCGCACCTTTCTACCCTGGCATTCCCTTACAATGGGGCATCGAGCCTTCACTGAACCAAGAACCTACATTCTCATTGATGGTCAACAAAGCCATCCTCTGGTACATATGTGGCAGGAGCCATGGGTCACTCTATGTGTACTTTTTGGTGGTTAATTCCCTGGGAGCTCTGCAGTATCTGGTTGGTTGATATTGTTATTCTTCCTTTGGGGTGGGAAACACTTTCAACTCCTTCAGTCCCTTCTCCAACTGCTTCATTGAGGACATCATGCTCAGTCCAATAGTTGGCTGTGAGCATCTGTCTCTGTACTTGTCAGGCTCTGAAGCAGGGTCTGTCAGTGAGCCCAGAGCTCATGGATTGGCTAGATAGTTCACTGTCATACTCTAAGAAACTGCCAGTCATTCTACCAACACATTTAGCTTGATACATGACTGCTGCAGATCTTATCTCAGGGTTTCCTTACACTTATAAAATAAAGTTTTCAGCTATACTTATTTTTTTGAGGCAGGCTTTCCTCAATCAGCAAAGTTTGCTTGGGTTTGCTTTGTCATGCACACTGACCTTGAAGCCATGATGACTGACTGAAGTGCTGAGATTACAATCGGGTACCATTACATAAGGCTCACTTGCTATTTAAGTGGCTTTAGTTTTACAACTTAATATAACTAACAAAAATCACACACTTGCAAATCTATCCATTTTCTCATTTTATTTTCTTTTGCAATTAGATGTTTCTGTTCACACCAGACTTCTAAGGTCAAAAATGGATAATTTAGTTCATAATTACATAGTACAAAGCCCACATATGCTATCTTACATTGAAATCCTACAAGAGTAAATTAGGAAGCCCCTGTGGTATCATCAAATTGTGAAGCACTCATATCCTCAGAGCAAGCCTCCCAGAACTTAATTTATCATTTTCATGTTAAATAGAAATTATACAAATTTTTTCTCACATTTCAGTGAATCAGGCTTCTCTGCTGCCTCTGCTAACCTAAGCTCATTCAAAAAACTACTAAATGAACTATTTACCAACGTGTTAATTAAGGTTTGCTCTGACCCCACCCACAGATACTGAGTTAATTCATTATAAACATGTTACATAGGTGTTATCACATACAAGCAGAGTTTTACTGTTTACAAGGCAATAGTTTCCCTAACACTGTTTTGTTTTTCCCATCTTTTGAAATCATTAAGCCAACTATAACTTTTCAACATGATAATCTCAAGCAGTATAGACAAACTGAAATTTCTCACTCTTCAGGGCATTACCATTCATACTGGAGATATGCAGTAATCACCCCAGTTATAGTAACCTTTACACTTAAATGTTTAACTCCAAGAAAGTTTTTGGAGAAAGGTAATCCAGTGATGCCACCATTGACCTCACTTGAGCCTCATGTGACCTCTTAAGGATACAAACATTGCCTAACATAACATAATTTGGCCAACGATTTTTAAAATTCAAACCTTGAGTGCCCTACAGATTTCAACATCAATTATGGGACCCATAACAATGGGGGACACAAACAAATTCAACTAATGCTGCTCAGTTTGAGTGTTCCATATACTGAGTGACTAGAAGAGAATTCATTGGAAACATGCAATCTACTCAACTGAAACAAAACTTACAACAATTCCTGTTATAAACTGATGGTGAGCACAGTAATCTAGTTAGTAAAGTTTATTCTTCCTCTATGGTTTTCTAGTGAGTTGGCTTTCTATGAACATTCATCCTTGTCTCTGAACTGTCTTGTCACAGAAGATAGTAATAGCACATCATGCTGTACTGAAGACACAAAGATTTCAAGTGAGGTATATTCAGTACAGTTAAAGGCTAGTCATAATTAGTGTATTGATGCCAATAGAGAATTAATTCCACAGGAAAATTTGATGGTTATTTTATGATGCCATTCAATGATGGCTCAGAATTCTTGAAGTGCCTCATATAAAGGTGGTTTTTCTTCTTTGTATACTTAAATGGGCAATAATGGAAAGCTGAAATAGGTGATAACTTTTGGTAAATTGATCAACCAATTTATCAAAATAACTACATTATTAAAAGTATAAAATTAAAACTAGTGGAATACATCATCATCCAATTGGGTGTTGCGAGTAGGTCAGTGTGTTTCACATTGCAATCTGAAAGCCTTGAGTGTATAAAACAGCAATTGCAGCTATAAATATATATACAAAGAGAGAGGAATATTCAGAAATATATGATCTAAGATAATTTTAATCAGTGAAAGAGAAGTAAAAACATCAGGGAGAGAAAAAATAGTGAGTATAATTTAACATAGTAAAATACAATGTTTTTAAACCTGGCGGTACAAATACACACAAACTGGACCTTGAAATACTTCAAAAGATTAAGAACACTTGAACTAAATTAATCATGAAACCGTATGTGACCCAAATTATTAGAATTAGAAGTGAAGCATAGATTACCAAGCATTATAACATAAAAAAGATTGTAAAATTAATAGAAGGTACTCCATACAAGCACATTATACTCTACATAAAGCTAGTAAATTCATAGAAACAGAAACCACTGAAACTGTTGTGAACACAGGAAATCTGAACGGACTAACAACTAGTGAAAATGGAATTAACTATCTAAAATTATACCTGTAAGCAACATGCAGACTCATGTTGTTTGGATAGTAAATTCTAATATTTAAATAATGAAGACTGGTCTTTTTCAAAATATCCTCAAATTAGAAGAAAATAAACTTTTGGCAATATTTTTATATTCTCAGCATTTTCTTGCAAACAAAATCGGAGAAAGCATCATAAGAAAGTCAATCTATCTATCTAAATCACTTTTAAATAAAAAGCCCAAATTCTTCAGCTAATGTAAGAAAGTAAACCCAAGAATATATGAATAGTATTATGTGCAATGCCAAGATTTATACTAAAATTGAGACATGATTTAACAGTGGGCAATTACTTAATACAATCCATCATTACAATTAAATAAAAACCTAAACCTCTGTCACAAGCCCCTCTGTAGGTGAATCAAAGCACTTCAAATAATATAGTGGTATTTAATGGTAAAAATGCTCAATAGGCTAAGAACAGAGTGAACTCCTGCAGATGCAACAAAAATATTTGCAAATACTTCTCTGACTAAAAAAAAAAACTTTACTTTAGAGCACTTAAATAATTCTACAATTCAACAATGAAAAGATAACCTAGTTTTAAAAACAGCTTCAAAATTGTTTGTCCCACAAAGACCTGCACATGTGAAGGTTTTTATAGCACAGGTCACCAGAAACATGTAAATCAAAAGTTTATTGTAACACTACTTTAAAGACTCTTGAGCTCCAGATGATAAGTAGATCAAATGATGCTCCTGGGGGTGCCATGCTGAAGCAGAAATGGTGGAGATATGAAGTAGTGCAGTCATTCTAGGAGGAAAATCCAGTTCTCAAAGTACCATCATAGTACCTAGAAATTTTAGTCTTAAGTATATTTCAATTACAAGTGAAAAGATATATCCATGTGAAACTTGTGTATCAAGTAGTAGTAGAAAAAAATCAAATATCTATTAGTGRATGAATGAATATGCAAAATCTTGGGCTATAAAAACCCAATGGAGATTGAAAATATTATTTACCTAAGATAATTCAATCCATATTAGATTCGACAGAGGGAAATGTATAGCCACAGAGAGTTAGTTCTTCACTTAGTGTCTAGCCTATAAGGCATGGCCAGTGGAAAAGGCCAAAGTTATCTGTTCTCTTTTTAAGACTTTGAGAATAATTAAAATGAACCAGGATGATGAATGAAAAAACCTGAATATACTGAAACCATTGAATTTCCCATTTAAGGTATTTAAATGGCATGATAAATTCACATCTAGTTAAAACGTGAAAAAGCAAAAATGAAGTGAAAATAACATGTGTGTCTATCACAGGGTAAGTAGTTAAGCAAAATTTAGCCCATCTACACAGCTACACAGGAGAGTACTGTCATAGAATACATAGAATACAGAGACATTATATGTGAATATATAATATATAAATATATATTATATATATATATCACAGCATATATTAATTTCAAACATCTTATAGTAAATAGTATAAAAACCTAAAACATCACATAGTGCATGATTTGAATTGTATGAGCTTACAAACTAAAGGGACGTTTGTACATAGCAAAAAAGTACTGCTTGCCTCCAAAATTTCTCACCCTCTGTACACTGTTCACACTCTGTCCTAAGTGGGATATCTCTATCCAACCCCTTCTTCAAGGCTCCATGTTGCAGTAAATCTCCAAACCCAATAAGCCTGTGCAAATACCACACAATTCAGTTATAATACGTATAAGCCACATACCTATATTGGGCAGATATACCACTACACTACTCTATTTCTGAGCTGAGATCCCTTGCTACTTGCAGTTCCTTCAGGCCATATGGTCCTGCTCCATTTTCCTTCCACCTCCTCTTCCTCTGTCTTCTGTCTCCTCATCTCCTCCTCCTCCTCCTCTCTCCTTCTCTAAAACCCTCAACCTCACCCTTTCCTTCCACTGACGAATCATAGGTTCTAGCATATTTTTTGACAAGTTAAAATGGAGAAAAGGATCACATGAAATCATCTGAGTACATGATCAATCCACATGACTCAGTGTTGCTAGGTTTTAGTTTTCCAGGAATGTATCCATGTCATAAAGATATGCATCTAAAATCTTTATAAAAATCTGTGGCTTTGGAAGAACAATATCTGTTAATTTTACTTGTTCAGTTGCTAGTTGTTTTATGCAGGAGTATGTGTTTTCAGTTACTCTATTTGGAGACAAGCTTAAGTTTCTTTGGAGCCATTCATAATTTCCAACTAACAACATTAATACATGAAAAGGGCAAAACTTACTACAAAGAACTAAGGCAATATACCTGTGGTGGATTGAATATGCTTGTTCCAGGGAGTGACACTATTAGGAGGTGTGGCCCTGTTGGAGGTAGTGTGTTGCTGTGTGGTGAGCAATGAGAATTCCCCCCTAATTATGTGGAGCCAGACTTCTCCTTGCATTTTGAATGTTGAACTCTCAGCTCCTTCTGTATCATTCCTGCCTGGATGGTGCTATGATCCGCCTTGATAATAATGGACTGAACCTCTGAAAATATAAGTCAGTGCCAATTCAGTGTCCTTATAAGAGTTGCCTAGGTCTTGGTGTCTGTTCACAAATGTAAACCCTAAAACAATACCCATGAAGTAAAATCTTTCCTGTATTTAATAGTTTTATACAGAGAAAGATAACTCTATATGCAAATGTATAATTATGATGTGACTTCATCCTGTTCATATTTATGAGAATATATGAATATATTACCATAATCACTATTCTTAATTTACTTATCTTCACATACAGTCAACTCTCAATATGCCTTACTAATGCTATGATATAATTTGTCATTTATATTATTTTCTCTGGCTCTTAAACTCAAATGCTTATATTTGTCATCCATCAAAATGTTTATATTTTAAATATATATCTCCATATGTGTTTATCTCTGGGTGTGACTATATGCTTACATTTAGAAAAATATTTCACTAATTGGCTCTGAAAGGTATAAGATAACATTATCTCCATGCATATTTTCCTTAAAATWTACATACATGTGTGTACAAATATTTGCACTAGTCCTTAAACTTTCTTCCTGCTTCCAGGTGTCATTGTTTAACATGTAAAATTTTACTTATTATTGAAGAATGCTTAAACATTATCTGGCCTACAATAATAGCTGATAGATTATTATCAATATGATTCAGTACATCCCATTTTTAATATATCTTTTGCATGATGAATTTCAAAACTTCTTTTTGAACCAGAATTTGTATTTATATATTTCTTTATGACCCCCATTTCCAAATTCCCTAAATTAATAATAGGAGCATAGTTTGGTATCAACATTTCTTCTCTTTCTGCCACATTTAATTTTTTTTCAAATTTGGGAACTGACTATTAACTAAGTTTGTATTTTTCCCTCTCTCTGGGCTTTTAAATTGCTATTATGTACTTTTGAGGCAGAAGACAACTCTGAGTATCTTATCATGTGCTTTTTCAAATAAAAACTAGATTATATATTCTAGCGTGTATTAGTCATAGCCAAGAGATGGTGCATGGAAATTAGAAGAGTTTAAGACACAATTTGTTTACAAGTATTTATCTAAATACTGCAGACAGGTTGAGGAAGGAGAGTCCAACAGCATGTCATATATGGTGCAGAGTGATCAGTATCCCTGAACATGGGCACACAATGTTATTGGCTAACCATTACAACTACAGATTAGAGCTGTCTGTCATGATAATGGTGTTGAGGGGGATTTTGATCTCAGGAAACAGACCCTTATACAATTATAAACTAAATGGCTCATTCACCTTGCATTCACTTCATCTCTCCTGGATGGTTGACTCTGTCTCCCATTGGCTTCATAGCAAAGCAGCTTGCTGTTGAAATTCATGTAGGTAAGATTTGTGAAGCTAAAGAAAAGATAAAATGTGCTCATAAGGGAAAATGGGATTTTAAAATGGAACATTGGGTATGATTTGTGATTTTATCCTCTTTTTTTGAAGCCATAGTTTTTTGTCTTTGTTTTTAAATAATTGTTTCTAGGCTGTATTACATTCATCCTTCATATTTCACTTATTTCGATAAACCTGGGTTCTTTCAGCTATGTCATATATTTAATGTGATGTGTGTCTCTGTATTCCCATGTGTGTACATGTTGATAAGGTTGTGTGTAAAATGCCCCTTAAAGGTCCTTGCGTGAACCTTGGCTATCACCTGGTAGTGCTGTTTAAAGGGGCCTCTATTTGGCGTGGCCGCATCTAACTGGAAGCTATGAGAGCAACAATAATATTGTGGGATATTTATCAATATGTTTACATTAGTAGAACTTTGCTGGTCAGCTTTTTCTTACTGTGCAATGATTTCAGGGAAAACAGCTTCCTGGAGTTTAGTCTACCTTCTCTTGGTTCCAATGTTTCTGGGCTTATGAGCTTCAGAACATAGTGGTAGAGAGTATATGGTACAAGTTTGTATATATTAGGCCAGTCTCAAAGGGAAGAGACAGGGGGAAAATGAATCTTAATGAACAGCATCCTCCTTCATGGACACAATCTAAGGGTTAACTTCCATCAGGGATGTTCTGCCTCCTAAGGATCTCTCCTGAGAGCACCACCATCAGGAGTCCAACCCTATAGGCTGAACATGATAACTTTTGGTGGTAGTGGTCATTTAAGTTCCAGGCCATAGCAAAGCTCCCACGAAGAAAATCAACCCATAAATGAGAACTGACTGCAGATAGAAAGTTGATGCAGATTTTAGCCCCATCTGAAATGATAACCTTTTAGCTCAATTCGTTTGTACATCTATCTCCCTGTGGCAAGCTCCAACCAAGTCAATCTAATTCTCTCATTTTTCAGAAACTGGCTAAAAAAAAAATCTTACCTACTGATAGTCCCCCTATTTTATTGGTACTGTAGATGGAATTTTGATCTTTATGGTTTTGTTTCAGTGGTGATTCAGTAAATATAGCACATTTATTTTTGTGATTCATTTATATAATCTATTTAGTCTTACTAGCCAAGCAAATCCACTATATACATTTCACTTCAAGAGGGGACTAAGAAAAGACTCATGGCCAAGGCAAAGCCCTTCCTACGCTGTCTTACTGAAGATACAGAACCCATAGAGAAGGGAACACAGAACACAGAACACGGGGAAAGATGGCATTCTTGGCTTGTATTTCCCATTTTTGAGACCAAATGACCAATAGGCAAGTCTTAGAGAACAGTCTAGTCCTATAGGGCAAACACCTACCACTAGATTAAAATATGTTCTTAAACAGAATGTGTACATTCATTTTTAAATGCCCACAAAGAAAATATTAATCTTAAAGGTTTCAACAACACCAAGGGAATATGAGTTAAAGTTCTGGGAGGAAGCACAGCCTTGCACAGAGCCTTAACTCATAAGAACATCAACTAGTGTGGAGAGGTTGTAATGTCACAGGCTCAGAGCCTAACTAAAATTTATCTTGGTCTATCTATGACCCCTTTATCAGCCACTCCTTTATGAAAACTGTTTCTGACAGAGAATCTTTCTACTATTAGATATGACATTTTGCTATGTGTTAAAGGAGCAGACAACTAGCGTCCACCAACCCCAAAGCCAATAATACCATCAAAAGTTTCTCATATTTTGGGTTTACGATGTGCCTAGCAGACGTTTCCATGAATGCATCTAAAAGGAATATAATTTGTGATGTCCTTTGTTCAGTGTCTACAAAATCGTCGTGAAACTGCTGACTGGGACATGGAAAACATAAATCTGTGTTCCCAGGGCAACGTCGCTCATACTTGGACCCATAATGAGCTATCCTCATCTTCATTGAGATGAGGTGTGTGTGTGTGTGTGTGTGTGTGTGTGTACAGGGAGAAAAAATATCCTGAGCTACTCAGGATTCTGTTAATGTAACAAATTTCTATGATAATTAGCTTTTATAGGGTAATTTTATATTGTATCACAATCCCAGACTTTGGTTAAGGATAAATTTGGTGACTGTGAATAAAGTGGAAAGCCACAGAAAGAAGTAGGAAATGCAAAGTATATGTATATGTATATGTATATGTATATGTATATGTATATGTATATGTATATGTATATGTATATGTATATGTATAT
>BDUI01000063.1:121204-133963 GCA_002335545.1 Apodemus speciosus
AAGTGTTATAATAGATAGTGGATTTTTCTGAATGGGTTCTTTATGTAAAAGTGATATAACAGATAGTATTTGTTGTTTTTTTCCTTGAAATTTGTCTCCTGAGGACAGGCCACATGGAGGATATTCTGTTTTCTCTTAAGTTTCTGATATGAATAAACTTCATGAAAAGTCAAAAAAAAGGGGTGATTACTGGGGAATGATTGAAGTGAGGACACGAGTGAACATGCAGACAGACAGAAAGWCTAGAGCAAAAGCATGAGGACAGAAAAAAGTGGACAAAAAGGGAGCAAGTGCCAAGAACGGAAAGAGGGAGAGCAAGAATGCTGGGAACAAGAGAGGTACTCAAGAGGGGAGAGAAAAAATCTGGTATGTCTAGGGGCCATTTTATCACCACATACACAAGGCATACCTAGCTACTGTGGTAGTAGTATTATGGCCTCTTCTCACTCTCTGACACTATTCCCAGAGCACTGAGTAGATCTGCTGGAACACTCAGCTTTCCTTCCTCTTGTAGACCCCATCATACTACCACCCCCTAGTCTATCCCCATTCCTAAGTGTAAGCTCCACCTGGAAACCCACTACTCAAACCAGTTTGGATCCCAAAATGATTTCCTAAAAAATAACGCACAGTAACCATAATCTAAGAAACAGAGAGGAAAAGGAAAGCTGAGGGAAATACACCTACCCAACAAAGATAAAAACAAGATCAGCAAGTAGAATTAAAAGATGCCTAGACACCAGAATAAAAACACAGTCATCATTAACAAAACATAATAACACCTAGGACAATGTATCTTCCCTAGAGCTTAGCAACACTATCACAGCAGGTCGAATATTCTAACATCATTGGAACACAAGAAAATTACCCTAAAATACCTTTATGAATATGATACAGGTCCTTGAAGAAGAAATGAATAAAATATTTTTTTAAAAAATCTATTAAGATGCATACAAAAGGTAAAGGAAATGAATAAAATAGTTAAAGGCCCGAAATTAGTAATAGAATCATTTTATTTTAAAAAAAGCAAAATTAAAAGAATTCTTGAAATGAAAAACATAGTAAGTCAATAACCTTAGAGCCAAACCACACTATAAAGGTACAAAACATGGAAAAGAGAATCGAGGGCACTGAAGACATAATAGAAAAAGTGGTTACATCAGCCAAAGAAAATATTAAATCTAAAATTCTCTTAGCACAAAATATCCAGGAAATCTAGGATAGTATAAAAGAGAAAACTTAAGAATAATGGGGATGGAAGAAAAAGGAAGAAGCTCAGATCAAAGGTAAAAATAACATTTTTAACAAAATCATAAAAAAATAATTCTTAACATAAAGAAAGAGGTGCCTATAAAAGTTGTTAGAAGGAAAACTCCAACCTAAAGATGTTGACCATACTCAAGAAAACACAAAGAATAATAACCTCAGACAAGAAAATATAGAGGACACACACACACACACACACACACACACACACACACACACACACGCACGCACACACACACACCACTCATTGATATCTATCAATTTGAATGGACTCATTTCTCCTATTTGAAAATTAATATTTATAGAATAGATGCAAAAACAGGGTTCATTCTTCTGCTCCATCCAAGAAACATACCTCAATATCAAGTATGGTCATTATCTCAAGATACAGAGTGGGGAAAGAATATTGTAACCAAAAGAACCTAAACAGCAAACTGGTGTAACCACTTTAATATCTGATAAAAAGAACAGAAAATCAAAACTCTTTAGAAGCGATATGGAAAGACATTGCATACTCATCAAGTAAAAATTCACCAAGAGAACATTTCAATTCTTAACGTTTATGTCCCAAATTCAAGGGCACCTACATTTGTAAGAGAAACACAACTACAACTTAAATCACATTGACCCTCACACACTGATAATGACAGATTTCAATACCCCACTCTAACCAATAGATAAGTTATCCAGACAAAAACTAAAGAGAGAAATATTGGAGATGAATGGTGTTATGAATGAAAGGGATCTAACACATATTTACAGAATGCTGTATCCAAACACAAAAGAATATATTTTCTTCTCAGTACCTCTTAGAACTTTCCTCAAAACTGGCCACATATTTGAACATACAGTAAGTCTCAACAGATACAAGAGAACTTAAATGATATCATGTATCCTATCTAATCACCACAGTTTAAAATCGTATATCAACAACAGAAACAACAGAAAGCTTACAAACTTAAGGAAACTGAACAGCTCACTAATGAATAAAAAATGTGTCAAGACAGAAATTAAGAAAGAAATTAAAGAATTCTTAGCATTTTATGAAAGTGAATACTACAAACTTGTAAAGCACAATGAATGTGATTTTAAGAGGCAAATGCATAGGACAAAGGGCCTACGTGGAAAAATTGGAGAGATCTCATGCTAGTAATGTAACAACACACTTGAGGGTTTTAAACAACAAAGAGAAAATCACACATGAAAAGATCAGATGGCAAAAATAACCAAACTCTGTGTTCAAATAAATAAAAAGAGACGAACAAAAGTGTCAATGAAACAGAGGGTCAGTTCTCTGAGAAAACAAGTAAGATTGACAATTTTTTATTCAAATTAACTAAAAAGCTAATAGAGAATATCAAAATTAACAGAATCAAAAGTGAGAAGGGGGACATAATAACAGATAGCAGGAAGTTCAGAGAATAATAAGGACATGCTATAAAAACCTTTACTCCAAAACAATGGAAAGTCTAAAAGAAATAGATAACTTGCCACTTACATAAGTTAAATCAAGATCAGATAATCAATTAAAACACAATTATAACTACTGGTGAAATAGAAGCAGTTATTAAAATTTACTCCCCCAACCAAAGCCCCAGAGCTATATTGTTGTAGTAGAATTCTACCAGGCATTCAAGAAGGAGTTAATGCACTTATTCTTCAAATTATTCCACATATATGAAACAGATGAACCTTGTCCAAATTGTTTTACAAGGGCACATTTACCTCTGACACCCAAAGCACCTAAAGACCCCCCCCAAAAAAAAAAAACCAAGGAGAATTACAGACTATTTCCATTATGAACAGAGATACACAAGATTCCTTCTAATCTTGCATGCCGTACTTCATCCCAGAGAGGAGTACATACGTGAATTAAATGTAATCCAGTGTATAAAGAAACTGGAAGTTAAAAATCACATGATCATTTCATTAGGTGCAGAACACCTGTAACAAAATCTATCACCCCTTCCTGATAAAAGAACTGGAGACATTAAGAATACAAGGGACATTACTCAACAAACAGAGCAGTACTTTGCATATCATAACTGTAAGTGAAAATATGTGTTTTCATTTACTCAATCTAACATTGAAGCCTTAAATTGTACATAACACTTAATAAAATGTAGGGTTTTTTAAAATAATTATGATACAATTTTAAATAAAGTTTCCATATTTTAACAGGCTTATCAAAATATAAGACACAAAAATTTAAGGATTTTAATATGGCACTACAGTCTATTCTTCAAAGAAAAAGGAAAAAATGCAATAAAATAATAATGTAAAATTTTCTATGTTTTAGAAAGCTATTTAACTTTTTATGCCGGGTGGTGGTGGCTCACGCCTTTAATCCCAGCACTTGGGAGGCAGAGGCAGGTGGATTTCTGAGTTTGAGGCCAGCCTGTTCTACAGAGTGAGTTCCAGGACAGCCAAGGCTACACAGAGAAACCCTGTCTCGAAAAAAACAAAGAAAATGCTATTCAACTTTTTATGTTTTAGTATTTAAACTAATATTTACAATATTACATACTTCTAATTCATAAAACATCATGTTAAATGCACACATACTCTGTGCATTATTTTTATAGTTTCAGTAAGAAAATTACAGATAATAAATGAAAACCTATGTGACTAATTCCTTCTCAGGTCTCTCAATTTCTGCCTTAATGGTCTTTGAGACTGTTGACAGGCATTCAACACAAGTGCAGGTAAGAAGTGTCAAATCAATTTCTTTGCATTTCTTTTTTCTGTCTCTTTCACTTTGTCTCTATCTTTCTATCTTCTCTCTTGCATTTCCTCCTCTCTGTCTCTCCCTATTCTGACAGCCACCTCTCTTTCTCTCCCTCACACCCCCTTTTCCTGTTACTTCCATTTTCCTCCCACTCTCCTTATCTCTTCCTCTCACCCATATATCTTCGGCTTTGATGAATTACATTTGAGAGAAACAGTTTTAGAGGCAGGAGGAGCCAATACTCAGGTTCATAGAAGAAAAGTAAGAATCAAAGACGTTTACAACATTTTAGGGAACCTAGAAAAATCTATTGAGAACTTGCTGTCACTGAATAGCTCCTGAAAGATTAATATGTAAGTATAAGATTTATAGGATCACAAAAATAACACCAACATCAAAGTTATCTTATTTAGCTACATTTTTTTTCACAAATGAGGCTCAGGTGCACAAGCACTCTATAGCACTTGCACACCTACTTCCAGATAATTTATAAAATTAAAACGAAGCCCAAAATCTGCCTCCTTATATGCCATTAATTATGATAAGACATCATGTTGCAACTTGCCTAGATATCTGCTACTTTTGAATCTAGGCAGATGCTATTCAATTCAGTCTCTGAGAGTTAAGCTAATGATTAAATGTACATCTCTTTGGGACAGACACATCTTTTTCATGAAGCACCAGCCGACCATAGAGGGCTCTGGCATGAGTTATTGGGCAAATCTTGGTGGGTGATCTATGGGTAACAGTATGTGAGGCTGTTTGCTTTAATGAGGGAGGAGAGATCTACCAGCATGGCCAGATGCTTTGCTGTGAGGTAAACCAATCCATCTTAAACTGAGAAAAATGGGGGAAAAATAATCTTTCAAAGTGACTTGACAGCCATTCCGATCGATGTGCCATATTTGTTTAATGAAGATTCTGTGACCAGTCCATTCATAATCATCCATTTCTCTACAGAAAACATTTCCTGACTTGCCTCATCAGTGGGGGCAGGGATTACAAATGTATATCCTGAAAGAGCCTGTTTCTTGCACAGCTAACCAGGGCCCTGCTTGCTGCTGTCTCTAAAGAGATTTGATGAAGGCTGATGACAGGCGTTCATATGAATGGCATGTTCATTGTCCTCTTGGGAAGCCTAGTGTTGTTTATGTAAACCACGCTGTTAAACCTTTTAACAGTCCACAGATTTGTTTAAACGGAGGAGAATAGTTTTCCAACAAATTTTAAAAGTAAATAAACTTGGGATTATCTAACTCAAGAAAAAGCTGTTATATATGCCACAGCCCTGGGACAGACCAGACAGGCAACACCAGGTACACAAAGATATCCCGAGTTTAGCATTGCTTGGGACACAGCCTGCCAGGCTTCTGCCTGTGTCCAAGGCTTAGGCAGCTCTGTGGATCATCTGTATAACAGCCTTGTAGAGTAGCCATTCTAATATCAGATAAAATTGACTTTCAACCTCAAGTAATTAAAAGAGACATAGGACACTTCTTACTGGTTAAAGGAAAATTCCACCAAGAAGAACTCTCAATTCCGAACATCTATGCTCCAAGGGCACCCTCATTCATAAAAGAAACTTTACTAAAGCTTAAAGCACACATTGCCCCTAACACAATAATTGTGGGTGACTTCAACACTCCACTCTCCTCAATGCTATTCCCCCTACACTGCTGCACTGAGCCTTTCCAGGATCAGGGGCCTCTCCTTCCTTCTTCTTGGGCATCATTTGATCTGTGAAATGTTTCTTGGGTATTCTGAGCTTCTGGGCTAATATCTGCTTATCAGTGAGTGCATACCTTGTGTGTTCTTTTGTGATTGGGTCACCTCACTCAGGATGACATTCTCCAATTCCACCCACTTGCCTAAGAATTTCATGAATTCATTGTTTTTAATAGCTGAGTAGTATTCCATTGTGTAAGTATACCACATTTTCTGTATCCATTCCTCTGTTGAGGGACATCTGGATTATTTCCAGCTTCTGACTATTATAAATAGGGCTGCTATGAACATAGTGGAGCATGTGTCCTTATTACATGCTGGGGAATCCTCTGGGTATATACCCAGGTGTGTATAGTGGGGTCCTCTAGTAGTATCTTACTCAGTTTTCTTAGGAACCCCCAGACTGATTTCCAGAGTGGTTGTTCCAGCTTGTAACACAGCTTTGAAAAAAACAAAACAAAACAAAAAGATTTCCCAAAACTTTAAACAGGAAGAAATAATGAAGAACAGAGATGAAGAATATAGGTCTACAGCATGTGCTAGCTTGTTTCTTTAGATCTTTGTTCTCAGAATCCCTGGACATCTATGCTATTACAGATATTACCTTAACTTTTATCTAAGAGAGCTCACTCTCGGCCCACAAAATGAGAACATTGGATGTGTGCTACTGTTCCTTCCTCTCTGAGAGAAGCTCAGTTTAGGGCTTCCTCCGAATTCATTGATGGTAGCTGAAGTAGGGCTTCTGGTGAGAAAGTTTCTTGAGATTTTATACCAGTCTGATTTCATGATTATATGAGATGAAGAAACTTATTTTGCTGATTGGCTTATGAATTTTTATATCCATGGCTAGGACTCATTTAACGATCTGGCACATGGTACCTTTCTCTACCACTTTCTTAGGTTGTTATAAACAAAGACTGTATTACACAGCTAAGTAATCAACTTGAAACTTGATTTTAAATTTGTTGTTGGTCTACATAGGACTTTAGTTCTACCTGCTTGCCACAAACTTGAATCACACTTGTCATTATTAGTCATAAATAATATTGATATATTTCCTGCGTATGATATTCTTATCTACATCTACTGAATTGAGCAACTTTACTACTTTTCTAGTTTTGTTGTTTCTTGTGGTACAGTGGAAAGCAGCTCTAGTTGAGCTATGTTTCAAATGCTGGTGACACAGCTGGTGATCCTGCAAGGAACAGTAGGCCTTTGCCATGCTCCTAGGCACCAGGCTCCTGACATGAGGCCTCAGCTCTCCATAACTGTGTTGCCTTCAGTCAAGTAAGGCCAATGCCCAAAAGCCCCTCCACAGGTAGAGAATGTGACCACAGATCACTTAGCCTCAAGACAGATCTCCATTTTAATGAGGTACCTAAAGGGCTGAAGGGCATAGCTAATCAATCTCTCCTTCCCAGACTCTCCTCCTGGCAAAAGGTATTTAACCTCAGGCCCAGCCTGAGAAAGTGGGGTACAGTTTCACTCATCACAACTCTCTGCCATGAAAATAAATGCTTAAAACCATGGATTGCTTCTTCTCATAGTGATCTACTATGCTGGAGCAGTGGAGCAGGTCTTCCTCTAAATGCTGCATCTAATCTCAGGCAGAATGGTTTCCACCAAGACAAGACACCCACCAGAACAAGCCAACAGACCCTTTCTTTTCCGAGGGACCCAGCCAGAATGCTCTCCTCCCTCTCTTCTCTTCAGCCCCAGCTAGAGCCAGCCAGTGGGCCCCCACTCTGTTCTCAGCTCTTCTGTGGCATCCAGCTGCATCTGTGGTATCCGAGAGTTAGAACCTGCTGTCCCAGGCCTCTAAGCATCATGGTGATTAAGGAGCCTGACATTGCCAGTCCTCTGGTGACCTCAGACTGTGTTCCCCAATCCCCAGAGTTGGGTCAGCTTCTCACAGCGAGAGGCCCACCCTGCTGTGACATGGGGCACATGCAATCAAAACTTCCTGCATCCTCCCTCACAGAGCTGCTCAAGTCCTGCGTGTCACGGGACACCATTTTAATCCACAGTTTCTTGCCATGTTCTTACTGCAGCATATGTAGTCTTATGTAATTATCTATTTTCTGTGGGTACTACTGGAATGTCATTTCCACAGATGATCTATGAGTTTTTCCTATTGAATACTTTGGAAGTTCATATCATTGTGGGCAATCTTAAATCTTGAAGATGAGTTTACAGAACATATTTTCATCTTCCAAATGACTAAGGACAAATAAACAGGGACTTAATTTTAATCAGACAGTGTAGAATAAAAACACATATGTAATGGCCATTGGTGCTTATAAATCCTCTCCTTCCCCTAGTGTGTGTGTTGGGTGTGAGTGTGAGTGTGAGTGTGTGTGTGTGTGTGTGTGTGTGTGTGTGTGTGTGTGTATGTGTGTGCTATATGTGTATGTAGGGGAACATTTACATGTGAATAGTATGTGTAAATGCAGGGCAGTGTGGAGGATCTATTTTCAGTTGTTATCCATCTTATTTTTTGAGATAAGGTTGTTCACTGAACTTGGAGCTTATTAATTCAGCTAGGCTGGCTGGCCAATGAGCTTTAAGACTCTACCTCTTTCAGCTTAACCTCATTCTCCACTGTGGTTATGGAGTTGGGAAACTATGCCTGGCTTTTTACGTAAATTCTGAGAATATGTTTGCAAGTCCTATGTTTGCTTGGCAGTAAACTACCCACTGAGCTCTCTTCCCAACTCCTTATATATTCTTACAAGAGACTGTTTTATTTTTCCTCTCTTAATATCACTGTACTCAGAACCTTGGTTTCTAATCATGAAATTTCTTGGCTTTTTTCTGAGAAGTAAGTTTACAGACCTTTTGAAGCTCTCTGATCCTATATTTGTGGTGGTCATTTCCTTTCAGCTATATAACTTGATCAGGTCTACAACTTTTTGACTTACTTCTGTCTGAAATCCACGGGAAAGTAAAGTTGGAGACTTGTCAGTTATGGTACATTTTCACAGGTGGCAATCAACATTAGTAGTGCTTTGTTGATGTGTACAGTCCATGCTGTGTTATCTCATCTTTGTCTTCCTCAAATCTGGGATTTAAATTACATTTCTTGGATCACACACCAGCTCAATCCCTAGCTTTAACCAATGAATCTGGCTCACTGAAGAGCTTGTGTTTTGTATAATTGTCAGATGCTTTTCCTCACATTGTTTAGAATCTGCTTGCAGGAACATCCCTATCTTTCATGCTGTTTGCAAAACCATTTTCATGAAGTATCCCTTCATAGACTGTTGATGCATTTTAGCTTGTCCTTATTGAGGCTATAAATACAAAAATAGTATGTTCACACATATCTGTATGTATGTAGARATGAATATGTACACATTGAAATATCTATTGCTTGTCAGCATTTCTTGTTTTATAATTTACATCTGATTTCTAGTTACTTTAGTTGAAGAAATACTTTGTAAATATGAAATTATATAAAGATGCTGAAAGCAGTCTCTATTCTCATGAGCTGCTATATTTCAAAGAAGATTTTTAAAAAGTTCCTAAAAAAATCTCAACTATAATTTGAAGATAAAATACCAGATCAAAATATATTTCAAATAATATTTATGTAATTTGGAGACATCATTGGAAAGCAAAGATTTATTACCTGCTGTTTAAAACCACTTTTTAAAAATTAATGTTAGAGGTCAAGAATAAGGAGAAGATTAAAATAACTAAGAAAAGTGACGTTTACTAAAATAATACATCTAGATGTTCAAAGTGTTGTTTTCAAGTGGTTTCAAGATGAACTGAACAATGATGTTCTTATTTGAGTGTGTATAGAGTAACCTGTAATAATGGCAAGATTTAGTTAAATATTCTTAGCCTCTGCTCCCTATGAAATAAATTTAAGTAATATATGTGGAGGAGAGATTGAAGTTATCTACAAGACTTGGATTAAAATATAGCAGTGTAAGAATAAAGATGTCAGGGTCAAGTAGGTATACTGCAAATGCTGGGAATACTTCAGATGGGTTGTAATTTATTATATATGTTACTGAACTAAACCAATCAGGTATGGTTCTCATACCTCTTTGCTCTATGAATCTCCTTATTACATTTGCTTAAACATTACTTAAGGAGGTTCAAATTTTCTCTGTGCACATTTAGTATTGATATTTTTTCATTTTTATAAAACAAAGATTATTTGTGAAAAATGCATGTAGTCCACCAATTTTAATAAAAGCTTTGCATGTGTTAAGAATGTACAAAGGAGCATGTATCCTTATTACATGTTGAAGTATGTTCTGGGTATATGCCCAGGAGTGGTATAGCTGGGTCCTCAGGTAGTACTATGTGTAATTTTTTGAGGAACTGCCAAACAGATTTACAGAGTGATTTTACCAGTTTGCAATCCCACCAACAACAGAGAAGTGTTCCTCTTTCCCCACATCCTCTCCAGCATCTGCTGTCACCTGAGTATTTCAGCTTAGCCATTCTGACTGGTGTGAGGAGGAATCTCAGGGTTGTTTTGAATTGCATTTCTCTGATAACTAAGGATGCTGAACATTTTTTTAGATGCTTCAGAGCTATTCAGGGTTCCTCAGTTGAGAATTCCCTGTTTAGTTCTGTACCCCATTTTTAAATAGGGTTATTTGACTCTCTGAAGTCTAACATTTGAGTTCTTTGTATACATTAGATATTAGCCCTCTATCAGATGTAGGATCGATAAAGATGTTTTCCCAATTTGTTGGCTGCTGTTTTGTCCTATTGACATTGTCCTTTGCCTTACAGAAGCTTTGCAGTTTAATGAGGTCCCATTTGTCAATTCTTGTTCTTAGAGCATAAGCCATTGACATTCTTTCTATTCAGGAAAATTTCCCCTGTGCCCATGTATTCAAGGTTCTTCCCCACTTTTTCCTCTATAAGCTCCAGTGTGTCTGGTTTTATGCATAGGTCCTTGATTCACTCGGACTAGAGCTTTGTACTTGGAGATAAGAATGGCACATGCTCCACTATGTTTATAGCAGCCTTATTTATAATAGCCAGAAGCTAGAAAGAACTCAGATGCCCTTCAACAGAGGAATGGATACAGAAACTGTGGTATACATATATACAAAATGGAGTACTATTCTGCTATTAAAAATAATGAATTCATGAAATTCTTAGGGAAATGAATGGAACTAGAAAGTGTCATTCTGAGCAAGGTAACCCAATCACAAAAGAACACACATGGTATGCACTCACTGATAAGTGGATAACAGCACAAAAGCTCAAAATAAACAAGTTACAATTCACACAGGAAGTTCAAGAAGAAGGAGGACTGAAGTCGGGGTTTTTGTTCCCTCTGAGAAAGGGAACAAAATAATCACAGGAACAATAAAAGAGACAAACTGTGGAACAGAGAATGAAGGAAAGGCAACTCAGAGACTGCCTACCTGGGGATTCATCCTATAAACAGTCACCAAACACCAACACTATTATGGATGGCAAGAAATGTATAACAAAAGGAGCATGTCATGGTTGTCTCTGGAGGGGCCCTGTCAGAGCCTTACAAATACAGAGGCAGATGCTAGCAGCCAACCATTGGACTGGGTGTGAGGGGCCCAAATGGAGGAGTTGGCAGTAGATCTGGAAGAGCTGAAAGGGATTATAGCCCCATGGGAAGAACAATGATGTTGGCCACCCAGAAGCCCCAGGACTCCCAGGGACTAAACCATCAATCAAGGGGAACACATGGTTCCAGCCAAAAATGTAGCAGAGGAATGCCTTGTTGGGCATCAGTGGGAGGAGTGGTCCTTGATCTGGTCTGGTGAAGGCTCAATAGATGCCCCAACGAAGGGAAATGGGGGTTAGGGGGATGAGCGTAGGTCAGGTGGAGGGGCATATACTTGAAGGCAGGGGGTGGGAGGAGGGTCTTGTGGGAGGGGGAAAACTGGAAAGGTTTTAGCATTTGAAATGTAAATGAAGATTATATACAATAAAAAATGTACAAAGGAGTAAATAAGAAACCTGCTGCAAGAATGCCATCTTCACTCCCAGACAGACAGGACAGGCAACACCAGGTATACAGAGATATCCAGAGTTTAATATCTCTTGGGACACAGTCCACCAGACTTCTACCTGTGCCCAAGACCTGGGCAGCTATGCAGGTCATTTGTGTGCCAGCTCTCTCATGGGTCGTTTGCCCTGCAGAGTGATCAGCACCTGGAAGGGGTCTCCACAGCCTCTGTATTCTTCACACCCAAGAGGACCAGAAAGGCAACACCAGGTTACACAGAGACAACCCAAGTTTAACATTGCTTAAGGCAAGGCACACCAGGGCTCCAAGATCACCCAAGAGTAGGGCAGCCCATCAGCAATCTGTGCCAGGGGACATCCAGTCATTCTGAGGAGCAGAAATAGCCTTACAGTCTTACAGGAGGTTCAAGCACCAGACAGTGACAACAGGACCAAATAACTCCAGAGATAACCAGATGTCAAAAGGCAAACATAGGAATGTTACAAACAGAAATCAAGGCAATATGGCAGAATCTGAACCCAATTCTCCAACAGCAGCAAATCTTGGATACCCCAGCATACCAGAAAAACAAGATTTGGATTGAAAATCACTAATCATGATGCTGTTAGAAAAACACAAGAAGGACATAAATAAATCACATAAAGAAACACAGGAGAACATGAATCAAAAGGTAGAAGCCCTTACAAGGGAAACACAAAAATCATTTAAAGAAATTCAGGAGAATATGGATGAACGGATAGAAGCCAATAAAGAGTAAATGCAGAAATCACTTAAAGAAATACAGGAGAACCTGGGTCAATAGGCAGAAGTCATGAGAGGTAACTGAAAAATCTCTTAAAGAATTACAGGAAACACAAACAAACAAGTGAAGGAACTAAGCAAAGACATCCAGGATCTAAAAACAGAAGTAGAAACAACTAAGAAATCACAAAGGGAGACAACTTTGGAGATAGAAAACCTTGGAAAGAAATCAGGGGTCATAGATGCAAATATCAACAACACAATACAAGAAATAGAAGAAATAATCTCAGATGCTGAAGAAACCATAGAAAGC
>BDUI01000063.1:142121-156576 GCA_002335545.1 Apodemus speciosus
CAAAGACACAATCCACCTACCAAATGCTGTCCGACAAGAAGGAAAGAGTGGACCCAGGTTCTGGAAAGGCCCAATGCAGCAGTGTAGGGGAATACCAAAACAGGGAAGTGGGAAGGGGTGAATAGGGGAACAGGGGTAGGGAAAAAGACATATGGGACATTGGGGTGGTGGGGAAACCAGGAAAAAGGAAATGAAATTAAAGAATATATCCAATAAAAAAATACATATATTAAAAAAAAAAAGAATGTGTTTCTTTATACCAGAAATCAACCTATGAATGGCCTCTTGGGACTGCTTTGGCCATGTTCTATAAATTTTAAAATGCCCTGTTTTAATTTCATTCAAGCATAGTTTAGAAATTCTTTTGAGCTGGGCAGCGGTGGCACATGCCTTTAATCCCAGTACTTGGGAGGCAGAGGCAGGCAAATTTCTGAGTTCAAGGTCTAGAGAGTGAGTTCCAGAACTGCCAGGGCTACACAGAGAAACCCTGTCTCAAACAAACAAAAACAAAAACACAAAAAAACATCCTTCGATTCTTTTCATTGATGAGTACACCCAGTGGAGAAACTCAGCTTTCTGTTTCAACAATGTGCTTTAGAGTACACAGTCAGCAATTTTCCAAAACTAGTTTGGACTTTTACCTTTTTTTTTTTTTTACCTTTTTTTAATCATTTATTTATTTATTTATTTACACTCCAAATTTTTCACCCCCTCCCCATTCCATCCTCTGATTGTTCCACATCCCATACCACCTCCCCATACTCCTGTCTCCACAAGGATGTCCCCACCACACACCACCCACCTAAAGAGACCTCTAAATTCTCTGGAGCCTCCACTCCCTTGAGGGTTAGGTGCATCTTCTTTGACTAAACCCAGACCTAGCAGTCTCACCCTAGCTGGGTATCAGCTGGTGTATGCTCCCTCGATGGTGTTCCAGTATCTGAGAGATCTTGAGGGTCCAGGTTAATTGAGACTGCTGGTCCTCCTACAGGGTTGCTTTCCTCAGCTTCTTCCAGCTTTCTCCTAATTCAGCTACAGGGGTCAGCAACTTCTGTCCATTGGTTTGGTGCAAATATCTGCATCTGATTTTCAGCTGCTTGTTGGGCCTTTCAGAGGGCAGTCATGATAGGTCCCTTTTTGTGAGCACTCCATAGCCTCCGTAATAGTGTCAGTTCTTCTTTTAAATTGAGAACAAACACTGTATCATCTTTTAAATTATTCTATGCATCTTGTCAATCTTTATAATACTTTTGATAGTTAAAAGGAAGACCATTTTGCTCTCACTTTGCAGTTAAACTTTTTCAGACATTCAGTTACATACATTTTCTTTTCTTTTTAGAAACTTTTCATTCCAATTGTTTAAATATAATAATTCAGAGAAATCTCTTTCCAATAAAATTCAAAATATTTGTAAGTATATTATAATATAATATAGAAATGTTTCTTATGGTTTTACATTTTCTAAAGTTATTTAAAGCTAAATTGTTTCTTCTTGTTAAAATTTCTTAATTAAATTATCTTGAACTTACGATCTTTTCTTTTAAAATTATTTGAATATTATGAAAGAAATGCATCCTGGACACGTGTAATATATTTGACACCGTCCTCAATATCATCACTGAAGGTGAATCCAGGGAAAAAGAAAACATCTCTGTACAGAAGAATCTACAGCTTGCTAAGGATTTGCACTAAAATCACCCGCTGTAGGATCCAGGAATGGAGCTCAAGCCACTAGGGTGACACAGCAAGTTCTTTTACTATTGAACCATCTCACTACCTCATGTTCTAACTTTTGAAAACCATTATTCTGTTTGATATCATTTAGTAATCATCTTCTAATAAGCTTTGTTTGGGCTTACACTAAGCTTCCAATGTACTAATGTTATTCTCAAATTTAATGCTATGAGAAAACAACCATGAATGGCCATTTCAGATCCCAGAAGTTTTATTTTAAATAAGTTTTAGTCCATGAAGTTTTTTAAATTTGCATCCAAATTTTAAAGTTATAATTCTTTGTTTCTTTTCTTTTCCACTGGTTTTTAGTCTTTTCACTAGATATTTACCTGATTTTCTATATCCCTAGATAAACAAATAAAGGATTTGGGGGCAATACGGAGACAGCATATTTCCACCTGTTGAAAAGAGTCTGGAAGATTTAAAGCCAATATCAGGCTGGGATTCGTTGTAAAGTCCTGTCTCAAGAACATTCAAATTATTTTATATTTTATATTTTATATTATGCTTCTTTCCACAGTCTATCCTGAGCAACACACAGCCACACAGCCACACACACACACACACACACACACACACACACATACACACACACACAGACTCAGATCATTATCTGTACATTGTACCATCTGTTAGATAGTAAAGTGAAATTTCACCACTAAATTTTATTAAGGAAAAAGATTAATAAATACCTAAATTCTGACTTGGGCAATCCATTCACCAAGAAACAAAATATTACTGTAAGTTTGAGCTTTAAAATAGTTTGTAAAATAAGTATAATTGCAGAAATGATTTGATTATGTACTCCTTCATTCCAAACTTCACTGCATCTGTCTATTCACATGTAAAGACAATTAATGTAGGTATTTAGTGTGTTAGCTTTCATGAGCAAGGGAAGTGTGGCATAGGAAAACATTACCAAGTGTTAAAGAATATGTCCCATCACAGTTGCTATGTTCCCAGTCTTCTATATGAAAATCCAGCACCTACCACTCACCCATCTACTGCTCTTGTCCCCAACCTTCTAGTGAACAAAATGACCATTCTCTAAAATTTAGTTTACATAGTGCATTACTTGTCACCAATTTGTTTTTCTGGTCTTTGCTCCATTAATCTATTTATTATCAAGCTCAATACATTTCCAAATGCATTATATTTAATGAAATTCTTCTGAGATCTGCATTTCCAGTAGGAGAAAGTTTATATACTGGCCTGGTAATATAGACTTCTGCATGTCATCCATGAAAATATATTCCATGTCTCATCACTCTGTAGTTCATGTGTGTGTGTGCATGTGTGTGTGTGTGCATGTGTGTGTGTGTGCATGTGTGTGTGTGCGTGCATGTGTGTGTGAATAAGTGATGGTTGACTGATTACATAAGTTACTCTATTGTGGTTTTATTGTTGATGGTCCTTCTTTTGACAGAAAATTCAGAGAATGGTTAGGTGATCACATGAGTAATGCATGAATTCTCAGTCAGCTTTGCAAAGAGAGAAGAGCAGGGATAGTATTAGTAACACTGTGCCTAAAGGATGCATAATTTTAAATGGTGTGTGATCGGGATGTTTTGATAAAAGTTATCATTTTAAGGCAGGGGATGTTTGAATGACTTATCTGTCACCCATACCTAAGGAAAACCTTTGTAGAGAAAAAATTCTCTGAGATGACATTTCTCTGGTCAAAACCTTTCAACTTGAGAAAATGTTCCTGCCAAAGTTAAATCAACTTTCAGCATTTTCTAAATGTCAGCCATTCACACAGTAGTCCTATAGCAGTGGGTGCACTAATGATGTCTCCATTTGTGGGGCATTATTTTGCCTTTGCTTCTTTGCAATTTATACTAGTATGCATTGAATTAAATTTGCTAATTACTTTCTGCTTAATTAGAAATTTCTGATTATGAGAACAGTCTCAGAAAGTCATTAGGGTAGCCAACTTGGTTATTTTATTGAACTAAAGCCCAGTTTTTGCTGGCTAGACAGTTCTACTCAAAATAGTATTTAGTAGATGGAGTTTCTGGCTAAATTTTCTAGAATTAAATTTGAATATATTGGTCTAACATTCAGACTTCTATAAATAACATATAATTATACATGTATATATATGAAAAATGGAGACAAATTCCATATTGATATCATTCCTAGAAGGTCAGAAAGGAAAATTTGTAGGTGATGTAACATTTCCTTAATTGTCAGCCACAGATGGACTGATATACTTTTATATCCTTGACATTCTGTAGTAATAAAACAAGTATACTAAAATTTTCACTAAGAAATGCTTTCTGCTTATATATTCTTTCCAATAAATCCAGTGTTTACTTTGGATCTCCAGCTGTCTTTATCATCTAATTTTTATATAAATGTTTCATGAATCTTCCATAACCCCTTTTTATTTATTGTCAACTTTCAATATGAATTTAAAAGACTGATCTTTTACGAGGCTAATGAGAAAAACCACCTAGATTAGCAAGTACAGGGAAAAAGAGTGGAGCAGAGACTGAAGAAAAGACCATCCAGAGAATGCCCCACCTGGGGATGCATTCCACCTGCAGACACCAAAACAAGACACTATTGCTGATGCCAGGAAGGGCTTGCTTACAGGAGCTGATACAGCTGTCTCCTGAGAGGTTCTGCCAGAGTCTGACCAATAAATATGCTGATGCTCACAGACAACCATCTGACTGAGCACAGGGAACTGGATGGTGGAGTTAGGGGAAGGACTGAAGGGGCCATATCTGACATCAATGGGAGGGGAGACCCTTGGTCATATGAAGGCTTGATTCCCCAGTGTAGAGGAATGCTAGGGTTGTGAGGCAGGAGTGGGTAGGTAGATGGGGGAGTACCCTCACAGAAGCAGGGTAAGGGAGGATGAGATAGGAGGTTTGCAGAGAGAAATCTTGGAAAGGGGATAACATTTGAAATGTAAAGATATTTTTTTAAATTGTTGTAATAAAAGGGTTATACAGTAGCATAAAAGAAGTATACCTAACAGACATGAAGAGAGCATTCATCAGTACATAGCCCATTTTCAAGTATGCAGGGAGTGTTCTCCAGAACAGTCTACATGTCAGAAAATAAAGTAATCTTCAAAATAAAGATTTGGGGCCACTGCGATAGCTTACTGGCTAGAAAAGCTTCTTATGGAAGCTTGAAGACATGAGCTCCATCCCCTTATCCCCTGTGGAGGGGTAGAATCATCTCCACAAAGTTGTGCACATCTTCATTCTCACACACATCTAATACACTAAGTATATGTGAATATTTAATATTAAAGTAAAGTCATGAAAAGAATAGCATTTGACTGCAATTTACTTAAATTAGAATAATTACCATAGAGAAAAATGCAACTCAAATGTCTGAAAAGTTAGTGGATAGTCCTCAATAACCACAGGATTTTAAAATGAAATAGGAATAAAAGAATGCAAAGTGATGAGTGAAAAAGAAAATTTAACACCATAAACCTTCAGGCAGACATCCAAGCTAGTCCCTAAGGGAAAAAACTGTCTCATACTAAATAATAATACTCTTGAAACAACAAAGTCCTAAAAGTACTTACTCAGCTCTCTAAAATAAGGAAATAAAAGCATTGAATCCTAAATTCAAAAGATTGGTAGAAGAAACAATTAAAGTGAATACATGAGATAAAGTATAAAAAAAAAAAACAAGAAAGGGAAAGAATCTATGAAATAAAAATGCAGCTTGGCAGCAAGACCATTTAGCAAACTTTGGTATTGGGTTCCCCCATCTCAGAGTATATTGTCTCCCCAGCCTTGGGCTTTTGACAATGTTCTCAGTACTGGGAATAAATTCTTTCAGGTGGAATAGGTCTCAGATTCAGCAGGAAAGATGTTTATTATTCTATGATACTCATGCCACTACTTCAATGAATCATTTCTAATAGAATGCAAATTTAATATAATGTATTTGGACACCATTCTGTAGAAACTCCAGTTATCTAGATGGCAGTGGAGGAATCACTTGTTTAATACATTCAGACATTTAGTCTTAGTGGATCCAATCAGCTATTGATGGCAAATGCTTTCTGTTTCTTTTCAATAAGTCTAAATTCAAGTATATTTTACATATGTACCATGAGATTACCAGGAATTTTGTATTTTTTCAGTTCTTTTATTTGGCCACATAGCTTCTAATTATTTGAACCTTAATTTGAATTGACTAGAAACGTAAAGCTGTGCTATATATCAAACTTATTCCTCTGCAATGGTCTTCTCTTTCACATCTTACCCTTTTATTATTCCTGCAGCCTTGACTATAATTTGGTCTAATAGTCCATGTCATTCCTGAAAATGAATTTGCCTTCTCATTTTACATAATTTCTCATTTTTCTGCCCATTTCAAGATATGGAAAATGTCTTGAGAGGTTTACAATGTCCTTTGGAAATGTATTTTATTCAAGGGTGAATCTCCAGTATCTGACCTTTCTAGTTTTTGCTACCTAGCCAGCTCAAAGCTCATATATTCCGATATGACTTTTTTTTTAACAACAAATCATCAAGTGGAATCTATTTTACATAACTTTTCAGTCTTCATCAGGAGCATTACTCCCTCCTAATCTAAGGCAGTATACTTTAACATTAGATTTCAGGGCTGGAGAGATGGCTCAGTAGATAAGAATGCATACCGCTCTTGCTGAGATCCTGAGTTCAGTTCCCAGTACTTGTATCAGATAACTCATGACCACCTGTAACTTCAGACTTCTTGCTTCTATGGGCACATGCACACACTAGCAGTCAGGCACAAGCACATACACAAGTTAAGAAAATAAACCTTTACAAAATAAAATATTGTTGTAATTCTAGAGGAATTATAACTGATATGTCAATATAGAGTAATTAAAATAGTATATGTTATTGCTATTCTGAAAAATATGATATGTATAGACAAACACAGTCCTGGAAAAAATAAAGTGGAGCAAAAAACAAAACAAAACAAAACAAAACCCCACAATAAAACAAAACAGCAAACCATAATGGAAGACTATGCAAATTTTTATTCTGGAAGTTGTCCTTGGGGTTTAAATATAAAAATTAAAGAAAATAGGTTATTCTACTTTTCAGAGTTTTCTTAATCTAAAAATATTTTTGGAGGCAATATTTTTCAGTGAAGCAATACTCATACAATTAGTAAACTTGAAAGATACATTTCATCAAAGTGGTGTTTTCTAAGTTGTCAATGATGAATATCTCTTGAATACCAGATGGTCTACATTACATTCTATCTTGTTTAATTATTTAATTATTAATTTTGTCTTTAATTATTTCTGTTATATTTACCCAAGCAGCTATTATTGCTCATTAATACATTGTTGACTCAAGCCAAGTAAGTTCATGTTCAGCTTGGAATTAAAATATTCTGGTTCATTATATTCATTCAAGGTCTTAATAGACTTGTTTCTTTATCACAAATAAATTTTAAACCAATCATCTTCTATTTCTTAGTATTTGAATAAGTCTTAATAACAGAAATAATTCCACTTATTAATAATAAATTTTGAAAAGTTCCAACAATTTCCTCAAACAAAATTGCTCTCCATATTTAAACTTGTTCCCAGAGTCTTCAAAGAGCTGGTTTACTTAAGAGCTGCCTTTCCTTTGCTTAAGGTCACCCTGCAACTTTTATAATATCTCAGTTATTTTAGAACAACATATATGAAAAATATAATTTCAAATTGTTTACATGTGCTTCTGTTAAGAAGAAGAACTCTCCCTAACACTCTTTTTTTCTATATTATGCTTCTTATAATATGACATTGAAATGATGAATGGACATTTTTGTTTCACCTCAGCAATGTGATCAACATATAGAAAACAATATGTATTCAGTAGTAGTAGAAACTACTAATCACAGCTATGTGTTCTTGACAACATTTGGTGATCTATATATAGCTAAGTGTAACTTACATGAAATGATATCTGTATCTTCATTCTGATATCTGATATTTATTCATATTTTGGACTTCATTTATTTTATTACAGCAAAATACACACAATCAAATACCCATTCTTGACATTTTTTGACCATTCAATGGCATTAAGAACAAGCACATCATCACTATCTGTACTGGCTGGTTTTGTGTGTCAACTTGACACAAGCTGGAGTTATCACAGAGAAATGAGCATCCCTTGAGAAAAATGCCTCCATGATATCCAGCTGTTAGGCATTTTCTCAATTAGTGATCAAGGTTGGGAGGGACCATTGTGGGTGGTACCAGCCCTGGGCTGGTAGTCCTGGATTCTATAAGAAATCAAGCTGAGCAAGTCAGGGGAAGCACGCCAGTAAAGAACATCCCCTCATGGTCTCTGCAACAGCTCCTGCTTCCTGATCTGCTTGAGTTCCAGTCCTGACTTCTTTTGGAGATAAAGACAATGTGGAAGTGTAAGCTACATAAAGCCTTTCCCACCCAACTTGCTTCTTAGTCATGATGTTTGTGCTGGAATAGAAACCCTGACTAAGACACTAACTTTTGCACAACTTTTTCAATACACCATTTGCAAAATTACCATCCTACTTTCTGTCTTGGTAAACTTGATTTTTCTCAATAGCTTTCATACCCAAAATGTCATTTTGAATCTCCTTCTATCATACTGCATATTGTTTTCAATGGTCATCCATGCTGTAGTATGTATCACAGAAACATTCATTTATCTAAAGATCCTGAGTTGTGTTCATGTCTGGATTAAATTTATTAAGGTGTCCCTTTCAGCCTGTACCTTCTACTGGAACAGATCATCAGCTTGTCTGCTACTCTGAAGAACCCTCATTTTGAAGGTCTCAGAGGAGAACTGCTACAGCCAGAGCTACAGTCCTCCCAGTAGACCTGCAGCAACCCAGGGACAGAGGATGCAGTATCCAGACAGAGACATCCCAGCCACTTAACACAAGAGATAACCAGATGTCTAGAGGCAAGCACAAGACCATAAGTAGCAGAAGCCAATGTACTGTGGCACCCTCAGATGCCATTTTCCCATCACAGCAAGCCCTGAATACCCCAATGCACCTGAAAGCCAGGATACTGACCTAAAACCCTATCTCATAAAGATAGTAGAGTCCTTTCAGTAGAATATAAATAACTCACTGAAAGAAATACAGGTGACAAGGTAGAAGCCATTAATGAGGAAAACAATAAATCCCTTAAAGAAATACAGGAAAACACAATCAAACAGTTGAAGAAATTGAATGAAGTGTTCCAAGACTTAAAAATAGAAGTAAGAACAATAAAGCAAACGCAATGGAGGCAACCCTGTAGATCAAAAACCTAGAAAAGAGGTCAGGAGCTACAGATGAAAGCATCCACAACAGAATACAAGAGATAGTAGAGAGAATCTCAGGTGTTGAAAATACCTCAGAAGAAACTGACACAACAGTCAAAGAAAATACAAAATATAAAAATCTACTAACCTAGCCAGGCGGTGGTGGCACACGCCTTTAATTCCAGCACTTGGAAGGCAGAGGCAGGTGGATTTCTGAGTTCGAGGCCAGCCTGGTCTACAGAGTGAGTTCCAGTATAGCCAGGGCTAACAGAGAAACCCTGTCTCAAAAACAACAACAACAACAAAAAAATCTACTAACCTAAAACATCTAGGAAATCTAGGATACAATGAAAAGACCAAACCTAAGAATAATAGGAATAGAAGACAGTGTAGGTTCCCAGCTCAGAGAACATCAAAATGACTTCAACTATTTTGTATTATTTTATAGAAGAAAACTTCACCAACCTTAAGAAGAAGATGGTAATAAATGTGCAAGAAGCCTATAGAATACCAAATAAATAGGACCAGAAAAGGAAATTCTCTCATCATATAGTAACCAAAACACTAAATGCACAGAACAAATAAAGAAAATTAAAAGTTATAATCAAAAAAAGACCTAGTAACATATAAAGGCAGACCTATAAGAATTATACCAGATTTCTCAACAGATTCCCTAGAGCCAGAAGATCCCTGAAAGAGATTATGCAGACCCTAAAAGAACACAAATTCCAGTCCAGGCTACTATACCTGCAAAACTCTCAATCATCAGAGATGGAGAAGCCAAACAACCCACTCTCACCAACAGACATCTCATTGAAACAGAAATTAAAGTGAGGTACAGTGAAACTAATAGAGGTTTTAACAGACGAATACAGTACATTTAACCCTAAAACAAAAGAGTAAACCTTCTTTCTCAGCACCTCATGGTACCATCTTCAAAATTAAGAATGTAATTGGTCACAAAACAATTCTCAACAGATAAGAGATGATTGAAATAACCTCATATCAGATCAATACGGACTGAGGCTAGATTTCAATAACAACAACAACAACAACAAATAAAAATATCAGAAAACCCACATACTCATTGAAACTGAACAACTCTATACTCAATGATAACTTGGTCATGGAAGAAATAATGAAAGAAATTAAAGACAACCTGGAATTCAATGAAAATTATGACACAACATACCCAAACTTATGGAACATAATGAAAGCAGTGCTAAGAGGAAAATTCATAGCACTAAGTGTCCTCTTAAAGAAATTGGATTAGAAACCAAACAGCACACCTGTAAGCCCTAGGACAAAAAGAAGCAAACACAAAAGGTTTGTAGTTCTATTGCAGTCTAGGAGTTTAGTGTTCTTACAGAACATGTCCCAGATGTCTTAAAACAGTATGCCATGCCAAAAGAGAAAAGGTATAGGGACATGGTAACATCAGAGTCAGGGGAGTTTAAAAAAGAGGAGATGACATTATTTGGCAGTATCACTGAAGATGCTACTAGTGACAGTTGTAAGGTAGTTTCAGGGAGTACATACAGTTAGCACTCTTTAAAGCAACCAGGTTGAGTTATATTAAGGAATTGGTACACAGAGGTCAGGGTCTGAAGCAAAAGGTGAAATGACAATTTAGTGCCATTTATGAGGGAAAGAGATGTCAAGGAGGTAAGGACATTGAAGTAATGTTTGATTACTTCCTGTATTTTTTGACATCTAGTTGGGCAGTTGAGACATATTTTCTCTGGATATGGACAGTGCTCGCAAGGACCCAGTTTGATTTTTACTGTAGAGCTTATCAACAACTCCTATCTCCCACCGGGGGGTTTATGGGTCTGGTATGTAGAAGAAGAAGGGCTTGAAGTTTTAATAGAAGTGATTGGTCTGTGATCCTAGCATATATTGGTGTTGTATATGGCAACACCAATATGGGCAACCCCCGTATTCATCTGGCTGTTTTTAAAAATCGTTTTTTGTCTGGCAAAAGAGAAAGCAAGTAAAGACATTATAATATTTAGATGGAATAAAAGATATAAGGGATGACAGCAATTTGGATTGGTCCTGGCAGCTGGCTATGAAGCAGTTTCCTGACCCTATTTGGAAAGACTGTTATCAGTGGGGGTTTCTTGAACTTCAAATCTTCAGATATAAGCCACTCTGGATGGAAATGAACAGCATGGGGAGGATGAAAGGCCCATGTCTAATCTAGTCGGATTGAGTGCAGTTGTTAGAGTGGAGTCTCATTTTCTGGGACTGGGGGCAAGTTGGGTGGCTTCAACATCTCCTTGAGCTTAAGACAGCAGGGTCCTGTTGGGGGTCAATGTGTAGGAAGAAGAGTCATTTAGATGCAAAGGGGTGAAGGCTTTGAGATGAGACAGATGGACCCAATGAGAGAGTGCCTTGACTTTAGCAGCTGTAGAGGTCACAAGAATTACCTTGCAAAGGCCCTGCTTTTTAGGAGAGAGGTGAGGGTTGATGGTCTGGAGTTGTTAGAAAAACTTGGTCTCCAATGTTCACAGGCAGTGGACAAGGAACAGCATGTGGCCTTGGTAGATGGTGGTCAGCAAAATTCCATAGGAGAAATAAGAAGTGACAAAGCAATGTGTGGGGTGGTGAGCTGTGATAGGTAGCCTGGTTCCTGGTCAAGCTCAGGCTCAAAATCCCAGTGACCCAGCAGGTGATTGTCGCCTGCAAGGGACTGTAGGTGCTTGGTTGCATTCCTTGGGCTCCAGGCTCCTGTCAAGTAGCTACAAGTCCCATATCCCCTGTAGAGAAGTCTATGGCCATCAGTCACGTAGGTACAGCATGCCAAGCACTTCCACATGCAGATAAGGTAACCCCAAGCTCTCAGACCAAGCCAATGGGAAGTACTTGTTGTCAGACCCTGACCCAGTCCAAAACTGTATATGAGAATCCTACCCAGAAGGAATAAGTGTGTGAGAACTACTCCGTCATCTGCGAGCTTCTGTCATAATAGCTGTAACACTGCCATTTAGGAAGAGGCCTGCTCTCCAGAAATGCCAGCAGAAGCTCTCTCGTACTCCTCACTGGCTAGTCAGCCTCTCATAGGCCCAGCCCACCCCTACTCAGTGCAGGGTGACATGGAGCAACTGAGAAGGAAATGGGGAATACTGAAGTGGAACCAGCTGCAGCAGCAAAGGCAGCAGAGACAAATTCCCTTTCTACCCCTACTCTCTCCCCTTTGCCTGAACCCTCACACACAGCTTGGCCAGAGATCTCCATAGAAAGCCTCCAGTACACAGGCCCACAGTAATGGGGTTAGTAGATGATCAGAGAGGAGAGAGCATTTAGGTGAAAGATCAGGAGTCAGGACTGGACATCTATACGTGAGTTCGAAAAGTGAGATGAGGAGAGGTCACTTGGGGAAAAGCTTGTATCCTGAAAAGAGTCAGAAATAGGAGTTTTACCTAATTGAGGTGAAGTTCCTGTGAACCTCTGAACCTGTAAGTCAGACACAAATAAACGTTGTCCTTTATAAGAGTGACCTTAGTCATGCTGTCTCTTCACAGCAATGGAAACACAAAGGCAGTGCCCGGTGATGTACTTCGAGAACACAGGACAATGCTAGTACACTCGTAGATAGCACATGTTTACTAGTGCTATTAAATGAGCCTTTCAACTATGAAAAGAGTCCTTTCATTGGAGGCCATAATGAACACACACGCCCCATTAAGGACTGAGGTGGAAGGACAATCAAGATTTGAACTGACAGAAGAGAAAGGAGTATTAGAGATGGAATTACACAAGTAAAATATATCCTCAATGGAGCCAAGTGGTATAACCACAAGTTGCACAGGGCAGGGAAATTGAAGGGCCAGAGACAGGAATCTGGCAGAAGACAGACCAGGAAAGGCCATGAATCCAGAATATGATATTTTGAGCTCTTTCTCTGTCAATAGAGAATAAAGGCAAGAGCACAGTCTGTGGGGGAACTGGGTGGAATTACATCTGTAAGTATAGTTTATGGATCTGAGATACATTCATGTATGGAGATTTTAGACACCTGAAAGTGAAGCCAAGCAGTTTTAGAATATAAAGCAATTTATTTCAATAAAAAGAACTCAAACTCCTCTACAAACACATCAGAACCTATTCTACCTAACTTCAGAAAACGTCTAAAACAGAGTTCACTATCTCTCCAAATTCTGGAGCTGTATGTACTTAGTCTCAGAAAGATGTAGGAATAGGAAATGAATGCTACCTTACCTAATGAGACCTGAGATTTTCCACCCCCACTCTGCTTTTCAGCTTCACCTTTTTTTTTTCTGAGCCCTTAGGAGATTCATATCACTCACACATTCACTAAATAGTTTTGCATACTGGCTTGTACAGTCCACATTCCAAGACTACCTTCTCCCATCTCCCACTATACTGCCTTCATTCAGTGTTGCCTTCACCATGATTTCTTAATAAACCCTGTTTTCATGCTATTGTCTCCTGGGCTTCTGACATCATTTGCATTCTGACCCTATTATCAGCAGATATCTTTCTTTTTGTTGGCACAAAATGATTACTCATTAATTAAAATTTGAGAATTAAAAACTATAAATTCCTCATAGTGATTGACTAGTAAATTGTCTAACAGACAGAACTTCTCTATGATACTGATAGATTTCTGAAATCTGTACAAGTCACCCATTCTCCAGCACATCACATAGTGTACCTTTGAATATTTTTTCCTTTTTTTTATTTTCAATATTCTTTGTTTACATTCTAAATGCTTTCCCCTTTCCCAGTCCCCCCCTCGCCATATGTCCCATAAGTCCTCTTCTCTCTGCCCAATCCCCAATCACCCCCCCCCCATTTCTTTGTTCCTGTACTCCCCTACCATACTGGATCAAGTCTTTTAAGGACCAGGGCCCTCTCCTTCCTTTTTCTTGGGAATCATATAATTTGCTAATTGTGACTTGAGTATTCAGAGCTTCTGGGCTAATTAATATCCACTTATCAGTGATTGCATTTCATGTGTATTCTTTTGTGATTGGGTTACCTCACTTAGGATGATATTTTCCAGTTCCAACCATTTGCCTACAAATTTCATGAACTCATTGTTTTTAATTGCTGAGTAGTATTCCATTGAATAAATATACCACATTTTCTTTATCCATTCCTCCATTGAGGGACATCTGGGTTCTTTCCAGCTTCTGGCTATTATAAACAAGGCTGCTATGAATATAGTGAGCATGTGTCTTTGTTGCATGCAGGGGAATCCTCTGGGTATATGCCCAGAAGTGGTATGACAGGATCTTCTGGAAGTGTCATGCCCAATCTCTGAAACATGAGGGTCTTCCAGCACCATGACATTCGTAGAGTCAAGCTGATACCTTAAGCCAAAGCAAAACAATTAAATATCTTTATTGTATTTATATATGGTTATGAACAAATCAAATATTTTAAGTTAAATAAGCAGAAAATCCATATTTTCTGAAACT
>BDUI01000063.1:157761-169100 GCA_002335545.1 Apodemus speciosus
TTTTGTTTGTGTGGATATCTTCTTTTGGGTTTGTTGGAAGAAGATTACTTTCCTGCTTTTTCTTGGGTGTAGTTTCCCTCCTTGTGTTGGCATTTTCCATCTATTATCCTTTGTAGGTATGGATTTGTGGGAAGATATTGTGTAAATTAGGTTTTATCATGGAATATCTTGGTTTCTGCATCTATGGTATTGAGTTTTGCTGGGTATAGTAGTCTGGGCTGGCATTTGTATTCTTTTAGGTTATATGCTCATATTTAAAAGAGTATACTTATATAACCCTAATATATGACTATAATTAAAGTGTTTATAAGGTGCTTTGTATAACAGCATGAACATAGAAAATTCTAAGCAAATGTTAAAAATGAAGTTGAAGTAAATAGTTATTTCTATATTTGTAAAATTCTGTCATTTTATTCATCATAGTGTGTGTGTGTGATATTCTAGCTTCCCAGTCAGGATAAAAAGCTTCTCTAAATATATTTCATTTCTATTCAATGATGGAAATGGCACAGCTGGATATAAAAGTCATTGCAGCTTACCTTTCCTGAAATTTTTGTTTTTTTTTTCTGATTTGGATGTCTTGAGCTCTATCTCCTAAACAAGAACATGCATGTACACATTTTTTTAACCCAGAATTGTTCCTTTCTAAAGGAAATACAAGAACACAAAATAAAGCAGAGACTGAAGGAAAGGCCATCCAGAGACTGCCCAACCTAGGGATTGATCCTATCTGCAGACACCAAACCCCAACACTATTGCTGGTGACAAGAAGTTCTTGTGGACAGGAGCCTGGTATAGCTGTCCCCTAAGAGGCTCTGTCAGCACCTGGTTAATAGAGAAGCAGATAGTCACAGACAACTATTGGACTGAGCCTGTGGACCACAATAGAGGAGTTATGGGAAGGACTAAAGAAGTTGAAGGGAATTGCAACCCCATAAGTAGAACAACAATATTAACTAAACAGACTATGCAGAGCTCCCAGGAATTAAACCACCAACAAAAGAGTATACATGTAGGAACCCATGTCTTCAGCTACATATTTAGCAGAGGATTGCCTTATCTGGCATCAGTGGGATGGGAGGCCCTTGGTGCTGTGGAGGCTTGACGCCCCAGCATAAGGGAATACTAGAGCTGTGAGGTAAGAGTGGTTGGGTGGGGGAGCACTCTCATAAAGGCAAATAGGAAGGGGTGGAATGGGGATTTGCAGAGGGGAAACAAGAAAGGGGAAAACCTTTGAAATATAAATAAATAAAATAACCAATAAAAAAGTAAATAAGTATTTTAAAGGAACAAAGTAGCTCCTTCAGGTTGTTGCCTTCTGCTGGGGCAGGCTGCCAGCTAGTCCATTCCCCCTAGTATTCATAAAAGAGACTGAAACAACTCTCAAAGACAATTCAAAACATAAAAATCTTCTAACCCAAAACATCTAGGAAATCCAATACACAATGAAAAGATCAAAACTAAGAAGAATTAGAATAGAGGAGAACAAAGATTCCCAGCTCAAAGGAACTGAAAAAGGTCTTCAACAAAATCATAGAAGAAAACTTCCCCAACCTAAAGAAAGAGATGGCTATAAATATACAAGAAGCCTATAGAACACCAAATAAATGGGACCAGAAAAGAAAAGCCTCTCATCACATAATATTCAAAATACTAAATTATTTTTCCATTATAAATTAGAAGTTAGAATGGAAAAAGACCAAGTCGCATATAAAGGCAGACCTACCAGAATTACATCACACTTCTCAGCAGATATATTAGAAGCCAGAAGAGTCTGATCAGAAATCATGCAGACTTTAAGAGAACACAAATACCAACTCATGCTACTATACCCAGCAAAACTATCAATCAACATAGACAGAGAAACCAAAATATTCCAAGACAAAACCAAATTCAGTTTTTATCAACCAATCCAACCCTCCAGAGGATTCCTGAAGGAAAACTCCAACACAAGGTGGGTACTTACACCAAAGAAAGACATTAATCATCTCACAACAAAGCCAAAAATAGAGAACCACAGGCATATAATAACACATATAAAAACAAACATAACAGGACCCAACAATCATTTGTCTTTAATATGTCTCAATATTAATGGACTCAACTCACCTATAAAAAGACATAAGCTAACAGACTGATAAACAAACAGGATATAGCATTTTGCTGCATACATGAACGACGCCTCAATAACAAAGACAAAGTGTCTACTACCTCAGAGAAAAATACTGGAAAAAAGGTCTTCCTAGCAAATGGTCTGAAGATACAAGCTGGAGTTGCCATCCTAATATCCAATAAAATTGACATTCAACCAAAAGTTATCAAGCAAGATAAGAGAGAATACTTCATGTTCATCAAAGAAAAAATCACCAGGAGAAAGTTTCAATTCTGAACATCTATGCCCCAAATGCAAGGACACCCACATTCATAAAAGAAACTTTACTGAAGCTCAAAATACAAATTGAACCTCACACAATAATACTGGGAGACTTCAACAAACCACTCTCACTAGTGGACAGGTCATTGAAACAGAAACAGAGTCACAGTGAAACTAATAGAGGTTATGAGCCAATTGGATTTAACAGATATCTACAGAAGATTTCACCTTAAAATAAAAGAATACGCTGTCTTCTCAGCACCTTATGGTACCTTCTCCAAATATGACCATATAATTGGGCATAAATCAAGCCTTAACTGATACAAGAAGACTTAAATAATCCAAGCATCCTATCAGATCACCATGGCCTAAGGCTGGTCTTCAATAACAACAAAACCAACAGAAAGCCCACGTAGGCATGGAAACTGAACAACTCTCTACTCAATGATAACTTGGTAAGTCAAGAAATAAAGAAAGTAATTAAAGACTTTCTGGAATTCGATGAAAAGGATGACACAACATACCCAAACTTATGGAACTCATGAAAGCAGTGCTAAGAGGTAAATTCATAGCACTAAGTGCCCTCATAAAGAAAATTGGAAAGATCTTACTTCAGCAACTTAACAACACAATGAGAAATCTAGAACAAAAAAAAGCACTCACACCTGAGAGGAGTAGTAGGCAGGAAATGGTCAAACTCAGGACCCAAATCAACCAATTAGAAACAAAGAAAATCAACTAAATCAAAAGCTGGTTTGTTGATAGAATCAACAAGATAGATAAACCCCTAGCCAAACTAACTAAAGGGCCCAGAGGCAGTATCCAATTTAGCAAAATCAGAAATGAAAAGGGGAAACATAACAACAGAAACAGAAGAAATTTAAAAAACATCAGATCCCACTGCAAAAGGTTATACTCACCAAAACTGGAAAATCTAATGTAATGGATGGTTTTCTAGGCAGATACCACATACCAAAGTTAAATCAAAAGAAGGTAAACTATCTAAACAGGCCAATATCCCCTATGAAAAGAGAAGAAGTCAGAAGAAGTCATTAAAAAAAAACACAGGACCCAAGGGGTTTAGTGCAGAATTCTACCAGACATTCAAAGAAGACCTAATACCAATATTCCTCAAACTCCATAAAATAGAAATAGAAGGAATACTACCCAACTCATTCTGTGAAGCCACAAATACTCTGATGCCTAAACCACACAAAGATGCAACACAAAAAGAGAACTTCAGACCAATTTCACTTATCAATATGGATGCAAAACTACTGAATAAAATTCTTGCAAACTGAATCCAAGAACACATCCAAACCATAATTCATCACAATCAACTAGGCTTCATCCCAGGGATGCAAAGTTGGTTCAATATAAGAAAATCCATTAACACAATCCACTATATAAACAAACTCAAAGAAAAAAAATCAATCACCTCCTTAGATGCTGAAAAATATGTTAAAAGTCTTGGAGAGATAAGGAATTCAAGGCCCATACCTAAACAAAATAAAAGCAATTTTCAGCAAACAACAGCCAATATCAAATAAAATGGGGAGATACTTGAAGCAATCCCCCAATACCAGAGAAAAGACAAAGATGCCCACTCCCCACTTATCTATCCTATCTAGTATTCAAAGTTCTAGATAGAACAATAAGACAATGAAACCAGATCAAGGGGATGCAAATTGACAAAGAAGAAGTGAAGGTATCACTATTTGCAGATGATATGATAGCATACATAAGCGACTGAAAAAATTCAAACAGAGAAATTCTCCAGCTGATAAACAACTTCAGCATAGTGGCCAGATACAAAATGAACTCAAATAAATCAGTATCCTTCCTTTATACAATTGATAAAATGGCTAAGAAAGAAATTAGGGAAATAACTCCCATTACAATAGCCACAAATAATAACAAATTATCTTGGACTAACTCTAACAAAACAAGTGAAAGTCCCATTTGATAATAACTTCAAGTATCTCAAGAAAGAAACTGAAGATCTTAGAAATTGGAGAAATCTCCCATGCACATGGCTAGGCAGAATCAATGTATTAAAACTGTCCATCCTAGCCAGGCAGTAGTGGCACATGCCTTTAATCCCAGCACTTGGGAGGCAGAGGCAGGTGGATTTCTGAGTTTAAAGCCAGCCTGATCTACAGAGAGAGTTCCAGAACAGCCAGGGCTACACAAAGAAACCCTCTTTTGAAAAAAAAAAAAACAAAAACAAACAAACAAACAAACAAAAACAAACTAGAAAAAATGGCCATTCTACCAATGGCCATCTACAGATTCAATGCAATTGCCATCAAAACCCCAACACAATTCTTCAATGACATGGAAAGAACAATTCTTAAATTAATCTGGAAAATCAAAACACCTAGAATATTGAAAACAACTCTTAAAAATAAAAGAACTTCTGGGGGAATCACCATACTTGACCTCACGCTATACTATAGAGCAATAGTGAAAAAACCTGCATGGAATTGGTACAGAGACAATTTGGTTGATAAATGGAATAGAATTAAAGACCTAGAAATAAAACTACACACACATGGACACTTGATTTTTGACAAAGTAATAAAAAATATACAATGGAAAAAAAGCATCTTCAGTATATGATGCTGGACTAACTGGCAGTCAGTACATAGAAAAATGAAAATGGATTCATATCTGTCGCATTGCCCAAAGCTCAAGTCCAAGTAGATTAAGCACCACACAACATAAAACCAGATACACTGAATCTAACAGAAGAGAAAATGGGAAAGAACCTTGAATTCATTGTCACAGGGAGAAATTCCCTAAACAGAACTCCAATGGCTCACTCTCTAAGATCAAGAATTGATAAGTGGCAACTCACGAAACTAGAAAGCTTCTGTAAGGCAAAAGGCAGAGTCAATAGGACAAATCAACAACCTAGAGATTAGGAAAAAAATCTTTACTAACCCCACATTTGCTAGAGGGCTAGTATCCAAAATATATAAGGAACTCAAGAAGCTAACCATCAAAACACCAAAAAAACCCAATTAACAAAAATGGGGTATAGAATTAAACAGAGAAATCACAACAGAGGTATCTCAAATGGCTGAGAAACACTTAAAGAAATTTTCAAAGTCCTTAGTGATCAGGGAAATGCAAATCAAAATGACCCTGAGATTCCACCTTACACCAAACAGAATGGCTAAGATCAAAACCTCAAATGACAACACATGTTGGAGAAGATGTGGAGAACAAGGAACACTCCTCCATTGTTGGCGGGATTGCAAACTGGTACAACCTCTCTGAAACTCAATCTGGAGTTTCCTCAGATAATTGGAAATAGATCTATCTGAAGACCCAGCTATATTGCTCTTGGGAATATAACCAAAATATGCCCCATCATGCCACAAGGACAAATGTTCCACTGTATTCATAATGGATATTTGTGATAGTCAGAAGCTGCAAACCTAGATGCCCCATGACAGAAGAACAGATACTGAAAATGTGGTTCATTTACACAATGGAATACTACTCAGCTATTAAGAATGGCTTCATGAGTTTTACAGGCAAATGGATGGAACTAGAAAATATCATCCTGAGAGAGGTAACTCAGACCCAAAAGGACATGCATGGTATGTACTCACTAATAAGTGGATATTCACCCCCCCAAAAAGTACAGAATACCCAGGATACAGTTCACAGAACTCAAAAAGTTTAACAAGTTGAAGGGCCCAAATGAGGATACCTTAATCCCACTTGGCAGTGAGAAGGAAGTAATCACAGGAGTGGGAAGGGAGAGACCTGGGTGGAAAAGAGAACAGAGAAGGGAAGAGGGGAACATGATTGGGTGGCAGTAAAGGACTGAAGCACTGATGGCCAGAAGAAAGAATGAAAAAAGACAACCTCAGATGGTAGGAGGTGGGAGAACCCTCCAGAATATACTGGAGACTTGGGAGGTAAGAAACTCATGACTCAAAGGGAAGGACCTTAGATGAAATGCCTGACAGTGGGCAGAGGAACCATGTAGAGCACACCTCCAGCACAAAGACAGGGCAGCAAGTGGAGGGATGGGGTTGCTACCTCACAGTCAAAACCTCTGACCTATAATTGATCCTGTCTGAAAGAACTGCAGGGACAAAAGTGGAGAAGGGCCTGAGGAAAAGGAGGTCCAGTGACATGCCTAAGGCGGGATCAAGCTCATGGGGGCCCCCAATGCCTGACACTATTTCTGAGGCTATGGGGTGGTCATAAAAATGGACCTATCATGACTGCCCTCCAGTAGACAGATTCAGATACAATAGAAAGAGTCAGATACAGATATTTACACCCAACCAATGGACAGAACTAGCTGACCCCTGTAGCTGAATTAGGGGAAAGCTGGAAGAAGCTGACAAGAAGGGCGACCCTGTAGGAGGACCAGCAGTCTCAATTAACTTTTACCCCCTAGATCTCTTAGACTCTGAACCACCAACTAGGTAGTATATGAGGCCCCCAACACATATACAGGAGAGGACTGCCAGGTCTGGGTTCAGTTCAGCTGCACCTAACCCTCAAGAGACTAGAGTTCCCAGATAGTGCGGACGACTGTAGGGGTGGAGGGCGGGGGTGGGGTGGGGACAACCTCGTGGAGACTAGGAGGGGGGTATATTGGATGTGGAACAGTCAGAGGGTAGACCCGGAAGGAGTTAAAATCTGGAGTGCAATAAAATAAAATAAAATAAAAAGATTAATTAAACTTTAACAAACATAACTAACTAATACTTTCAAGAAGAATAAAATAGTCTGCCATAAAAATATGCTTTCTGTTTGGAAAACAATAAGACTCCTGCCAGGGAGGCGGGGAACCTGACTACAGAGCTTGACCTCTTTTTCTGTTCCTCTAGGTCCAATTCCTCACTTTCACCCTGGCTCTACCGCAGACCTTCCAGGGTAACCTGTATTCACTCTTTGCCCCATCCCAAGATTATCTGAGCGGAATACTCTTTTCATACCTCCCATGCTTCTTCTCAGACCTCTAAAAATATTCCCATGCTTTAAGAGAGAAAGGAGACAGAGAAAGAGCAAAAGAATGAGTGAGCGAGTGTGAGAGAGAGGGGGGAGCACAAGAGAGAGAGAAAGCACAAGAGTGAGAGAGAGCACAAGAGAGAGAAGAGAGAGAAGAGAGAGAAGAGAGAGAAGAGGGGAGAGAGTAAAGACCTTGGAATGTTCAACTTAAATGGTAAGTCTCCATCAAATCGCTTCTCTTATACTTCAGGGGATACTATGAATAAAGATGATGAAAGAATGCAAGAGACAGAGGGGATGGAGGACACCAGGAGAACAGGGCCCTCTAAAACAAATGAGCAAAGGTCATAGGAATTTACAGATATGAAAACTGCAAGCACGGCACCTACATGAGTATGAACCATGGCTTTTTCTTTAGTAGTAGTATGTCTTTCCTTAGTGTGTGAACTTGAGTGGGTCTCTGATTCTTGTACTGGCTCTTGGGGTTCATTTCATTCTCTGGGTTTGCCTTACCCAATTTCAATGTGATAGTTTCTGTTTTACTCTCACTATATTTTATTTTGTTATGTTTTGTTTTGTTGTTATCTCTTAGAAGGCTTTAAAATAAGAGACAGAAAGAGAGTGGATCCAGATTAGAGAGGAGGTGGTGAGGTATTTGGAGGGCTAGAGGAAGGGAAAATGGTAATCAGGATATATTCTATGAGAGAATACTGTTTTCAATGAAAGGCAAAGAAAGAAAAAAGGGAAACACTCAGGAACCTAGTGTGATTATTTTTAGGTGTTCTACAGTTTTAATCTACTTTGAATAACTGTCTATTATATTAATTTTACTATGTTAACTATATTCATTATTTATTCAGGGCAGAGTTTTCTCTATGTAACAACCCTGACTGTCCTGGAAAGTACTTTGATCAGGGTGGCCTGTAACATACAGAGTTCCATTGCATTTGCCTCACTAGTGCTGGGATTAAAGGAGTGTGCCACCATGCCCAGGGTTTGAAAGTATTAAGATAATATGTCAACCAAAGCTAAAGCTCAACTTGATTCTTTTCTCTTCAATTATCCACAAGGTTTTTATGAACATCATAAGCTCAGGTATCATGACATAAATTTATTTTCCCTGAACTCTCCTTTAATGCCTTCATAGATTTTCTGAGACTGATTTTTTCACAAAGTTATTCTTCATGGATAGATAGATAGATAGATAGATAGATAGATAGATAGATAGATAGATAGACAGACAGACAAATAGACAGATCTATTCTACATCTATCATTAAACAAATAGGAAATAAACTTGTAAATGAGGGATAAATGTAGTTGTGTGTATAAAAGACCAAATATATAAGATATGGACAATGAAATACACACACACATACACACACACACACATACACACACACACACACATACATATATATAAGGAAACTTTTTAAGCTTACATTGTTTAACTTTGTATGAGTTGCCAAATCACATTTTCATCAGTGACCACTCAAAATTGTTAATTCTTTAATATATGTTCATTCTGAGAAGATTCAAACTTCTAATAATTCTTTTAGATTCAAAGTCTCACATATTTGAAAGGTATTCCTCTGTCAAAAGAATGCATTGCATATTGCTAAAGAAGAAACTACTTCACAATAGAGAATAAGTTTAAATGTGATGTTCTCTGCTAATTTCAAAAGATCCTTATAGTTTTTCTGTACATGAATGACTGTCACAGCAGGGCAGAAACAGAAGTTTTGTGATGGAATGGTTGCCAAGCTTCAGCCAGTATTCTTTAACTTACTTGAAATTTATAGTGGTCAAGTGCATGGTTCTGTGATTTTTATGCAATTAGTATCAGAATCATCTCTTCTGAACATTTTTTAATTACTAAGAGTAAATATTTTCCAGGTATGGCCATGAGCATAAAAAAAAAAAAAACTCAGAAGAATGTAAAACTCACAATATAGATATACATGTTACAATAGCCACTAAATCATATAGAAATATTAATTCCATAATGTGACTGATACATATAAACCTTGTATAGATAAAATCACAATCCATAAACCCATCATTATAAATTCAATTATGTATAAACAATATGCAATTGTTGTGAGTGGTAATCCACAAACAGCCAAAAGAAGTAGGCAAAAAAAAAAAAATGAAATAAAATGAGGAATTTATCCTTGCTATAACAGCATATTGTAATTCTTCATCTCAATTCTTCTCTAGTATGATTCTGTCTCTTAATGGCATAAAAGATAAACAAATGAAATTAAGTAAATAACCTAGAAACAGGATTATATATGGTAAATACTGGATATATGACAGAAATAACACAAAAATGGGGGGCAATGTGAGATTCTTCAATGACTTTTTAAACACAGACAGAAATACCAGAAAGAATACAGTTATATCTCTTAAAAATTTAGAACTGTGACTGCAAAGATGATAGAAGAATGCTTTCAAAATCAGAGGAAAAGGAATAATTTATATAAACAAGTAAGGAAATGAATTTAACTACATTAACTCAGAAACATGTAATTCAACAGCAAATACCAGATACAGTTATATATTGAAAAACACATTTAGAGAAGATACCTTGCTGTTTGAAACTAACATGAAATAAAATGCTCTATACCCTTACATAAGTCATGAAAGATGAGTAATGTGGAAATAACAGGAAGAATAAAGCAGAAACTCCAAGATATGGCAGTCCAAAGGGTAATAAGCATATTTCATCTTTATTAATATAGAATCAGAAACTAAAGTCAAGAATATAGAGAATTGCCTGCACTCCCCTGCTGCCATCTTTGCTGCTGCTGGGACTGGGCAACCCAGGTACCCGAGATATCCCGAGTTTAAGATCTCTGGGGACTCAGACCTCCAGGCAGTGATCTGCACACAGGGCATAGGCAGAGCAGCGGTTCCTGTGTCCGAGCTAGGTGTGGGTTCTGTGCCCTGCAGGGTATCCTGCACTCCCTGCTGCCACCACCTTCTTTGCGCTGCTTGGACTGGACAAGCAGACCCAGGTACCCGAGTTTAAGATCTCTGGGGACTCAGGCCTCCAGGCTGCGACCTGCACACAGGATCTGGTCAGAGAGGTGGTACATCTGTGTGCCTGTCAGGCCTGGGTCTTGTGCCCAGCAGGGTGGTCAGCACTTGGAGGAGCTCCCAGCCACAATCTTTGCTCCCTGACAGAACAGACAAGCAGCATCAGTTCCATAGGGACAACCGAATATAACATTGCTTGGAGCAAAGTACACCAGGGGTCCAACAGCACCCAAGAGGAGAACAGCACATCAGCAATCTGTGCCAGGGGAAACCCAGTCATCCAGTGGTGGGGAAATAGCCTTACGGACCTATAGGGGATTCAAGCACCAGCCAGTGACTACAGTACCAACTAACACCAGAGATAACCAGACGGCAAAAGGCAAACATAGGAAAGTTACTAACAGAAATCAAGGCAATATGGCAGCATCCGAACCAAATTCTCTGACAACAGTAAGTCCTGGATATCCCAACACACCAGAAAAACAAGATTTAGATCTAAAATTACTGGTCAGGATGCTGCTAGAGGAAAACAAGAAGGACATAAATAAATCTCTTAAAGAAATACAGGAGAAAATGGATCAAAAGTTAGAAGCCCTTACAAGGCAAACACAAAAATCACTTAAAGAACTTCAGGAGAATATGGATCAAAAGATAGAAGCCAATAAGGAGGAAATGCAAAAATCACTTAAAGAAATACAGGAGAATGTGGGTCAACAGGCAGAAGTCATGAAAGAGGAAATACAAAAATCTCTTAAAGAATTACATGCAAGAAAGAGATCTGAGCAAAAACATCCAGGATCTAAAAACAGAAGTAGAAACAACTAAGAAATCACAAAGGGAGACAACTTTGGAGATAGAAAACCTTGGGAAGAAATCAGGGGCCTTAGATCAACAATGGAATACAAGAGATAGAAGAAAGAATCTCAGATGCTGAAGATACC
>BDUI01000063.1:172625-189664 GCA_002335545.1 Apodemus speciosus
TAAAAACAAGGAATTCATGAAATTTGTAAGCAAATGGTTGGAACTAGAAAATATCATCCTAAGTGAGCTATCCCAATCACAAAAGAATGCACATGAAATGCAATCACTGATAAGTGGATATTAATTAGCCCAGAAGCTCTGAATACTCAAGACACAATTAGCTAGTCATATGATTCCCAAGAAGAAGGGAGGAAAGGGTCCTGGTCCTGAAAAGACTTAATCCAGTATCATAGAGGAGTACCAGAATAGAGAAATGGAAGGGGGTGATTTGGGAATGGGCAGAAGGAAGAGGACTTATGGGACATATGGTGAGGGGGTAACTGGGAAAGGGGAATGCATTCGGAATGTAAACAAAAAATATAGAAAATAAAAAAGAGTAAAAAAAAGAATATAGAGAATTTACAACTTTGAAAGTAGCCAAAATAAAAATTAGAAAAAAATATAATGCTGTTGAAAGGGGCAGAAAGACTAAAAAGCTAGGGAACTAAGTATCTCCTATGAGATTGTATCAATACAGTATGTCAAGAAAGCTGATGATTATTTAAACCAAACCTGAAAACATATTAAAAGGAATTATTCACTACGACAAGGAAGAATTTATCCCATAAGTTCATCCACAAAAAAATGGCACTAATCAACACATGAACATTCTGAAATCTCACAGGACCCTACACCTTGATGAAGAGCCACAGTAGTTGCTGAAAGAGAGATAATCTGTCTGTTCCAGGGATTAGGCTCCTGACCAGTTATTTAATCTCTACTGACCACATATATGAGAAACACTGAATAGATTTTGCACCTAGTGTGTGTGTGTGTATGTGTGTGTGTGCATGTGTGTGAATAATAATGAAAGAACAAGAGGTTATGGATTTGAGATGGAGTGAGGGTAATATGGGAGGATATGGATGGGAGAGAGGACAGGAGAGTATACAATTTAACTGTGCAAAAATTTTCTATTATAAGTGTTCTCCAAAAGCCCATATAGTAAGGGTTGGTTTCGACCTTAGCACTGTTGGGAGCTAGAGCCAGATGGAGAGAGGAAGAGCACTAGAGGCTGTTCTTCACATACCTTTTCACTCTCTGGTCATGCAGTAGGTGATTTTACTCTAGCTCATTCTCCCACTGGGTGTGCTGCCTTGCAACAGGCTCAAGCAAAGTGCTCAAGCAACTATACACTGAGACCTCTACCTCTGTGAGACAAAAATAAGCCTTTCTTTGCATTTTCATTATTTCTAGTGTTTGTTATGCAAATAGCGACATAGCAAATACCTTGTTAATCAAATAGGAGGGCACAGGAATTGGCACTCACTTTTACAGGAATATAAATGGGCACAGGGGACAGTCAGTACTTCCTAATGGCAGCTGTTCCTGCCCCTCTCCTCAGATTAGCTTGGCTATGTTTGACAAACTAGAAAGCAGCCTGAGAATCCAAAACAGGAACTATACAAAGAGGGAACCTGAAGTAAAGGAACTAATAAAGAGTGGCCTGTTTTTTGGTTTTGGTTTTGCATTTTTGTTTTTTTTTTTTTCTTTTTTGAAGTTATTTTATTCATTTACATTCCAAATGCTATTCCCTTCCTAGACCCTCCTCTTTACTTCTGAGAAGATGCTTCTTACACTCCCTGCCTTCCACCTCACCCCTGTAGCATCTGCCTTACCACATCAAGTTTCTACAGGGTTAAACATATCCTTTCTCACTGAGGTCAGACAAGGCAGTCCTCTACTATGTATGTAGCATGTAGTGGGGCCATGGTCCATGTATGGTCTTTGGTTGGTATCTTAGTCTCAGGGATTTCTTAGGAGTTGGGGTTAGTTGATACTGTTGCTTTTCCTATGTGCTTGCAATCTCCTTTAGCCCCCTCAGTCCTTCTCCTAAATGTTCCATAGAGGTCCCTGACTTCAGTCCAATGTATCTGCCTCTGTCTCAGTGAGATGCTGGTAAAGCCTCTCAGAGAACTTCTGTATTTCCTTTATACAGAATCAATTTTGGGTCAAAAATTTTGAAGATGATTGGGTACACTATGCCTCAAATGGGGGCCATGTCTATCTACTGAAGGTGGTCTCTTTAGGTTCCATCTTCCCACTGTTGGTCATTTAGGTTAAAGTCAACTCCACTGGGTCCTGGGAACCTATCACATCACTGGTGCCTTGGACTTTCTAGAGGTTCCCCATGCCCTCTATCTCCAGCAGCTGCATATTTCCATTTATTCTCCTGGCCTTCTAGGCTTCTTTTATATCTCCCTCCTTACCTGATCCTGCCACCATTTATCCCTCCCCTACCCGTCTCCTACCCATGCCCCCTTCTCTCCGTCCCTTCCTCCTTCCCTCTCTCCCCCTGCCTCTTGTGATTATTTTGCTCCTCCTTCTAAATGAAATTGAAGTAGCCACACTTGGGCCTTTCTTCTTGTTAAGCTTCATATTGTCCTTGATTTGTAGCATGGGTACTCTGAAATTTTTGGCTAATATCCTTTTATCAGTGAGTACATACCATCTATGTCTTTTGGGATCTGGATTACTTCACTCAGGATGATATTTTCTAGTTCCATCCATTTACCTGCAAAATTCATGATGTTCTAATTTTTAATAGCTGCATAGTACTCAATTGTGTAAATGAACCACATTTTCTGTATCATTTTTTGGTTAAGTGATGTCTGGATTGTTTCAAGCTTCCGGCCAATACAAATTAAGCTGCTATGAACATAGTGGAGCATGTCCTTGTGGTATGGTAAAGCATCTTTTGGGTATATGCTCAGGAGTGCTATTGCTGGGTCTTCAGGTAGAACTATTTCCAATTTTCTGAGGAACTGTCAGATTGATCAGAATAGTTGTACCAGCTTGCAATCCCACCAGCAATGGACAAATTTTCCTCTTCCTCCACATCCTCACCAGCATATGCTGTCACTTGAATTTTTAACTGCACAGGAGCAATCCAGATCCATGCAGAAAAGATATGTGTTGGTATTTAAGAGATAGAGTTGAGTTTATAAAACAAAGGAAAAATATCTTTAACATGTCTTGTGAAATTATACACACATACATATTTATAAATGACACTACAGAAAGAATTTCCGAAGATTGTGTATTATGAATGCAGATGTGAAAATTTCCCCCTAACCAAAACCCAAACAAATACAATTTCAAACCACATTAAAAGCAATTTTTCATTATTTCCAAGAGACATTTACCTTAAGAATTCAACACAGAAGTTGCTTTAGGTAGTATAGCCTTAGTAAGCTGAGGGGCAAATACTGTCCATGACTAAGTAGATGTTCATGTAGCACTAGGCAAACAATAGCAGAAAAAAATCTTTCACAATAAAAGTACTGAACAAAATAAGAAGAGAAACTGTTCTCAAGCTTTTAAGCATTTCCGTTTTAATCATAAACAGTGTTAATATAACAAACATTGAAAGGTGGATGCTGAGATCTGAAGATGAAAAGCTAGGGAAGTCTCTCTTACTATTAAACACATTCGGTATACTAAAACTTCTATCATGGCAATGAACAGAGTGGGGGGCAGTAAATAAATTGCATTTATGTTGAAGAATAGAAAGGAAAATAATCTTTGTTAAAAGATGGAAGGATATAATATAAAAAAATTCTAACAAAAACCAAACAGAATAAGGGAGTTTGGGAATATGGCAAAATGGAGAATGAAGGTAGAGGACAGTGTCTTAGTTACTATTCTATTGCTAAAAAGAAACATTAAAACCAAAGGTAACTCTTATAGAAGAAAGCATCTTATTGAAGACTTGCTTACGGTTCCTGAGGGTTAGTCTGTTATCAACATTGTGGGAAGGAGAAGGCATGAACCTGGATCAGTAGCCAAGACACTAACACCTATTTGCAGACAGCAGTAAGAAACACTGAGCCTGGCATGGGCTTTTAAAATCTCAAAACTACGTCCCAGTGGCATGCATCCTCCAATACATTTATACCTCCTCAGACAAGGCCACACTTCCTAATCATTTCAAAACATGTCATAAACTAGGAAATAAATAAGCAAATTTATGAGACGATCTGGTCCATTTTTCATTGATACCACCATAGATCCATAGTAATAAATAATCTAAAATTATAATTAAGACAATATTGAATTTAAAACAAATTAAGAGAATAAAACACTTTGGACAAGATTAGCAAAGGAAGCATCATTATAAAAAGAGTGGTGAAGAGAAATATTCTACTTGCAAAGCTAGGAAGATTGAATATTGACAAGATAGTGTGTGGTATGAATTTCAGACAACACCCAATAGTAATCACATCTCCAGCTGACTCTACCTAAACTGACAAAGTGTTGTTGAAGTCCTAATGGAAACACATAGGAATGATATCACAAGCTAGAAGAACACAGTTGTGGATATATAGTTCCTGATGATAAAGCTTGCTATATGCTACATTAATAAAGATGGCACTATTCTGCTGTAAGGAATACAATGTGTACTCCTGAAATCAGCACACCCATTTGATAGCATATACATTATAGCATTATACATGTTGGCCATATTCCCTTTCTTGATTGTGACCATTCTTACTGGAATAAAAGGTGATCCCAATGCAGTTTTAATTTGCCTATTTTGAAAGAGGGTTCTGGAGCAAGGAAGAGAGAGAACAAAGAATAATTATGGACAGACACAATGACAACATCCTTTTGTTTTGTATGGTTAAGCCTTAAAATAATTTTAAGAAGTCACCATGGGTATTCTTTTCAGGTCTATTTGTGTGGCTAGACAACATGGACTATCAAGGGCTGGATAAATTAGAATCGCGATCTACTGCAGTCAGGAATGAGAATCTGTGAGCCACATTGTTGAACGCCTGGCCAGTTCTAAAGACTGAACACAGTTATCACACTATCTAGAAATTTAACTCCTGAATGCCACTTGAAATAGATAAAGAAAATTTATTTAAACTTGTACAATGAGGACTTAGAAGAACAGTATTTTATAATGGACTAACAGATATATCCTAAATATGTATCAACTTTGTATTAAAAATGGATAAACAATGTGTAGTGATTTCAGGAAAATGTTTATTCCTAAAAAAGAAATAAGGAGATAATATAGGTATGGTAAGCATGATCCTTAATATATTAAACCAAAGAATATATAAAAGATATGACACAAAATTGTGTCATGATATTTGAAATTAAACATCAGAGACAGACAAATCCAAGAGAACAACAACAGAACTGTCAGAAGCTGCCAGGGATGAGTAAGAAGCAAACAGAGAATGGTTCCTATACCTAGGTCTTCCCTATCAGTACCTGAATGAACAACCTTAAGGATTTATTTTAAAACAATCATGGACTTTCGAGAAAAATAAATGTTGCACTCTGAAATCACTATGAGCTAGATATCTCAAATGAAGCTATAGGTCTTCCTCTAACTTAAAAACAAGGTAAGGTGGCAGTACGGATAAGGAAACCATGGGAATTGTTAGTCTCTTAGTCACAGGGACAAATAGAACAAGTCAGTATAAACTGTGCAAAAAGCAAAAAACACAGTACCATTAGGATCTTTTCTTCCATTAACCAGTTAATATTTAATTTACTCCATCAATTAATTTTTAGTTCTAATTATATTACAGCTCCATTTACTTTCTTATGCATACCTTCTTTAGTGGCTTTGAAAAAATCAATTATGTTTTCTTATTCTTGGGCTTAATCTCTACGTCATTTATATTAATTTATTTTAATTTACTAAAGAGGGATCTAATGGCATTAATTTGTCTGAAACTATACTTTAGCCTTATTTGATAATCATTAATAGTGTCTGCTCTCATAAATATCTCAATATTTTAAGTTCAGTTCATTATAGCCCCCTTGATATGTGTATTGATTTTAGTTCTGTTTAAAGCACTATATTATTTCATAATTTTACTGAAAAAATTTGCTAGTGTTGTTAGAAGATATAAATCACAAATCACAAATTATATGATAGCACGATACTCAGATAATGTGGCTTTTATATGTTTTTGTTCTTTTCATGGTGTCTGACTCTTAGAAAGCTCCAATGCATTTGATTGTTGCTTTAAAAAACAGGTATTTGTGTTTCTAGAATAGAAAAGCCATTAGAGTTATAGAAAAAAATCTTCCTGTATCATACATACATCTCTAGGTTATATTCATATGTTTAGTCTGAACTTTTATTATGACAATATAATTATATTTAATCAATTATTTATGCCTTTTTTCCCAAATATTTCCTTTTCATAAAATAAGATTTCCTATTTTATTGCTAACAGATAGAATACACCCTCATAGCCACACTCTTTTGTGTGGTGGATGAGCCCTTTCTACATGTCTGCTTTTTAGGTCTAGATCCACTTGTATATTAGCTTCCAAAAGGTCTGGCCAATTCCTATCCTATCTTATCGTGTTCAGAGTCACACGTCACTTGACCTCTAGCCAGAGCCGCTTGTATACTCAGCTATTGATGCTTGATAAAAATTTGAGAATACTCAGTAATTCTATTGCTTGCTTTCCTTTAAAAATTGGGAGGAGCCACGATTTTGTTTATTACCTTAAAATGCAAGTGTTCTCTTGATGTGAACATTCTGTGCAAAGCCTGATCCTCTGCACTCTTCCAGTACATCCTGCTGTGCACAATAGTGACTCAATTAGCAAACAGAAGCACAGTTATAAAAAATAGTGGATTGGAAACACAATTTTGAGCACTCCGGTTTTTAATCAGTTGGAATAGATTAATCCTTGCATGTACTTGGAGTGCCAGGATCAAAAGTGCTATTAAGTGGGAAACCAGAAGTGAGACTGGGCGAATAATCGCTGCAGGGACCACAGCAGGCCCACTCTTACAGTTCCCCCTCAGTACAATCCAGCCAGCATTTTCTTGTTCGTTTGAGTCTCTGTCAGGAATCAATCGTGCCTCATTAAAATGACGGATTGCCAAAGAAAACATTAGGATGACAGACAAGAAACCATAGGGTGACAGTTCTCTAAGCAATGAGTTCTGTGCTGACTGAGCTCACAACACAAATCTTGTAGTAGCTGAATGGCGGGGAGGACTATGATAACAAAAATACATTGTATAAAGGAATCAAAGAAAAAAATAATTTTTAAAAGAGTTTTTTCTTCCAAAGTAGCATGTTTGTAGAAATTCTAAGAAGTAGAAGGCCACACCATGAGTACAGCTGTTCAGGTACACTGTTAAAGAAGAGGAGACTGACCAATACAGATGCAGATGGGCGCAGCCAACCACTGGACTGAGGGTGGGGACCCCAGTGGAGGAGTTAAGGGAAATACTGAAGGAGCTGAAGTGGTTTGCAACCCCATAGGAAGAACAATATATCAACCAACCAGACTCCCCGAGAGTTCCCAGGGACTATACCACCAACCAAATACACATGGAGGGATCCATGTCTCCAGCTGCATATGTAGCAGAGGATGGCCTTATCTGGCACCAATGGAACGAGAGGTCCTTGGTCTTGTGGAGGCTCGATGCCCCAATGTAGGGGAATGCTAGGTCAGTGAGGCAGGAGTGTGTAGGTGGGTCATGGAGCACCATCATAGAAGCAGGGATGGGAATTTGCAGAGTAGAAACCAGGAAAGGGAATAACACTTGAAATGTAAATAAATAAAAGAACCAATAGCAAAGAAAAAAGAAAGAGGAGACTAACAGGCAAGTGCTTGCTTTAATTCCATGTTATTTTGTATTACTAAGGCACTCCTCACCAAGTTTTTTTTATTTTAATTCACACTGCTCATTTTTTAATTTAGAGAAAAGTAATTAAGCCAAACCCTTTTTACAATGAGAAAATAAAGTTCGTGAAGAATACGAAAGCCTTTTGACAGGACAGAGTGGTGTGAAAACATCAGGTTGCACTTCTCTGTGTTTACACAACACTAGAGAAAACTGTTTACATAATGTCCTCATTAACCCAGGCACAGATAGCCCTTCCTGTCCAGGATATAACCTTTATGAAGGTTATCTCTTTGCTAACTCCAGCATTTCTGTTTTTCTGGACTATCGCTTCCCAATACTTGGCTTCACAGCCCACAATAGGGTCGCTCTTGTAGGCATTTAATAAAAAGAGAAAGACTTTCTCTACATTCTCTCTGGTGATCTTTTCCCAGCTCTGGAAAATGGATTTGTTAAAGTTTTATGTGCTGTTAATGCAAAGTGGCAGTGAAGAAAAAGAAAACCATAAATCAACTCATGTTTATGTCATTTTTTTCCTACAGAATTCTGTAAGAGAACTTCTTAGGAAAATGCTCAAATCACAGTTGAACAGTTTAGAATTTAAATGTATTCTGGATTAAATTAAACTACAAAATAAAAATATTTACTAGTTATTTGTATATATTATATATACAGACTCAGTACAAATATAATTTCTGGGATAAATATAATAAAAATAAGTGGATGTTCAGAAATATGTAGTGTCAGGCCCAGCATAGTTTTGGCCTCAGTATCTGCAGATTTCTCCAACCTTGAACTGAAAACATTCTGACAAAGGTATCAAGGTGTAGGTGGTGGTTTATACTGTGTATACTGTATCTGCCCTGAATAAGTTAATCTTTTTCTGGTCACTATTCCATAAACAATAATGTTATAACATTATTTGCAAAACATTGATAATATATTTGATTTTAAAAATTGGCAAGAGTGATTTAAACTATACAAGAGAATATGTGCAGAGTATAAACCAGCAGTTAGCTATTTTATCTAAAGAATTTAAGCATCCATGGATTTTGATATCTTCAGGGGTCTACCCATCAATTCATGTGAATAACAATGGACAGTTCCTTGTGATTACACACAGATCCATGAATATGTAACCATTGCCAACTTCTGTACACTGACTCTTTCCAATGACATTTACATAAAGTGTGCTGGCTATGATGATTTTGTAAGCCAAGGATGACTAGGGAACAAAACAGACAAAATGTTAACAATTGTGGTATTTTTGAATTAGTGAAAATGGAAATAAAAAATATTATCAAGTATATCTAACAGTAAGTTATGGAAAAAGGTGCAGGATAAACAAGATGGGAGATACAATTTCAAATATGGAGATCAAATTAGCTCTTATTAGACTGATATTTTAAAATTAAGAAATCTTAATGTTGAGAGCTTTATATATCTACACAATAAAAAATGAACATACTTATAGCCAGTTTTTCATACCAATTCTCCTCGTATAGTCCCCAAAATGCCCCCTCTCAGTTTCATGTCGTTCCTGTTTTGAATAATCCAATAAAACCAGTTAGTGCTGCTTATATGTATATGAGTATCGGGCCATCCGTAAGCACATGGGAAATCTTCTAGTGGAACAGCCTCAAAAAAAAAAAAAAAAATCAAGCAGATTCTTCTTTCCCTAGAAACTACAAGTTGACAATAGTTTCCCTAGGAAGGGATGGGCCCTAGTGATCTGAATCCCAAATCAGCTGGAACTATGGCTTTTTTTTTTTTTTTTTTTTTTTTTTTTTTTTTTTTTTTTTGTGCAGGGAACTACTTGCCGTGAGTTTGTGAGTGCATGGCCACTCTCCACATCTTCTAACTCTTCCACTCTGCCCACTCCTCTTCTAGAAAGTTGCCTGGTGATTTGTGTGGGAAATTTAAACTACAAGCACTAGTTTGGACTCTTCTGGATATCCTTCTCAGCATCCTGAGCTGTTTAATACACATCTTCCAATTAACTGCTGATTATTGCAAAATAACATTTTACCCACCAAGTCTGATCATAGCCTGGGTTTATGAATATAAATATAAATATTTGGAAGGCAATTCATTAGCATGACACTCAACAATATTGCACTTTGTGTAATAAAGGTATGAAATCAAATACTTAATCAGCTAGGCTCACTCTAGTATCCACATTTAAATTTAGAGATTGCTATGAAGAGAGGGAGAGGCTGTTTTCCAGTTGCTCTCCACTTTTGCCTCTTCTGTTCTACAGTTTCATTTCATGTATCTGTGATTTTATGGATATATAAGACATTTTAAACATCTACCTTTGCTTTCAATCTTTCTTCTGATTGTTTGATCATCATTAGTAGTTTTATAGTCTATTTTTTTTGTTAAAACATTTATTTTTATTTTGAGATCAGATGTGTATCTTGATTCTGTACAAATACCTTTAATATGTCTCTACATTTAAATGTCTAGTTTTATCGGACATGGTAGGGACCTTACCAAATAACTTTTTGTTTTGTCTTAGTATAAATAAGCAAGTTTTGAACATAAAAGACACTTTTCTATTGAGAAGGTTAAGTAAACCATTATGTAGATAGGAAAATGGCTTTGCTTTATAACTCATGACTAATCAACAATACAAATATTCTCACCACACACTGACCAGAACATACTTCATTCACAACAATAATACTGTGAAATACACTTTGGGAAAAGACAAGTTTGGGGAAGGAATGGTGTCTCTTGCTTCTATCTGAATGAAGAAGAATATCTAATGGAGGAGACCATAGAAGGTAGCAACTGTAATCTTCCTTCTTTAATAAAACTGCATATTCCACTAGGATGAATTTCCAAGTCACTATGTGCTTGATTTGGCATGTGTTTCAGAAACAATCAGCAAAATTAAAAGGAAGACATGAGCCTCTAATTTTTAGTCTGTGCATCTTCTTCAGGTGGATTCTCAATTAAAAGAGYATATTGTCCCAGCTTGCTCATTTCTGATGTCAACTTTGAATATACCTGTGTACCCATGTAATCTTGATCATGAGTAGACATTCAGAATCTAAGTTTTCTCTTCCCTCAAACATTATTGGCTGTATATCAGTAATTGATACAATTATTTTTTACCTCATTTCTAATCTGAACATTATATAAGTGAACATAACTTAATAAATTTTTAAATAACCTTTCTTGGCTCAACCCTGAATTTGATCAGTTAGACTTGTCATTTGACCTTTACTCCTTCCTTCCTTCCTTCCTTTCTTTTTTTCTTTCTTTCTTTCTTTCTTTCTTTCTTTCTTTCTTTCTTTCTTTCTTTGTTTACAGAATGTCAATAAAACTATTTACACAAACTAATATCTAGGATACTTGAACCCTTCCTAGTTTTGTGTTAGGATTAAAAAAAGGTTTGTGAATATACATGTACATGCTGCCTGGTAAATAACACACAGAGACACATACACACACACATTTCTATACAGTATGAGACACAAGACAGACAGTTTCTGCACCATATAATAATGTCACACTGATTTGCCACATGCATCCAGAAAATGATATTATCTGTACATTCTAGCCATCATCTGATATTGTGAATGTTACTTGCCTCAATGTGATTCATAAAGAATTGTCATAAATATCATCACCAAATAATTTCCTATTACCAACAGCCTGTTTAAACCTTTGCTCCCTTGTTCTATTGAACCATTTATCCCTCTGAATTTAAATTGATAAGATTTTTATCATTATGATATTTTTGATGATTTATCATTCTTTGAAACTGGTTCTGTGTTTTACAATTGTATCTTTACTTTTAAAAAGCACTTTGAGACCTAACTTGCTTAACTGTTATAAAAATGATATTTGCAGTTTCAACACTATTTTACACATTCACTGAACTGCAAATATATATATCTAGATTAAGCTAATTGATTTATCATCTGAAACCCTGTATTCAAACCATAATCCTACCTCTAAACACACACTCTATGATTGCCACAGAGAACTTTTTGAGCAACTGGCATTATATACATAACGAATTTTTATGTATCTTTTATTATTTCAGGGTTTTTTAAATAATTAAAGAGCTTCAAAAGTGGATTTTTTGTCATAGTAATAAGAAAAGTAGTTAACACAGCATCCTTCTGAGACATTCTGGTCACAGGCACCTTACACATACAAAGAATCCTTAGAGTACTCTGTTGACAAAAGAAAGGAGATTTTAACATGTCAAAGCCTGTGTGAAAAGAGCATTTTATACACAGTAATAATCTTAACTCACTTCATCATACTTACAAACAATTTTATGCATCTTCATATATGTTTCTGTATATAATAAATATATGCAATATAATGGTATATTCCTTGGAATTTGTACTAACATATTTTTGTCAACATTCACATGACATAGTTACAGAGCAATCTCACCAAAAAGTCCCAAACATTTTATGTGTGAAACTTGACAAGCTATCTGAAGTTTATTATCAGGTATAAAGTTCCAGGAATCATCTAGAAAGTCTCTCAAAAGTATGTAGCAATTAAATGATTTTACTGTGGGTGAAAATGTCAGTAAGTATCAAGCATGCTGGAGAATAGGAAAGGAAAGCCCTGAAAAGGTCTACCCACAAAAGCAGGCAGAGGTCACATGGCATGTCACTGGTGTGGGAGCAGAGCAGGTGGGATAATGGTATCAGGTGATTCCGAATCCTTCCTTAAGGAGAAAGAAATTGCCTCTCCTTCATACTCACAGAAAGCTTTTGCATACTTATGGAAATGTAAAATGTAAAAGGAACCCCATACAATTGTTAGCTGAATATACCAGATTGTGCAGGTCACTTTGGCTGTGTGAATTAGTCACCCGAAGTCATTGATTGCAGGTTTCTTTCTGAAAAACAAGGCTGTCATCTAGCAGTGGTGAAACTCTTTGAGTGCATAGTATTATGAAATAGAGCTGGTAGGAGGGAGGTTGTTTTATTAACAGAAATCAGGGATTCGGCATACAGAGCAGGGGTAATGAATGTAATTTTTTCTGCTGAGCAACACAGGGCAAAAGTTTCTGTGATATTTATGAGGTAAAATGATAAAGTCCAATCTATAAAATGTTAAATCTCTCTGTAATCTGAAAAGCAATATGCCTAACTATTTTTATATGCACCCTTAGGGAGATAGAGGCATAGTATATCTACTGGGAAATGTGTTAACTTCACAAGAACTACAGAGTATTTCCCAGGGGAAGAAGAAACCTAATGCAGAACAACAACAGAGCCATGAGTAACATGCAGAGATTCAGAATTTAGAAATATACAAGATAAATTTAGTAATAGTGACTACTAAACAACGATTATTTCATTTTTTTGATAAATGTGTTCCTGAAGGTGTGCTCATGGGTGCTGGGGTGTAAGCATTAGTGTGTGTGAACATGTATGTGTGCGTGTGTGTATGCGTGTATGTGTGCATGTGTGTGTATGTGTGTGTGTGTGTGTGTGTGTGTGTAGGCCAGAGGTGGATTACAGCTCTTTTCCTCAGTTGTGCTCCACCTTACTTTCAAAACATTGTCTCTCACCTGATGCTAATTGACTCTGCAGGATGGCTGGTCAGTAGGCTACTAGGATATCCTCTGCCTTCCCAGTGCTGTGATTACATGCCTGCATCTGGCATTTCATGTGGGTGCTAGGGATTAGAACCCAGGTCCCCACAGTGTATAATGAGCACATTACTGACTGAGACATCTCCCTAGTCCTCTAAAAAGTTATTCTTTCAAACACGGAAGCACTGCAATGGTACATAATACATACATACATACATACATACATACATACATACATACATACATACACACATATTCTTCTCATCTAAAAAACTGGATAACATATTCCCTGATTCAATTAAAATATTCCATATGAACTAAAGAAAGTGTTTCAAAAAAGAGAAGAGCTTATGCTTGCCTGGCAAACACTTGACTAACTAAGCTATCTCCCCAACCTCAGCATAGCCTCTCGGGGAGTCTTCATCAGTATAACCAGAATGTATCAATATTTTCAGTTGTTGGAAAGAGACAGATCTTGAGCACCCTCTCCTATCTGTCTGTCTTCTAGATTGGGGCCAGTATTCTTGAAGTTACAGGACAAGTTCGCCATGCTGTTAACATTGTACTGAAGAGGACCATTCCCCTGCTTACATGTTTCCTATAGTCTCCTTCACATCATAACCAGAATGCTGTAATCTATACAGAGACAGAATGGTCAGTACAACTAAAAATATCCATGACTTGAATTTTTCAGAAGTGGGCTGACCTCTGCTTGGAACTGGGACATCCACTCTGGCTTTTGTTATTTCCATTTTGAGCTCCTGATTGGGTTTGTACTGCTATAAGGTTTCAACTTTTTAAGATGGAAATGAACACAGTATTGACATGTTTCTTGTCTTGTAGCTAAAAGCTGGAAATTACTTTTCAAGCACTTCACACTTTTATATGTAGTACTTTTGTGTCTATTTGAACGTTTTCCAATTTTGTGATTCTGAGTATGACTTTTGTATTAGCTGTGATGTATTTGACTTTCCCATGCACTGGCTTGAATAAGAAATTCCCCCATAGTCTCCGGCATTTGAACAAGAAGTACCCACTTGGAGAGATTGCTTGGGAGGTTTAGGGAATATGGCCCTATAGATTTTAAATTATGAAGTTCACTCTCTCTGCTTCCTGATTGCAGTTCCCATTGTGAGAGTTCTTTGCTATTCAGGCCTCTAATTTTGTTACCTGCTGTATATTCTCTGCAAGGAAGGACTCTCAACCCTGAAGTCATTAGCTGAAGTAAACTCTTTCTTCAATGAATTGCTTTTGACTGTGGTATATGAACAAAAGCAATAGAAAATCAACCAATGGATCACATATTTAGGAATTTCCATGTATTTTTTAGTTATTGATTCCCCAAATCCTTAGTGATTTCACAAACCTAATCTTTACTTTTCAAATAATGGTAAATTAATGAAGACTTGTTTGATATTCAAGCATGTTATCTGTCAGGGTTAGCTATTGTGGAGTACTGTGTTTAATATATATTCTAAGTTGGCTAGTAGCATCCATGTCTTCCACATGTAATCGACTGTACATGTTCATTCTCTACAGACTCAGAGATAAAGACAGGGTCTCTCTATGTAGTACAGGGGGTTTTCAGATCATGGTCTTTCTACCTCAGTCTCCCAAGTATAGAAGTTTGGTTGTATATCAGCTTGAATTTTGCTTTTTACATGATAGTCTATGCTTCTGATAGATTTTGTTAACCTATTCACATTTAGTGTAACTTTACCTATGTTTAGACTATGTCTACATAGCATTCTTTATTTTATATATACATATATATCATTTGTCTCTGTATTTTGCTATCATCATTTGGGTTAAACAAATAAATTTAGTGTATCATGCAATTTTCTATAAAGATCTCTTTGCTTATTTCTTTGCATTCCTTCCTAGTAATTATCTAGAAATAACATTATAAATACTTAACCCACTTCAATCTAATTTAAATTAATACTATTTTTGTTTTGGGTAAATTCCAGACTCTATACTAAAACAGCTTCATTTTCTCTCATATTTGATTTTGAATTTATTTTTAATTTTTTTTATATAATACAATTTGGTCCTAGTCTTTCTTTTCCCTACTTTCTCCCAGATTCCCTCTTCCTACCCATTCATTTCATTTTCTTTCTCTTAAAAATATTCATAAAGCCACCATTCATAAAACATGCAAATATCTTTTTTCTTTTTTATTGAATATCGTCTTCATTTACATTGCCAATAGTAAAACATTTCCCAATTTCCCCCTTCCCCTAATACCTGCAACCCTTCCCCTCCTTCCTCCCCCTGCCTTCACGTATATGCCCCTCCACCCGACATATTCCCACCTCCCTCCCCTTGTTTTCCCTCTGTTGGGGCCTCTGTTGAGCCTTTACCTGACCAAGGACCATTTCTCCCACTGATGCCCAACAAGACCTTCCTCTGCCACATATTTGGTTGGAACCATGTGTTCCCCTTGGTTGATGGTTCAGTCCCTGGGAGTCTTGGGGTATCTGGGTGGCCGAAATCATGTAAATATCTTTAGAAATAACAATAATAATATTTACTTATGTAGATGTATATACATTCTTATAATCTTACCCAATTCACTTTATTAGTTTTTGTGTCTGTCATAAACCGTGGCAACATGCCACTTTTGTCATTTTCTCTTAAGAGTGATTGACTTTGTCTGTACTTTCTATAGTCCATGAGTTTTTAGTTTTACCTAAGCTTCTCTTAATTTGATTTCGTTTTTAGAGGTAGTTTCATTGCCTATATAAACCCTGACAGTTCTAATTTTCTCTCTAGTTTCTACATCTAGTAATCTCTAACACAAAACCTATGCATTTTAAATAATGTTTTAATGAACTTAAATTCTATCTTATTCTTCTGTGGATTTTTTTTATTGTTTCTTTAAATGGAAATTATCTTGCATGAAATGTAAATGAAATGTTTTCTCTCTGTATAATAGTTATCAATATTAACGCATAGTATTTTATTCATTTTGGAGCACATGTGAGTGTGTACAGGTACATACATTCTCACTTTGACATGCCTTAGGGAGTCTCCCCTGAACCTATTGATTTCTGTTCTGAGTCAGTGATTAGCAAGAATTATATACTCCCAGCTCTCTGGTTTATGTGTAGGTTGCTACCACATTATAAGTCACTACAAATGCCTCTGGGCTTTCTAACTTTGCCAGACTTCCTAACTCGCTTAACAATCTGAGAGAATGTATGTTGGGTCCATTAACTCTGCTGGTCTATGGTTCTTTCATTTCTGGAACTGTCCTTTGGGAAGATGATAATAAACACTATTCATATCAAATACTCCAGAAGATTTCTTTGGGGAGATGATTTATAAGTTTTTAAAACTTTTGAATATTTTTCTCAAAAGTTTTCTTTCAATAATTTTAGTTTAGTTAATGATTTGTTTTCTGTGTACAATACTCTTTTTGTGTTACTTTTATCAAAACTATAATCATGAATATTAAAATTTTTATTTCTGTTACATGAATCAAAGGTATAATTTTTAAGTTTTCAAATTTATGAATTTCAGTTCTCTAGTAAAATGTTGCAATCAATTCTTGGTGTTTTAATGGAGATTTATGCTCACACCAATAATTCCAACAATAGGGTCATATGTTGAGGGATCTCAGTGTTTACTTCCTATCCCCTTCCCCAGTCCTTTTTAATTCTGAAATATCTGTTAGTTTTTAATTAATTGCCAGATACTATGTATGTATGTATGTATATATATATTACATACACACACACACACACACACACACACACACACACACACACACATATATATATATATATATATATA
>BDUI01000063.1:199708-214886 GCA_002335545.1 Apodemus speciosus
ACCTAGATACATACATACATACATACATACATACATACATACATACATATATATAAACACATTCACATACATACATGCATATATACATACATCATGTTCTCTTAGAGACTTGCCTTGAAAGGTGAGCTCTTATTATAGTCATAATATAACATTAGTTATATTGCATTGGTTTTTACTCTCAGCATTCTTCTCTTGACCATTTGAGAAAAAGCTCCATGAAGAAGAGCCGATGACATCCCCCCTTCCAGGTAAACCCAGTTCTCCTGTGGCTGCTGGACTTCTACAATGGAATACTGGAAATCTGATTTGCTCTGCATCTTTTCCTAAGATTAGTTGAGAGATAATTAGAAATTTGTCAAACCAATGTAAAGATACTGCTGTTAAGGGGGTAATCACAGGGTGGAGGAGTATGTTACATGTATTCAATAGACTGTCTGGAGGGTAGTATGTAACCCAGATTGGTAACCTATGAGTTTGAAAAACCAGTCTTCTGGCATTATTTGAATTGTATTTGTGCATCATAGTCTGGTTTAAGCTTGTAGTGACTATTTTTAGACCTTTTTGAGCTTCCTCTGTGTTAGACAACAGTTTATTGGATCTTTGTATCTTCCAAAAGGGCAAAACCTTGGTCAATTAGCCAATGGTAATGGAAAGACAAGCCTATACACAGAAAAGGTTTCAAAAAAGTTGTACATAGTCAATAAAGTTGGGAGAGTTGGGAATCAAAAAAACAAACAGAAAAATTTGAACTTGTGTGACGATAAACCTAAGAAGGCTTTGCATTCTGCTCGTTATAGTCAGCTTTCCATGGCAAACACGCCTCTAACTTTCCAGTCTAAGTTCCCCCTTTGACAATGAATTCTACTATGGCAATTGGAAGAAATCGATCTCTCTACAAACTACTCAGCAGTAGAAACATGACTCCAAACTCACAATCACAGTGCCTTAGTGTATAGACCATAAGGTTAGGTATGAGACAGATTTGGCCTTACAGTCTCCACCTTATTTCCCATAGCAGCTTTACCTCTGCAGAGGTTAAAATGCTGATAGGATTGAGTCCTCAAGCTCCCAGGAAGGATCATGCGTGCTACATTGAGAAGATTGGGCTGAATGATGAAGGTTTTATGTCTACATGCTTTAATTCTTACACTAAACTAGCAAACCTAGACTAGTTTGCTTTGCTTGAATGGCACCCAAACCTGGTATTATTTAAATGTTCTTAGTCTGAGTTACTTAACTCTCTCACTTGAACTGCAGGAATCCTCGAATTTCCTCTAACCTTGACTTTGAAGCAAATAAGTTAATAAACTCAGGAACAACCTGAATAAAGGAACAGTGTTTCGATAATTGAACACAGCATTTTTTTCACAAATCAGATAAACATTTTTTAATTAGGTATATTCTTTATTTACATTTCAAATGTTGTCCCCTTTCCTGGTTCCCCCCTCCCCAGAAAATCTCATAAGCCATCTCCCCTTCCCCAATTAACCCATCAACCCTCCCCCACTTCCCTGTCCTAGTATTCCTCTATACTACAGAATCAAGTCTTTCCAGAACCAAGGGCCTCTCCTCCCTTTGGTGTCTAACAAGACCATCCTCTGTTGCCTATGCATCTGGAGCCATGGGTAACTCTATGTGTACTCTTTGGTTGATGGTTTTGTCCCTGGGAGCTCTGGGAGTACTGGGTGACTGTTGTTCCTCCTGTGGCACTGCAAACCCCTTCAGCTCCTTGGCTCCTTTCTCTAGTTCCTCCATTGGGGACCCTGTGCTCAGTTCAATGGCTGGCTGAGAGTATCAACCTCTTTATTTGTCATGCACTAGGAGAACCTCCCAGTTTACAGCTATATCCAGCTCTGGTCAGCCAGCACTTGTGGGCATACACAATAGTGTCTGGGTTTTGTGACTGTATATAGGATGCATCCCTGAGTGGGGTAGTCTCCAGATAAACATTTTTTTTGAGACAGGGTTTCTCTGAGTAGCCCTGGCTGTCCTGGAACTCACTCTGTAGACCAGGCTGGCCTCAAACTCAGAAATCCGCCTGCCTCTGCCTCCGAGTGCTGGGATTACAGGCGTGTGCCACCACAGCCCAGCTTCCAGATAAACTTTTTAAAATAGGATTTTAGTCATTCATTTCTTCTCTTAAGACCCTTGATCTTTGCATTGCATTTGAAATAAAATCCAGGCTCCTTTCAGTACCCATCTTCTGCTGCTGTCACCTGTTACACACCCTCATTGCAGTCCTTGAGCCTATTATCCACCTTTCCTGTTTGCATCAGCATCTATCCAACCACTGACAACTACCTGCATGGTTTCCCTTATGTTGTTATATTAGATGATTCTACGTAAAATCATTATGGAAACTATAGTTAACAACATGAATTGTAAACTTAAGTTTTCAGTGAGAGTGAATATTAACTAATCTATGTATAACACTGTGAGGTATAGGGTACATTTAAATAGTTTGATAGTGTAATCATTTTGCCATTATATATTATCAAAATATTATATATATGTGTATATATATACATATATATGCATGTGTGCATGTATGTGTGTCAACTGTAATTTGGTTTATAGTTAAAAAACTTTCTATTCTTACATTACAATTTCTAATTCTTTCTTTTAATTCTATGTATTACATTTAAATGATGAAATATTTTTTGTTTTTAATATTTCTCATTTTCTTAGTTATTTACAAATGTCCTTGTAGTAGTGGAAATTTGATGGCCATAAAAGAAACATTTATTTTTTTCATGCCTGCTGCATGGTAAATATTATATCAATGAATACCACAAAGATACTAACACCAAAAGCAAAATTTAAAATTCAAATTTGTTAAGTCGTTAAGACTTTAAACGACATTCTCATTATTTCATTTATTTCTGGAATATTCTGTAATTCTTACTTCATGTCTTCAAAAGCAATTGTGTTCTGTAAAGAACCTGTTTCTTTACGCATCCTTCAAGATCTCACCTGCACACCCTTCTCCTCCACATCCCTCTCTTCCCATCTTTCTACCTACTTGATGATCTAATGTGAGAAATACATTAATTCTGTATGTTTATCAACCTTATGACAAATTCTTTCACAATTTTTGTTAAATTTGAAGCCATTAATTTTAAAAATAAGTGCCATTTCTAAATCCTTGTGTTTGATCCTTTGTGATGACAAACAGGTGTGGTTAAGAGGATCTTATTCTGTCTTCCATTTTTCTTTGCTACTTGTCCAGTCCATATCTAGTGAAGTGCAATGTTTCTGTATTTGGCTTTATATCCTTACATATGTATATATTAAAAGGATGTCAATTTACTTAACTTTAAAAGTTAGTATATATTTTTAATTGTTGCTTTTCTTCTATTTAACTCATCTGTACAATATTTTTCTAATTATTTTAGCATCTACACTTGGTCCTTTGGGTCTTATAGGTCTCACTCTAAAGCTCAAAATGGTATGGAACTCACCATGAAGCTGAAGTTGGTCTGAACCACAGCAATCCTCTAACACAAGTCTTCTAAATATTGGGATGAAAGGCAAGACACATGATACCTGGTTTTATTGTTTGTTTGTTTACATGTAAAGTTTATTTTGTGTATGCATCGATGTCCATTTTTGTTTCCTTGAAAAGTTTACTACATTTTTCTGAATCATATATTTTTATTTTAACTGTAAAAGGTGATAATATCTGCCTTATACAGTGGAGCTCACATGTAACTCCAGAACATGAAAGATGGAGGCAGGCAAATTAGAAAGTTTAGATCATCCTTGACTAGGGTCAGAGGCAAACTTGGCCTGAATGAAGCCTCAAATAATCAAATATATATATATCACCCTTGGCTTTCTGCTTGTACACTGCTCTGTTCTGTTGACTATACCCTAATGCTTTTTCCTAACGGGTTTGGTGGTCTTTTGTAAAAATATGCTTGACCATAATTGGAAATAGTTCTACAGACTGTTAATTGAGGTTTTAAATCGATAAATTTTAATATAATGGGGTTTCTGCTGCTGCTGCTTGTAACAGGAATTATTAGAAAAAAACAAAAACAAAAACAAAAACAAAAACAAAAAAACAAAACCGCCCTGCCAACTCTCCTGCCCAGCGAGTCCTTAGCACCAAGTCTCAGAGGTCCTGCTCATCGTGGCTCTCATCTCTGCCCCTGAGCCACTCTCTCCCAGCTAGCTCCCTCAGCATCCCACCTCTGTTTCCTCTCTGCCACAGACCCTGTAAACACTGGACCCAAGTTTGAGTAACCTCCGGCTGCCAGTTCTCTGCCATCAGCAGACCCACATTATAGTAACCAAGTAATCAAAACTAATGCTTAATTAGTTAGCCAATTTTATTTATGTATATGAAACATGATTATATGATGCAAATTTACAATGATAAAGCTCTTATTACTCTTTCTGACCTTTAGATAAATTAATGTCTGATTCGATCTTGATACACGTCTCCTCCCCCACCCTCGGTCTGAGGGTCCTCTAAGACCTCCCAACCCTAGCTCCTCCTACTCCTCTTTCTTCTCCAATCACAGGCCTCTTACTGCCTCAATGTGATTGAATAGGAAATATCTTGCAACTGCAGCTACTAAAAGAATCAGATATATTCGTCAATCTATTTTTATACTAAAATAGTGGATGTTATGTGGCAAATAATCCAAAATTTGGAATTTGAATCATTAACACACAAATCTTTGAGATACACATTCAACACATAGCCAAACCTTAGTACTTGATCTCAAGTAGGGTTAGCTCATGTGGAAGAGATAATACTAGATCAAACAGCAGGCTAGGAAGGAAGAACTTGTGTATTAGAGACTTTTCCCATCACTGTGATAGAACTCCTACTGAAATACTTATGGAAAGGAGGTTTTATTTCTGTTCAGTTTCAAACAATTTCAGTATTTCCCACAAGGAAGACACAACAGTGTGAGTAATGGCAAGATCCTGAGGCAAAACACTGGATCATATTTTGGAGGATTAAGAAACAGAGAATGGGACCTGAAGGCTATGATCCCTGAAAGCTGCTCCTAGTGACTCATAAACTGAATCCATGTCGCATATCCCAAAGATTTTACAGTCTGTAAAAAAAAAAAAATGTTATCAGTTACAGGCCTGGTGTTCAAACTCATGTGACTATAGGAGATATTTTATATTATCATTGTGTGTATTATAAGCCCCTAACTATCTTCCAAAGCAAAATGTATTCAACCCAGTTTCAAATGTCAGCAGTCTTAAGAGTCTCCAAAGTGTTTGAAATAAAATCTCCAAACTCTCTTTTGAGGCTTAAGGCAAAACCTGAGCTTGAGTCTCTGTAAAATCCAAGAAATAATCTAAATGCTTCAATTACATAATGAAACAAAGTGATCATTTCCACTGAAAAGGAAAAATTGGAGGATAGCAATTGGAGATGACTGAGTGAAATAAACAGCTAATTCTGTAGATCATTGACTGGAATCAGTGTGCATCATCTTATCATCTGAGCTCCAGCTGGTCCCAGCAGGCCCATCCCTGAGATTCTGCAACTTGTAGCACACAGGAATTCTCTCTTGTACTTCAGAGCCTATAGCTGTCCATAGTAGATATTCCACATCCGACCATCTGCATCTTAAAAACCCTGGGGTCTTCTTTGGAACTTGACTTTATCCTCCCAGCTTTGCACACTGGCAACTCAGGGCCTCTCTGCAGGAAATCTCATTCCATTACACATTACCCAAACTCACATTTTCTTCAGGAACTTTGGGACAGACTCCTGATGACTCCAATCATGTTAGCATTTTATATGTGTAAAAAATAAGACCATAAGGCGAACATTAAGCTCGCTAAAATCAGAGATATAGCCTATCCATCTAAAGACCATGGTTACAATAGGCTGTAAGTCTCATGGCAGTAGATGAATCTGTAAAAACATTCCCACAGGTGGTCCGATTTAACCAAAATACCTTGGTAGTCTTTTATTATCAGTCAATTTCTTTTTCAATGAAAACTTTTATAAATGAAATTTGCATTTCAAATGAACTTTGTGTTTTTCTTGTAAATTTGAATTGCCCTAGAGCTTTGATATCCTCTTGCTCTCAAGGAATCTTTCATTTAGTTGCATAGCAAACTGTCTTCTCTTAGATACTGCTGTTCTCTATAATTCCTATGCCTATTTGGTGTCCCCAGCCTTCTCTGCAGCTTTAAATAGACTGGCATTCTTTTCCTCACCTTACTATGCCTTGTCCTTGATTTTTGTTCTGGCATCTCACTGTAAACCTGTTAAGATTCAGAGATTGAGTGCCATATTACAACCTAAAAGTTGTAATGTCTTGGATTTTCTTTTACCAAACAAATTCATACTTTGCCTTTGAAATGGGAACCACTGAGGTTTGGGGACATGAGCAGAAGTTAGCTTGTTTCTTTCCAAAATATAACATAACAACCTCTGATCCAGTTCCCATATACTCCTTGTCTTCTTGTGAAAGCTCATGAGCTCAGTCTTTATTTTATTTATCTTTTCTGACATTCTGTCCTGAGCTTAGAACAGAATTATCCACAAAGCTCTGCTTACAACACTGTAGAAATTCTGAAGCTCAGTTCCTGCWACATTACCCAGGACAGTTCTGAAGGTCCCTCAAGCCTGCACAGGGAGGCTTATCACAGTAACACCACCATTATTTAGTATCAACTTTCTGTGTTATGAACTTTTTTCCAACTGTAACAAAATATATGAGGGAAGTGGCATTAGAAGGATGAGTTGACATTTTGACTTATCCTTTCCAGGGATTTCTGCCCATTATGATAGGGAAGGCACAGACATACAGATCCACAGGGACTAGAGCATGTGGCAGCCACGTCCTCATATAGGGAGCAAAAAGCCAAGCCAGAGTTAGAGGTGAATATACCCTTCAAATTTTTGTCCACAGTAATGACATTCTCTGTGCTCCATGATATAAAGTTCTCATGATTGTCTGAGATTGTCATGAGATTGTCTCATGATTGTATCATGCTTGAGTCAAATGTTTAAACTCATGTGTTTCTGGGAAGGCGTTTGCCTACAAACCATAGCAGTATCATATAAAACAGGATAAAAGATCAAGAGAACTATTCTTCAGCCTAGTTTACCCAATGACATGAAGTAGATGTTTTCTCTTTAGCAGTTCACATCTTATTGACTTAGTTTCCCTTAGGGTTGCAGGGTAGCTACAGCAGCTTCTCAACATTACATGTAAATACCAAAATATTGAATTGAAAAACAGCCACTCTTTCAGCCTTTTAAGAACAAGAAAGGATTTCTACAGGCCCCAAGGAAATGTATCTTCATAAGATTTATGATAATTGAGTCACATGCCACCTCTTAAACACATCACTGGGAATGGAAATGGGGTTATAGTGCTTAAGTTACTGAAGCACAAAGCTATTTGCTAGATGGTGAATTACATGCATGCCCGAACATGCACATACACATGCATGTGCACACCTACCTAAAACCAGGACTCTGAAAAAGAGAAAACAGGAATGAGATAGAATAGAATAGATAGAATGGATGGCTCTGCTTCTTTCTTCCAGGTATATATATATATATATATATATATATATATATCTTCCATATCCTTGTTTGAACTTTTCTTTTTAATTATACTACTTTCCATGTTTGTATACTAAATATATGCACTTTAATTATGTAGAAGTTTAAATTTTTATTGAAATATTATTCCATTCACTGCACTAATGTTTTGTTGATAGTCATTTAGATTTTTTTCTTCCATGACAGCTGGGATACATAGAGAAAAATGAAGTTAAAAAAATAAAGAGATACTAGATAGGTGACTAGAGAGATACCTTAGATAGGTGAAGGGAGTGAGTTAGAGATATCTAGGTAGAGAGATCAAGAATGGTTAAGCAGGTAGATGAGAACCACATAGAGAAAAATTTCAGGTATAATAATGTGATCTGCTCTTTCAAAATGCATCAGAGTGAGAATTAAGCTTCAAATCAACATATACTTTTGTCTGTCAGACCTAACTATATCCCATGTATCTTTCCATGTGATATCATACTCTTCAAGTAGTAAAGAATCTGAAATTTTAGTTTTGATTTCCTCTTTGACAGATATATAGAAGATTTTAAATATTGTTCTGTTATTGGTTTCCAGTGTTAAACATTGAGTGTTCTACTTATTCCAACGTATGTAATCTGCTGAGAAGCCAGCCATAGTTATCCAAACATACTATGCTGGGCTACAGGCATCCTCCACCTCTCCACACCACAGATGTGCATTCCAAGATTGCACTGCATACCTTCACTGGTAATTAAGTATCTAAGCCACTTTTCGGCCTCACAGCATGTCACCACTGTGCTCTCTATTCCTGCCACTATGACTCCATTGATATAGTAGCTATCCTGAGACTGTTCTAACATACACAACTGGAAATGAAACCAATGTTGCTCACAAAGCCAGCATCCCCAGACACATCTTCAAAAGATGAACATTTATTATGAAATGCATCTTGAAGTTTGTCAGAGACAACTAATCCTCCCAAAATAAAGATCTCAGTGCAATGTATATTAGTTTATCAATGTGTCACAGTACCTAAGTATATCCATATTAAAGAACCAAGATTTTTATGGAATTTTATTTCAAAGGTTTTAGTCAATGATCGCTTAGCCTTGTTGTATTTGGACCTACAGTGAGGCATATAGAACAGAAAAAATACCTTACCTCATTGTACATTTAAGACATAAGTAATGGGAAGTGATAAGCAGTCTCAATATCTTCTTCAAGGTCATATCCCAAATAACCTAATCTTTTGGTGAAGGCACCAACTCCTAAAGATTTTACACCTTCAATCATGGTACAAGTGTATGTCACGAATCCTTTAATATCCAGCCCTATAAGAAAGTTTTGATATAAAAAGCATGATATAGCTTCAAAAGAAAATTGAAAAGGAATTATACACAATACCTTCCAAGGTATACAACTCTAGAGGTAGACTTCAAAGAAAGCATATTGATGACACACTTGATAAAGACAACTTTTATAATACTAAATTAAGTTTTGTAAATCTTAGGTGATTCAAGATTTTAAGATAATTTATGATATAAATGAGAATTTAACAAAGAGATTTTTGGAAAACTTTGAAAGTAAAGAACTAAGTCAAACAGAATATTCAATTGAAAGCTTTAACAATAGACTAGAAGAATATGCCCTTAAGAACACGTCTTCTGAAAACTCAATCAGACAATAAGATGAATTAGAGGGAGAAAGAAAAAAGGGGAGGAGAAGGAGAAGGGAAATGAGGAAGAAAAGGAAGGAGGAAGAAGAGGAAAAGGACAAGAGATTTTTTAAATAATCTTTGGGAACCTTTCAATAAAAGAATATTCAAATTTTATATCAAGAAGGCCAAAAAAATGGAGAATATAGAAAATGATAAAAAAAACTGCACATCAATAAATTTTTCTAGTTTAGGGGGAAGAAGTGTATGGCCAGGCCCAGGAGATCTCTCGGTCCCTAAATAAAGATAGCTAAGATACATCTGCACCCATGGTATATTGCATTAAACTAAAAATACAAGAAAAGGATGAAATTGAAAACATTGTGAGATAAGTACACCAACCACTCTTATGGCTCTTCTTAGAAGATTGAGAACATGTTTATCATAGACATCTTGCAGGACAGAAGGAAGCAGAAGAAAAAATCATAGGTACTGGAAGAAAATAATTAGCAACAACAAAAAAATGGAAATCGAGCAAAGCTATGCTTCAGAAAAGAGGGGGAAACAGAAACTCTTCAAGATGAGAAAAAGCTGAAGAAATACATCACATCCAGATCTGCCTTACCTGAGATGTGTGAGGGAATCCCACATGAAGAAACGGAAAAATAATTGCCATCACTTAACCACATGTAAGTGTAAAGCTCACAGGAGGTCTAAGATAAACGAAGGGAGTTGGATGGGGTCAGAAATCTAAGTGCTCTGTCTCATAGGTGGGAGTTAAGAAACATTGATCTGAATACAATAGAGTGATTGTGTGAGAATGAGAAGGGAAGAGAGGAGTGGTGTGGAAAGTGGAGGTGACTGAGGCAGAGTTAGTCAGGAGGAATAATTTCTGATGTCTCTCTGCACAGACGGGTGACTAGATGAGTTTATATGAGCATTATACATTTTGTGAAGATTTTTGTAGAAGAGAAGCATGAGGAACCCAGACACAAAAAATTTAAGATTGAATACTAATTACCCTTCGATAAGTATTAAATAAATGTGTCAAAATACAACAGTGAACTCAGTGTATCTAAATTATGATGTTATGCTAAATCAAAATAAAGAATGAAAAGTTAAGTCTAATTTTTGATATTTTGACTTGAAAATTAGAAAGAATTCACAACTACGTATTTTAATAAATATTTTACTATTGGACAATCTCCTAACTTTATGCCTCCATTGCCAATGGTATGCTGTAGTAAATATACTTATCCACTTTGTTGTATTTAGTGATTCTAGTCTTTTATTTCACGTCAACTGTTATTAGGGAGGGTTGGTCAAAGTCTCATTAGTGGACTTATGTATTGACAGTGGATTTGACAGATTTAGTAGTATCCATCTTCTGAGGTATGTCATCTGAAACTTCAGTCTCAAAAAGTTAAATCTTAGAACTGCCATTCTTATAACAAAACATTCTACTGCTAGAAGCACAGACCCATCTGGTGGTTTAGTCTACGTGTAGAGAATCTGAAGCAAGTCCATCCTTTCAACCTTTTCAGCTTAAGTCTTGATATGGCTGTCTCCAAGCATATGAAAGACTCTCAGCTCTTCCTGGTATTGTGAACTGTATGTTTCCCAAAATTCATTCACTGAAATCCTAACTTCCATGGGGATAGCATTTGGATATGATACTTTGGAGAATTAATTCAATGAGAAGAGTAGAGCGGTCACTAATGCAATTAATTTCCTTATAAAAACAAGACACTCGTAGCTCCCTCCTGTCAAGTGAGGATGTGAACAGAATTCAACAGTTTCTCACCTGGCAGAAGATCCTTTCCAAAATGCAGCTATTCTAGTAGCCTTATCTCAGATATCTGTACAAAATATTGACAGGTAAATATCACTTGTTGATAACCCAGCCACCTACAGCATTCTGTTTTATTTGCCTGAACAAACTAAAACCAGATCTTTCCCCATGACTCTCAGATATTGTGAAATCCAGATGAGCAAAATCTGCTGTCTCTTGTGCAGAAAAACTGCAAATGTTTGTTGCTGACACAGCCAATCTTTTATGGAGTGTTATCTACCAGTAATAACAGGATAGATGTTGGTGCTGAAGACCCAAGCTCACTACTGCTTTCATGTAGTCTACAAACTATATTTACTGCCATTTGATGACTGTTTATCATGTTAGACATGCATCCTATCTTTTAAAAATTGGTTATAAATTCTTTGCAGTTCCTGTCAGATTTTAATGTAGCTAAATTATTTGTATCTGATATACATTCTTTTGAAGACTGACTCATGTTTATTTATTATTACCTTTGTCAAACATCATTTGAAATGTGTTCTATTCACATGTATTTTAGTCAGAATTTGGACAACACTAGAATTATAATTTATATCTACAACATTTCTGGAATGTTTGCATTCTCTTCTTCACCGGACAAAAGTATATTTGCTGGAATCAAGCAAGAAGAAACATCTGTCTGTGACTGTGTACTGATTGGCTGGAACAGGTACTCTCAGACACAGGCAGGCCTGCCCTATGAATAGTTCTGAGAAGCTCATGACCCTTCACATCTTGTCTAAGAGAAAATATGATAGCTATGGAATAAATAATAAATAAATAAACAAACCTTGTGAAACCCAGGAATTGTTAAATACCATGAAAATTATTTGCTACACTAATTTTATAGAAATTCCCTTTTAAAATATCTTGGGCCAAATTACCATTTATTAGAATATTTTCTAATTCCTTTACAGTTTACAGACTGGTAGGCTTATGTTTTCCATTTTAATCACAAGAATAAAACATAATTGTTTTAGACATTAAATGCCATTTTATTTTCAAATATAAATGATCCTGAATTCTTAATATTATTTAAATTAAGCATGTCCTTATGTTACTGGTTTAAAGAATTGATTCCTTTTTATTTTTTAGACAATGGATTTCAATGCAATGCTACAGAATATAAGCATCTTATATTTCATATGCCATGTTAAAATTAACTTTAAAATTTCTTGTAAATTTTGCTACAGTAAAAGAATAGTGACAGCTGGAAAAATGTTAAATATTCCATTTTCTAAATATATATACCGTATATAGTTCAATTGAGATAACAGCACAACAGATTGAATTAGGAAGGCACACCTGAGAATGTACGGTTTACTTTTTCAATTCCATTCTTCCTATTTTTAATTAATTTCTTTAACCACTATGTTTAATTCACCTTGATCATTAAATTGATATTTTTTACTCTAAAGTATGTTAATATTTTTATTGTTTTATCAAAAGATAAAAACTGGGGGACATGATCCTGCTCAGTAAATCACTTGTTGTTAAAGATTATTTTGTAATATTTTTGCTGAGATTCGGTTTTCTATCAATGACCTAATTCATATGACTAGGCCTGTGATGGTAATCTTGATTGCCAACTTATGGGATCTAGAATCATCATGGAAACAAACCTCTGCATGACTATGAGAAATTTTCTAAATTGAGTTAAGTAAAGTGGGAAGACTGTCCTATGTGTGGATTGCACCATTCCATAGGTTGCTATGCCAAATTGAATAAAAAGAAGAAAGTGAGTTGAGTACCAGCAATCATCTCTCTACTTTCTGGTTGAGAATGTGATGTGAGCAGCTGGTCAAACTCTTGCCATTATGCTGTCCCTGCCAAAATGGGCTGTGCCAGGTGAAGTACAAGCCAAAATGAACTCTTCCATCTTTTGTTTGCTTCTTGTTATGTATTTGGTCAGAGTAATGAGGAAAGAAAGTAATACAAGGCCCAAAGTTGAGTATAGAAGCCATGATCTGGTTGGCTACATGTGAGGTTTCCAGATGACTTTCTGTATGTGTGTGGTTAATGTGCAGCAGCAATAAAAAGGAGCTGTGTGTCCAGTGACCATGTAACTCTAGAAAACAAAACACAACATATTAAACATGTTTATAACTTACATCATGTGGAAAGGTTCTAAAATCTCCTCCAGCACAGTTGGTTTATAGCATAAAGCATTCTTTTGAATGGCAGCAAGCTGAAGAGAGTTTCCTTATCCTGAGCAGCTGCCCTGCTGGGACTTGAGAGTAACAATCCAACTTTTCTCAAGACTTCTTAAACAATGCTTGCATATTAAGTTCTATTATACTTCAAAGATGTGAAGAACAACCCAGCAGGATTATTTTATCTCATATTAAACAGCAAAGCATCTTTCAGGAGAGACTACCCAGCTGATTAAAAGAACATATTGCTCTTAAACAATAGTTTAAGAGGAGACTGGGAGATGAGGCTGCCTTTTAAATTAGTCCCCAGAGAGTGCTTGGAAAAGCCTAATAGGTTGAAAATGCAATTCACATCTCCTGACAGCACCTTAATGGTTACAGAATGAATTTCGGAAGATTGGAAGGATGTGAAGAACTTGTGGTGATAACAGTGCAGGGTGGGTGGGCTGGGCAGAGGATGCCATCGGAGAGTCTAGAGAAAGACAGTCAGACTGAAAGGCACCTGAATCCCCTGAAGGAATGTCTCAGACTACCCCAGCAGAGCCAGCCCAAGAAACACATGGACAAGAGGATACTAGGAAATGTTCAACGAACCATGAAAGCTGTGGTTAAAGAAGAAGATGCTTATTAAAGATCCCATGAAGAAAACATACCATTAATATCTTTATAAGACAATTAAGAGAGTGCGTTCATGTATAATGGGTTCTATAGGTCTGGGTCAAAGACAATGTTCTCTTTCCAGGCTGTATGTTCTCAGTGGAACTTTACTTCCTCTAGATCTGCGGTGTTTAATAGTCACCTTTGATTAAGTTTGAATAGCCCTATTTCTCAACATCCTTTATTTGCCTTTATTTTGGAATGTTGGGGGTTAGAGCTCAGAGAATTGTATTGACTAGGCAAGTACTCTGCCACTGAGCTAATTCCCAGCCTCCTGGACTGTTCAAGCTGAAATCAATGAAAGTTAAAGGAAGTTTAAAATGCATTGTCTCACTCTCGCTAGTTACAATTTAAGGATTCCATAGCCACATACAGTTAAAGCCAGTCATTCTCATAATGACAATGCCCAACAGGAGAGAAATAATGTCTATTATTCAGTGGACTAATGATCTGTAGGGGCTAAGAACTCCAGAAGGTTTGCTTTGGGACTCTGATCACATTTATGTTTAAATTTTTGTATGTAGTTCTTGATATACATAGCAATATCTGTAAATTGTGAAAGACTGATTGTTTATAGTAAACTTTTATTTTTGAGATGATAATATAATTCTATAATCTTTTCCATTCATTCCTCCCTCCAAATCCTCTCATATACTACTCCTTGTTCATTTAAATTCCATAGCTTTTTTATGTTTATTACTATTAGATACATATATGCATGTATATATATGTATGTATATATATATATATATATATTCACACACATACACATGTATTTCTAGATACATGCTGGTCAACTGTAAAATGCTATTCATATCCTGGATAACCAGTTGGTATGCTGGTTTATATCTAGTACTTAATACAACAAAATAACTATTTTCCTCTTTAAAAATGTCTTCCACAAATGCAATGCAAAAATCTGTGAAGTACTATTTACAAGAAATTACATATTAGACCAATGTTCATTAACTAATTACTATCTACCATAATCATCATTTGGGGTCATTTGTACTGTGTACTACAGAAACAAGGACCTCTTCTATTACATATAGGAGAAATTCATATACATGGTTCAGTGAAGAAGTAACAGAAGAGTGGACTTTTTTAAATTAATTTTTGTTTATTAAAAAGGGAAGTAAAGGGAATTAAAAACACTGATAAAATTAAAGATTTACATGGAAAATATTTCAGATAAACAGGTTAAATTGACAATTTTCATGGAAAATTAAGGAGGAAAGTGGTAGACAGGTAAAACATTGCTAAATTATTTGAAATATGGGATAGAAATTTTATGATAGAATGGAAGATTTACGTGGAAAATATTTCTGATAAAATTGTAGAAAAAT
>BDUI01000063.1:257942-269686 GCA_002335545.1 Apodemus speciosus
TCCCTCCCTCCCTCTCCTTCCACCTTCCTTCTCACTCTCCTTCTCCCTCTTCTTCTCCTTCTCCTTCTCTTCCCTTCTCTTCCTTTCTCCCTCTTTCACTCCCTCCCTCACCTCTCTCAGATACATCATGACACATTTGTAATGACAGAGGGTGATGAAGGATGAGGATCCAGTATAGGTATCATTGCTTCCCAGCAATATTCAGAATGCTAGCATAGCCTTGTATACCATACCTCTTCCAAGGTTGTCTCTAATCAATCTCAATTCACAATTGTTTAAATCACATAGAGAAGTCTACTTTTACTTCTCAATAAAAACTGATTCAATAAAATTAGAAAGTAAAGGGTTAAAAGTAAAATGGTCCAAAAATGTCTACAAATGACTATTTATAAGAGAAAATTTGATCAAATTTCTTTGAATCTAGGAACAAGACAAAATACAGCAAATGTGAGACACAAAACTGGAAGTCAGAACCAACATAATAATGGGGAGGCCATAAATAAAGGCAAGGAAGATTAGATAAAAAAAAAACTGTAACAATTTCATTCTGTAGACAAAAGTGAGATTTGGACACTGAACGTTTAACCTAATTAAAGCAAACTTTTTTATACTAACTGAGAACAGCAAAGTGGCAGGTTATGACAGAAACTCAAGGAAGACCACGTGGTATGAAACCCCCAAAGAAAGAGCAATGTGAAGCCCCAGGAGCTTGCCTTTTGCCCTTCACATGACAATTTCACAGACAGACCTATGTCTGCAGACTCTGAAAGACTTGAAATCATTTATTTATTTATCTTTAATTGTTGATTGTTTTCATATAATTGTTTATACAGTGGCAAATACATTTGAACATCAAATACATCACCTTGAGGTGGGACCAATAACAGACCATCGTATTACTCGCCACTTGAAAATAATTTCTGCTACTGGCAAACTCTCAGTCTTACAAGACATAGATCTTATCCTTTAAGCAACTACAAAAACATTCAATGTTTAAAAATAGAAGCATTTCAAAAATTAAATAAATAAAACAGCACTCTGTGATCAAACCATAAAATATTATTCCCAAATAGTAAATATTCTAAAAACATTTTCTGCGTTTTTTTTCCCTTTGGTATTAACTGTATTCTATTTTCTGTATAAATTTAAGTGCATAAAGGTTTGTTTCCACAGGACTCCGGTAATTGACAGAAATCACAGGATAATTTCTCTTCCTATCCTCACACACAAACACACACATACACACACACACACACACACACACACACACACACACACACACACACACACACGTTGCATACTTTGGTCAGTGTGTCCTAGAGAGAGAACTGGGATTTGCAATCATAATGGTGTACAGGATTCTGATGTGGAGACTTCAACAGCCCGCAGTGGAGGTCTTAGTCCTATTCAGGTTCCTGCAAGGACCTCCTAAGCTGCTGCTACTATGACAAGCAGGAAGATGAGTGGAGATGGTGACAGCTATCTGGCAGGGAAGAGAAATACTAGATTCCTTAGAATAGTTTGTTACTTTTCTTTTTTCCCCTTTTTTTAGTTGTTCCCAATGGGAATCCGAGCAGTATCCCCAAAGTGGGGGACAAGACTTCCCAACCCCCCTCAAAAAAGGGTATTGCTACTGTACTGCTATGTTGTGGTTGATGTTGATCGAGAATGGAATGCAGAATGAAAGATGCTTTTAGGAAACAAGTCTGCATGGAATGCTGGGTGGCAATCCTTAGCTTTTGGTCCCTTGCATCCCTGGCCTCACTTGTCAACATTGAAAAGCTAGGYTGGTCAGAACCTAATGGAATTGCAGACTCCTGCTATACTAATGCTCACTGTTAGATTAGTATGTATTCTGATGTTTGTTCCCAGGATGTTTTTAACCCCAAGTACTGTTTGTTGGTGAAGTGACCTTCAAAACTAAAGCTTCAGAGCCTCAGTCTGGGCCTGCAGTGCCATAGCTCAGACTGCTGTGCAGCTGTACAAGTGATGCATGAAGCCACACCTTCAGGTGAATCCACTGACCTGCTGCCTTACCCTTCTCAGCCTGAGATATATTCAGTGAAGGCAAGAACTCTGCTTCTCAGAGTAGAGAAGCAGTTTAAGAGCAGAAAGGTAGAAGAAATCTAGAAAAGAACCGTCTTCATACAGATGTATCCCTTGGTGGGAAGGGAGAGAACACAAAACTCATGCATTCACTTATCCAGTGAATTCTGTCTCTGTGGTGACCAACTATTGCCTGTTCCACAGAGTCTTGAACTTCTTGGTGACCAGGAACTCATTAAAATCACTGCCTTCTGTGGGAATGAAGAATGTTCATCTCAGAAGATTTGGCACTGACTCTCTCACAGTCCAGGGAGTTCTTGGAGAAGGAAACTGGAAAGAAGGAAGTTAACTAAACACATGCTGGCAAAAATAATGGAAAATTGGAAGCCATTGTTTACTGATAGTGCAAACATAAAAAATAAGCATCACTATGGAAAACACAAAATATAATTAGTAGATAATTTAGCTGGCTCTCTGAGTATACAGCCAAAAGAATCAAAATCAGGGACGCAAACAGAGTTTGGCCAGGGACATAGCAGGACTAATTGTAATAATCAAATGATAGAAGCAGTGAAACGCCTATGAATGATGAATATATAAATGCAATATACACAAGGTGGCATATTAATCAACCTTCAGCACATTGGAAATTCTGTCAGGTTTTGGTATCATAAAACATGAAAACATTATGCTAAGTGAAATAAAAGTCAGCAGTCAAAATACAAAAACCTAAAGGAGTCTATTCCTAGGACACATCTAGACAAATCAAACTGGTGAAAATAAAAAGTGGGGTAGTGGTTGTCAGAAACAGGCCAGAGCAGGTGGGAAGGAACTACTTCTTGGGTATATAACTACAGGTTTCCTGTGGCATGAGGGGAGTTCTAAAGAAGGGTGGTGTTGATAGTGACACAACAATATTCAAATACTGAACTACACTGAGCAGAAACAAGTAAAAGGTGATAAAGGGTGCAACTCATGTTAGTTATTATTACAGATTCTGCACAATGTAAATAAGTTGATTGTAGTAACTACTCATTATGTAGCACCTGAAAATTAAAATGAAATATAATTTTCCATAGTAACAGAAATCACAAAGACTCTAAAATCATTTTGTAAAGAATTTTAAATACTCCTGGGAAGGAAAGTTTTAAATTACATGAGAAGATGAAAATTAACACTTTGTTAAATCTATCAGCTTAGATGGAAGCCATAATGCTATTTACAAGAAAGGCTCTGTGTGGAACCTTGGTTAGATGTATGACTACCCTCCCCTGGGCAGCAATCTACCTTGAATTCACTGTGGCTCTCTTCATGAAACTCTCAGCAGAATGAATTCATTATATTTTGTAGATAGTTCATACCAGTATTTTAAAATAATTATAGCCAGGGGTCAAATCAATTTCTTCAAAGAGATGCCATATATTGCTGACACATCATTCATAGCGGACATTGTCTATGGCCGAAGAAAACTGGGTATATATTCCTGGGAACCATTATCCACAATAAACTTTTATAGACGCATTTTCAAGTGGCCCAAGGCCATGTTACATACAGATTCTATACAAACTAAAAAAGCACATCAACAATATTTGTTTATCATATAGGTTGATGGAGAAATGAGAATTTCTTCCCGGGACAGGCAGCCAAGCCATTTAAAATCAGGTTGCACTCTTAGAAATTATGAGTGACTCTTCAGCTTGGACAAACCTCTGCTCATCTAAGTCCCCAGTGGGTTTTCTCTACTCTTTCAGGAGTGAGAATTATTGAAATTATATTTATTTCTGTCTTTTCTCCTTTAAGAGAACTGACCACATGGCTTTGCTTCTGTTCCAGGTACAAGAACAGATGGAATAAACTCGGCTCGGTGCTATTCATGAACCCTATCTTTAAAAGAACAAACTCATTTTAAAAGTGATTTTTCCCTCTAACCTGTCACCATACACAAGCAAAAATTTTAGGTGAATTTGAATTAGTCAGTAAATAATTTACTACTAAAGTCTTTATTACTCAGAATCTACCAATTTAAAACATAACATGATAAGAATATGTGATTTATAACTTAATTTCCCCAGACTCTGCTCCAAGGAATTATAATACCCACATGTATTATAAAGAGTCATAACACGGACTTACCTACAAAGGGATTTTGGAAATAAAACAATTTTGAAGATTTATTTTTGTTAATGTGTGTATGAAAGAGAACATATTATGTGTATACATGTTTCTGAAATGGCCTGGAGAGGGTGTCAAGTCAGAAGCTAAAGTTACATGCAGTTGTGTTAAACCAATATCTCTAACCCTACATGCTTGCAGTGAGACAAATGAAGGTTTGGTCCTATGCAAAATCAATAAATGTTTGTAGTCATTGAGACACCCCCATCTCTCCAACCTCTAGATATTGTAGTTTTTAGAARCAGTTTCTCTCATTTTTAGTTCTTAGAAAATATTACACAATATATTTTTATTATACTCCCTCCCTCCCTTCCTGACTCCTCCAAGATCCATCCCAATGCTATACCCTCCAATTTGTAGTTTTAAATCATCAAGTGCAATTTTTGCTATCCTAGGTATTCTTGCTTGTGTGGAGGGAGGTCAATTTGCCAGGGGCCAAACCCTTAAAACTGATGCTCCTTCTCCAAGAAGCTATCAATTGCTAATAATTCTTAGCTACAGAGAGAATTCTGTGCCTACCTCCCTCCTATATTCTGGGATTTTATCTAGCTTGGACAGTGTGGGTCTTGTGCAGGTATGTTTGATATATATATATATATATATATATATATATATATATATATATATATATATATATATATATATATATATATATATATATWKWYATTTAATATCTGTTACTACCCTCATAGAATTTATGCTCCAAACAAAAAATGTTTGCGATTACCTCCCAGATACATTTCATCCAAAAAATTAAGTTTATAAGTCTTTAAACTCTTCCTAATATGCTTACTTTTAACAATCTTCACTGGATGTTAATCCACTTATCATTAACCCTCAGTTTATTTTCAATGGTCCCATAGCAAAAGTAAAATTTGTGAAGTAAATACAAGAATATTATACAAAATAAATGTTATAAATATATGAATGCATAGAAATTCGGTTTACTTTGGAAGCTGCAAAACAAGTAGATGAAATTACTGTCCAGCTGTTATTTATTTCCCAATCACCTTCCTCAAGTTTGTATGGTTCTATGCAATTTTCTATTTGTCAATAGAAGAGGAAAAGAATTTGCAGGAGTCTGAATTTAAGGGACATAACTATGCTTCTACATAAAGCAAAATTCCTAGTAGCTCCAACAGAAGGAAATGCCTCTATGGCCAACACTTCACCAGGATCTTCTTCAAAAGGATTTGTATGGTTTGTAGTTAGCAAACACCTGTGCCATCTAGAAATTAAATTGTTACAAATGACATTCAAGTTCAAAGTGATAAATGCATAGAAACAGATTTTATTAGCTAATGTTACTGATACATTCTGTGTATTTGTTGAACTTTTCACTGATTCATGGTTGTTTTGTTTTGTTTTGTTTTGTTTTGTGGCCCATGTAGGTTAACTAGTGCTATCTGTGTAGCTACTAGATTAGAAGTATCTGATGTAGCTTGGTGCAGTCACCAGTCACTAGGAAATATTTTAGCTGTGAGGGCTAGGAACACTTCTGTTAAATATCCATTTTTGCTTAACTCTTCATGGGTCCCTTTTTGTGCTGATGACTTGTACAGTCATCTGTAATTATTGAGACTTCATGATTGCAATGTCTATGTATACCCCCAGAAGATGATATTCCCCAGTCCTTTTCTGGTTCTTACATTCTTTCCACATTTCTATTACAACATTTCTGGAGTCTCAGAGCAGTTTTAATGTCCTATTTATGTATAAGCACTCAACTGCTTATGTATTCTTACTACTTTCTTCAACTATAAATCTCTTCATTCATTGTCACTGATTAAAAAGAAACACTTTCTTGATTAAGGCTAAGAGTACTGATTGTCTACTAGTTTGAACATGCATGTTTAGAAGGTAGTTTGACATTATCTCAATTTAGCTTTAAAAAATTAAGCACCCCCACAGCTTATGGTCCTCCCACCTCTGAATTTACTGTGCTAGGATCTCAGTCGATTTACTATAGTAGGTAGAGATTTACTTGTGCAGATGAGACCTTAAATCCAGTTATCAAGTGGTTGTAAATTCAATGCCATGATTACATAAGTGGGCACATTGTACCTGCCAAGTTGGTCTTGGAGTTTATTAGGTTCTCAGTGAGGTAAAACTTCATGTAACTTTTCTTCTCTGGTGTCATACATTGGAACTTCCAGTTTATGGAGCTAGCCCAAAATAGGAAAGCTTCCATCTCAGTTTCTGCTTGTTTTACATAATGCAAACAAACTGTGCAGTGTCTTCAAAAATAGGACCATCTTGTCTAGTTCTGGTGAGCAATCAAGAGAAACAGTAAGAGTATGTGTTGTTTGGGGTCTGGGCTTTTCCTGAGCAACTCCTAAGTAATTATGCCAAATCGGGCACAGGAAATTCTTATTTAATAACCTATAAATTCTCTGGGAAAGACTATTTCTCTTAGTATTTTTCTTTGTCTATATTTCTTCATATAGAATTGTCTTCTGTCTACTTTAGTTCATCTATTGTTGATATTCTTGATTATCTCGTGTAGACAGTCATATTACTGTCAAGACTCTATGGCTGTAGCTTCTGACATTACTATGAGACACAATCTCACACCAAATTCCTCCATCCTCTGACCCTTACAATCGTTATGCTCTTTTCTGTGCAATGATCCCTTAGCTTTAGGTTCAGGGATAGTTTCGTAGATGTTTACATTGGATTTAGGCTTCATATTCTCCATTTTGATTGGTTATGATTTTCTGTAATGTTTGTGTTGCAAAGGGAAGTTTCGTTGATGGGAAGGGTACACTTATTTTTGAGTATAAGAACAAATATTTAAAAAAATTGGAGGTGTTATTGCTTTAATAAAGTATTATTTGTAGGTGTTCCTCCAATATTACTGACTTCTCTAGCGTGGGGTGGTTGGCTGGGCTTCTAGTACCAGGTGTGAGTTCCCTCTTTGTTAGCAGGTTTTAAGTCCAATTAGAGAGTTATTGGTTGTTACAAAGGTTTGAGAGCTATTACTATATCCTTGGGGTTACCATGCCATGCTAGGCAGTGTTGTGGTTCATAGGTGACATAGGTAGGGAAGACTGTACCTTACAGTACAATTAAAGCCTGTCATTGTAAAGGAAGCTTTCAGGTTAGTTTCTGCTCAGGGTCTCTGAGTCCTGACTCTGAAGTGTATGAAGCCTTCCACAATAAAGACTTGCTTTTTTTGCGGGGGGGGGGGGCGCTTGAGAACAGGTACGGAAAATATCACTATCCTGTAATGTTTGGGAAGTCTTTTGGATAATCCTATCAACTCAGAAAAGGGATTCTTGTGCCTGGTACTAGATTTTTGTTATATGGCTTTGACTATTAGAGAGAGCATTGTCATTTCAGATAAGAAATTTTAATTTAAAGTGTATGTGTATATTTATAAATGTGCTTGTGTGAATTATGGTTTTACTCTAGGTAGAGAGTTAATAGTATAATTTCTTTGACTTTTGCAGATACCCTTAGTATGATTTTCACTCTCCTTTCTCCTTCTGTATTTATCATCTCCTCTCTCCTTTCTTATAGCCTCCCCATTTTTTATATTTTTAGATCAAATCTCATACCTTCTATTACCTGCTGTATTGCATTCCCATCCCTCTATCCTTGCAACAGTTCCTTTTCACTTCCCTAGTTTCTTCAGGTACTCTAGGACATGTACTTTAATCTGAGGATTTTGACTTACAAGTCCTCTATAGAGAGAATATGGTTACTTCTCTGAATATGATTATTCTAGTTACATCCAATTACCAGCAAAGTCCATGATTTTGTTTTCTTTACACTTAACAGTATTTCAGAGTATATATGTACCACATTTTCATTATCCATTTGTTGGTTCATTCCATTTTCTAGCTACATTAGCAAGTATCTGAAAAAAATGTTTAGAAGCTATGGGAATATTCCAGGGAATAGTATTACTCCCTCAAGGCATCCCTGTCTTAACATCCTCATTCTAGATTTCTGGCCTCCAAAGGAGCTCAAGGTGAAGGATACAAAATTAGAGAATCCTAACTAGAAGTCATGCTTATTGTGTGTGTATGGGTTACCTCACTTACTATATATTTTACAGTTTTATACTTTAATTATAAATTTCAAAATTTTATTTCTATATAGAGATGAAGAAAATTCTACTGTATATATAGACCATATTTTAATTATGCAGTCATCAATTGGTAGACATCTGTGTTGATTCCATTTTCCACACACAAAAGAGAGGATGAATAGAGTAGCAAACATGAAGAGAACATATCTCAATAGTAGAATAAGAGTCTTCAATGCATTGGAGACATTCTGAAATTTAGAGCAATAGAGGTTTTGATCTTTGTACATCAACACTGAAATAGAATTATAAAGGTGTGGTAAGTAGTGGATAGACTCATAAAAATCATATCTTGAAGTAGTATACATCACCTTTGCCTGTACTTAACTTACTAAAACAAATAACATGAATAAATATGTAGAAGGCAGGTGGTAAAAGCAACCCTGTTTTTGAATGGGCAGAACTGAAATTTTATGAATGAACCTCAATTGTTAATACACATAGGAAAGGGGAAAGGAACATCTGAGCAGTTGAGAAATGTAATAAAGCTGTTGGTCATATGATTTCTGTCTTAGTGATTTGTGTTCTTACTGTGACAAAATATTTGACTAAAGCAACTTGAGAAAGAAAGGGTTCATTGTTTTAAGGTTTGTAAGGTACAGTGGAGAGAGCTCAGACAAGCTGGTCAGAATGCATCTACAGGAAGGAAGAGTATACAAGCAGAGAGAGATGCTGGCAAGTACCCCACTGGCTTGCTCTTTTATCCTTTGTCTTCACTATGGAATTCTAGTCTATGGGATGGTACCTAACAAATTCAGGGTGAGTCTTTGCTTCCTGCTCTGAAAACAACCTCACAGATATACATAGCATATGTCACCTAGGTAATTCTAAATACATTTGACTATGGAGTTGTCTTTGCATCCACAAATACTAAATTTCATCATCCTGAATTTTCTCACTGAACATCTTTTCTTTCCTATGTCAGTGTAACTAATTGTCCTTTCAAATATATTTAAATATGTTGCATATATTTAAAATGTATGCAGCTTTCCATTTCTAGCAGTATTACTTTTGCTATTACCATTATATCATGTTAAAACAACTGAAATTGTGTCTTCTTTGAGTCCAGCTTCTCATAAGTGGTCATTTTGTTACAAAACTTAAGAGATTTATCAATATGTAGCTCAAATGAGGAAAGCTTCTTCCACTTAGATCTGATTTAAGATAAGAGTGAAAATTAGATTTCACCTTCCCAACAATGAGGGACCCAGTCCCTCTTATAATAAGCTATCTGACCCAGAATCCGGATTCACAGGGAATTTGTTCATCCCTTAGACTTGGTGGTTCACTCTCACAAATATGGTGTATGTAGTCTCTGTTCTGAAATGATTCTCCTATGTATTTCATTTGCCATGTTCTTTTTCAACTCTTGAGTTTAAGATTACAATTTGCTTCAGGACCTATCAATTTTTAAACCATGTTTAGTGATTCCATTGATGCTTTTCACTTGGCTGGGGACAGTAGAATACCTGGAAGATTACCGGGCTTAACAGCATTGAATGAATGGCTAAACCAAAAGTCCATTCTGCATACTACACTACCTCTAAATATTTGAATGGAAAGTATAACTTTCTTTTTTTGCATTTAGTTGAATGGAATCATACAATTGACATCCTTACATATATAGTTTTTTTATTCAATATAATTATTACAAGATTCATCCATGTTCCCGCAGTCCACCACCACCTTGAGGAGAGCAGCTCAACCAGATGGAGCCCCACAGACTGAGATTGCCACCATCTTGGCTCCAGCAGTTCAGCCTCCAGGGAGTCCCATGGTTACACTGTCAAGGCACACTAGTGCTCCAACAGCACCCAATAGTCAATAGCAGGGCAGCATTTCAGCAATCTGTCCCAGGGGAAACCCAGTCATCCAGTGGTGTTGAAATAGCCTTACAGGCCCACAGGAGGTTCAAGCACCAGCCAGTGTTAATAAGACCAACTAACACCAGAGATAAAAGGATGGCAAAAGGCAAATGCAGGAACATTACTAACAGAAATCAAGGCAATATGGCAGCATCTGATCCAAATTCCCCAACAACAGCAAGTCCTGGATACGCCAACACTCCAGAAAACAAGATTTGGATTTAAAATCACTGGTCATGATGCTGTTAGAGGCACACAAAAAGGATATAAATAAATCTTATAAGAAATACAGGGGAAAATGAATAAGTTAGAAGCCCTTACAATGGAAACACAAAAATCACTTAAAGAAATTAAAGAGAATATGGCTCAACAGATAGAAACCAATAAAGAGGAAACACAAAAATCACGAAAAGAAATGCAGGAAAAATTGAGTCAACAGGCAGAAGTTATGAGGGAGGAAACACAAAAATCTTTTAAAGAAATACAAGGAAATATGAACAAACAAGTGAAGAAACTGAGCAAAACCATCTGGGATCTAAAAACAGAAGTAGAAACAACTAAGAAATCACAAAGAAAGACAATTTTAGAGATAGAATTCAGAGGCCATAGATGCAAATATCAACAACAGAATACAAGAGATAGAAGAAAGGATCTCAGGTGCTGAAGATACCATAGAAACCATTGATTCAACAGTGAAAGAAAATGCAAAAATCAAAAAGATTGCAGGCCAAAACATCCAGGAAACCCAGAACACAATTAAAAGACCAAACCTAAGGATTATAGGTATAGATGAGAGTGAAGATATACGACTTAAAGGGCAAGCAAATATCTTCAACAAAATTATGGAAAAAAAAACTTCCCTAACCTAAAGAGAGAGTTGCCCATGAATACACAAGAAGCCTACAAAAAGTCAAACAGACTGGACCAGAACAGAAATACCTCCCGTCACATAATAATCAAAATCCCAAATGTACTAAACAAAGAAAGAATATTAAGAGCAGTAAGAGAAAAGGGCTAAGTAACATATAAAGGAAGACCTATTAGAATTACATCAGACTTCTCACCAGAGACCATGAAAGCTAGAAGATCCTGGCCAGATATCATACAGACTCTAAGAGAACACACCTGCCAGCCAAGATTACTATAACCAGCAAAACTCTCAAACGCCATAGATGTAGAAACCAAGAAATTCCATGATAAAACCAAATTTACACAATATCCCTACAAAGGATAATAGTTAGAAAACACCAATACAAGGAAGGAAACTACACCCAGGAAAAAGCTAGAGAGTAAACTTCTTTCATCAAGCCCAAAAGAAGATAACCACTCAAATATAAAAAATAACATCAAAAATAACAGGAATTAATAATCACTACTCCTTAATATCTCTTAACATCAATGGGCTCAGTTCCCCAATAAAAAGACATAGACTAACATACTAAATACATAAACAGGACCCTACAATTTGCTGCTTACAGGAAACACACCTCAGGGTCAAAGACAAACACTTCCTCAGAGTATAATGCTAGAAAACAATTTTACAAGCAAATGGTCTTAGGAAACAAGCC
>BDUI01000063.1:279423-301319 GCA_002335545.1 Apodemus speciosus
TCTCTTTTACAGGTAAATCTTTTAAGTATATTCTATGGCTTCCAGTATGGTGGTTTTATGGAACCATGAGTGGGTGAACAAGGGAACCTCTGCATCTATGTTTCTTTTCTTAGCCTCTTTTTCTTCTGTTCATTTTAATCTATTCTGATGTGTCAGTTTTTGTTTTATTCTATATTTTATTTTATTATCACTCCTTAGAAGCCTATTTGTTTTTAATGTGAAACAGAAAGTATCTGGATCCATGTGCTTCAGGAGGTAGGGAGGAACTGGAAAGGAGCAGAGAGAAAGGAAACTGTAATCAGGATAGAGTAAATAAAAAATATTTACTTTCAATAAAAGGGGGAGTCACTAAAACATTTTTAAAAATTTCTGTTGCTTTTAATTGCTTTTGTTTGGACAATATATCACAGCAAAAGAAGCCAAGACACTGGTCTAACTAACAAATTTCTTCTTTCTATCTTAAACATGAAAAACATGCAACTCATTTGCATTCACCTGGCAGGAATGGTGCTACTGCTTACTCTCCAAGAAATTAATAATTCAGTCATGTCTCAATTGTTCGTCATCCTGTATATCTCCATGTTAGTGACAACATGTAGCCAGGGCTTGCAGACTAGAAAGTTATAGTTTTGAAGAAGTTTTGATAAAATGCATATTACTGACATAAAAAAAAATAGTTTTCTAAAAGTCCGGAGGACTTCTCATCACAATGAAACTCCAGTTGGCCCAGTGCTCTGGGTATCTTAAGATAGTCACTCAGACTGAAGAAAAACTCTGCTCCTCTGATAAAGAGAAAACACAAATATTCAATGGTATTTTTAAATTCCAGAGACAATGTACAAAAAATGAGTTCTATCTCAAATAGACTAGGCGAAACCCCTCAAAAACTTGACATTTTGATTCTGTGTATCAGTTACCATGCCACATAGTTAAGGGCTTAAAACAATAACCATTTGCTTGTGAGAGGCAGGGACTTGGTAACATTTTTCTAGGTTTGGATCAGGATTTCTTAGGATGATCAAGGTACTTGCTGGAAGTGTTGGAATGACTTTGCAGAAATTAAAATGAGGCTGTTTGTAAGTCTTAGAATATTGTCTTACAAGTTCACTGACTATGTGTGGCTCTACATAAAAATTCAAACCAAAAAACCCGTACTTGCTTCCCTGAGAATGAATGAAGGGAGGGGTCAGGGAGGGGAACCGGGAGGTAATGAGGGAGGGAGAAAGATATTTTTAGCCAATCTTGTGATTAATTGACATTCTATCATGTTTTCTATCTTTTCTTTAGTACAAACTACAACTGTGTACTTAAGATCTGATGAAGAACAAGGGGAAGGAAATTATGAGGAAGCAGGTTACTGCTAGAATTCAGAGATTATTAGAAGATACTTGAAAGGCTTCTTTCACCTTGAGGTTGAGAACAAAGGCTTTCTGTTTAGTCTGGCCTACAGAACAATTGCTTGTATGCCCCAGTCCATAGAACCTAGTCAACCTAACAATACTTGAGTGTCAGAGGGGCCACTCTCAACCAGCCAGTGAACTGAGCACAGGGTCCCCAACAGAGAAACTAGAGAAAAGATCCAAGGAACTGAAGGGGTTTGCAGCTCCACAAGAGGAACAACAAAATGAGCACCCAGTACTTCCAGAGTTCCCAGGGACAAAACCATCAACCAAAGAGTATACATGGAGTTACCCATGGCTCCAGACTCATAGGCAGCAGAGGATGGTCTTGTTAGACAACAAAGGGAGGAGAGGGCCTTGGTCCTGGAAAGACTTGATGCTGTAGTGTAGAGGAATACCAGGACAGGGAACCAGGGGGAGGGTTGACTGGGGAAGGGGAAATGGCTTATGGGATTTTCAGGGGAGGGGGAACCAGGAAAGGGGACAACATTTAAAATGTAAATAAAGAATATATCTAATAAAAAAGTTTGTCAGAGTTAGAACAGGACAGTACATGAAACTTTTATAAATCCCAACGACCACAAGTGTCTCACTGACCAACTAAGGTGTTGGAATCAAAGTTATGACAGCTTTCAAAATCAAGAGTTCTCCTTTTACATAACCCTCAGCGTAGACTAATTTCTCACTATATTTGTCACGTAGAGAGAATGAATACAAGATCTTTTCACAGGAATGGTGTGCATGCCACATTAATTCAGCTTCATAGTTTTGCAATGATACAAGTAGAGATAATATGAAGAGAAACAGGTCTGGGGAAACTAAAAGCTTGCTGCTAAAGTGAGAAGGCACATATTCAAATCCTCACCATTGTAGTGAAAGTCAGATAGGCATGAATGGTAGCCACTTACAAATCCCAGCCCCAAAGAACAGATCCTTGCAGCAAGCTGCCTGGCTAGATAAGCAAAGATGAGAGAGCTCCAGATTCAGCAAGAGATCCTCCCTCACTCAGTGAAATGGACAGCAACTGAAGAGGACACCTTGTTAGCATAAAATTTAAACAAGCCGTTTCAGAGTCTAGTCCCTCCCACTCACTGCAATTGCTAAACTCAGTCACCCACTGTCATCTGCATATTTATATCTGGGGCAAAGAGCTTTCTACACTAAAATGGTCTTGTCTAGACAAACATCTCCAAACTGTTTGCCAAATTGTCTGCCACAATACACCCGAAGCTTCAATGACATCCCATTCTCCAAACCTCCTATATACACCCCAAGTGTGTCCTTTCATTTTGGAAGACACCCCTTTCCTGGAATATCTTCACCTCACTCTTTGCAATAAATAATCCCTTCTGCTGAGATCATACTGGTCTCTTTCTATGCCTCTTGCATATTTATGCCTCAGAAATCTAACACAAGTGATATTAATGTGTACACTCACACATGTGAAAACACATGTAGAAATGCATGCATACGATAGGCACATAGGCACAAAAATATTAACAGAAGCAAGCAGCCTTCTGTGTCAAAGAACACATGGTCAATTATGAGCCTTGAGACGGTATAAAGAGATTGATGTGCTTATTTATGTTAGTGAATCTTCTGCCATGCTGCCTCCCCTCTCTCCAGCTATGATGACAGTCTCAACGAAATAGTCCTCTGGTTATTTTTCTCAGAATAAAAATAAAAGTAACCGAGTCTCCCTTGCAGATGGCTTAACACCAGGAGTCAGCAAACATTTTCTACAAAGGACTAAAGTAAATATTTTGAGCTGTAGAGACCACATGCAATCTGTCACATATTCTTAGTTATGTTTTGTTTTATTTATAACCCTTTAACTAGAAAAAGCATTCCTAAACCCACAGGCCATATGAAACTGGGACATTGGCCAGTTTGGGCATGAGAGTATTGTTTTCTAATGCATGCTAACAGAAGAGTCTGGACCTACTGTAAGCACCTATCATTATTAGGGCTTCATTCCAGCATAGCTCTTCAGAATAGTGAATGGTATAAATGACCCAATGGTGCATTCTACTTCCCCCTGGATGAAGGTTAAGTTGAGGTTACCCAGCTCTCAAGACTGGGATAGATTTGGAGGAATCAACCTGAATGATTGAGAGAGGCATATAGGGCATATAATGTGTGTGTGTGTGTGTGTGTGTGTGTGTGTGTGTGTGTGTGTGCGTGTGTTTTCCTTCCTCTGGTTTTTGGTGTGTGATTTTTTTCTGTGTCTTCATGAATGTAGTTAACTACCTTGGGATGGAGTTTTCCTTCTAGTACCTTTGATTGGGCTGCATTTGTGGACAAATATGTTTATATTTGAATTTGTCATGGAAAATCTTGTTTTCTCCATCTATGGTGTCTGAAAAATTTGCTAGGTATATACTCTGGGCTGACATTTGTTGTCTCTTAGAGTCTGTAGCACATCTGTCCAGGCCCTTACAGCTGTTAGTCTCTCTTGAGAAATTGTGTCTATTTCTAATAGCTTTGTCTTTTCCCCTTTATAGATTTTAATACTGATTCTTTGTTGTGTATGTTTAGTGTTTTGATTGCTATGTAGCCAAGGAACATTTTTTTCTGGTATAATCTATTTGGTGTTCTGTAGCCTTCTTATAATTTTATTGGAATCTTTCTTTATATTAGGAAATTTTTCTTCTATAGCTTCGAAGAAAGTATTTTCTGGACCTTTAGAATGGGATTCTTCTCATTCTACTTCTATTATTTTAGGTTTGGCCTTTTCACATGGTGTCCCAGATTTCCAGGAATTTTTAGGTCTGGAATTTTTTTTAGATTTAACATTTTCTTTGACAGATGTATCTATTTCTTTTATCATATCTTCAATACCTAAGATTCTCTCTTACGTATCCCATATTCTGTTGGTGATGCTTGTGTCTGCAGTTCCTCTTTCTTTACCTAGATTTTCCATTTGCAGAATTCCCTGAGTTTGTGTTTTCTTTATTGTTTTTATTTCCAATATTTCTATTTTCAGTTCTTGAACAGCTTTAATCATTTCCTTTACCTCTTCATTTTTTTTCTTGGCTTTCTTTGAGAGGTTTATTCATTTCCTCCAGTTATTTGTTTATGTTTTCCTGGATTTCTTTTCATTTTCCATTTAAGGACCTCTATCTTCTTCATAAAGTTGTTTTTAAGGCTGTGGTGTGTGTGTATGTGTGTGTGTGTGTGTGTGTGTGTGTGTGTGTGTGTGTGTGTGTGTGTGTGTGAGTGTGCACGCTTCAGCTGTGTTGGAATGTTCAAGGCTTGTTATTGTAGTTTTGGTGGTAACATATCGCCCTGGCTATTGTTTATTGGCATCTAGACATTTGTATTTAGGATGATTATAGGTCTTAGTGCAAATTTCTCAGTTTATCTTAGTTGGATGGTGTTCTGTTCCTTTGTTCCTGTTGTTTTTTTGGTCTTCTGGTCTTCTGGTATTTCTCACAGCTTGTATGACCTCTGGTGCAGCACAGAGTCCTCATCCAAGTTGGGGACTAGATTTCTGGTAGCTATCTTGGGCTTTAGTCCAGCAGTGGACCAAAGAGAGTGGGACAAAATGATGAGGAGTGGAGTGGGATTTTGGTAAAGTGTTGGGGCCTTGAGAGAGAGGAGACAAGCAACTTATCTGGGGTTCACGCAGAAAACATGTTCTCAGGTCCAGCAAGGGAGCCTCTGCTTGAAATCGCCTATCCATTTTTCTGGTAGGCATGGCCTCAACCTGTTCTTTAGACTGATGCAGCCTGTACCTGATCTGAGGATATTCACCTCTGTAGGGGCAAAGATTCAGCAGCACAGACAAGTGGTGGGCCAGGAAGGGGTGTCAGAGGCTTGTGTCTTTTGGATCTGAACCAAGAGTGTGGGAGGTTTCTGAGCTCAGGTAGGCTGTTCTGACTAGCATAGCTTGGACCATCAATATCTGGCTTTTTTATCTTTTAATAAACTCCCTTTCAATAGAGGACAGAAAGAATTTGGAAGCTGGAGAGTGGAGAAGGATTTCATGAAACACTGTCATTGAGGTATGGCATATGCATGAATGCACTGCAGGTATGGGCACCCATACAAGACTAGGACCTCAGCTTTCCATCAGGGATAGAAAAGATGCCACAATGCCCCACTGAGGACTTACTATTTGCTGGAAGGGACAGTGTCATGTTCTCTGATGATGTAGCTACTGGGCTATTATGAAGAAGAAAGGAAGAAAGGGATTCATAGGAAAAGGAAGGTATGAAAGAGGGTAAAGGGTATAAATATAATCACAGTATATTGTGTGTGTATACACACACACACATATAACAAAACTGTCAAAAAAGAAAAAAATAAATATATTTCTTTTCTTGTTAATTTAGCACAACTTGTTGTTTTAAATAATAATGTTAACCCCAAAATAATGTAAAACACCTGATAAACAGTTATAAGAAGAAAAGTGTGTACCCGGTTTAGATTTTTCTGTCTATGTCAGGATAAACTTACCTATGGTGGGACAAAGTGAGAATGACACGTAACTCAGGGTGGAAGTTTGTGATGAACAATTGAAAGCAGGAAGAAGGGAAATATGTATGGGATGTCCAGTGTAGGTTGAATTTTTTCTCCCCAAAAAACCGATTAAAATCTAAATCTGGCACTGTCAATGTGACCCAATAAGAAATCTTTGCAGATGTAGTCAAGAATGAGGTTCTAGTATACTAGGGGTACTATAAAATCCATAAACCCCATGCCCTTCGTAACCAAAGAGAAGGCCTTGTAAATCAGGTGCAATTAAAGATGGACTTAGAAATTGGTTCGATGAAGCTGCAAGCCAAAGACACAGCACAAGTGAGGAAAAATTCAAAGGCTCCACTCATTTCAGAAGGGGTAAAGCCAGGATAACATGTTGAATTTAATCTAAATACCTTAAGAACTATGACAGGGATATTTCTATTATTTTAGTTAGCACAGGCTAAAATTTAAACACAAACCCGGGCATTAATATAATGGTTATGTTCTATAACTTGGTGGAATTTTATAATTATATATTTGTCAAAGCTCAGCAAATGTATACTTGAGATATTTACAGTTCTTCACATATAAATCTTATTCCTCAAAAAAGATAAACAAATATCAAACTTTGATTAATGATATATCTATTGAATTTTTAAGATTGATGCATGGTGATAGCTAAAACTTTCTTTGAATTTCATTTAAAATCAAGTGGAATGATGGATGCTTTGAAGATGATAGATATGACCTTTAGTTGATATAGCAGGATATTAATTTTAGAGCCCAGAAAGTAAATACATGGCTGTTGCTATAAAGTATCCTCAATTTTTCTACTTGAAAATATTCATAGTAAATTATTGGACAGAATGGGTAAACTGTATTATACATTATAGTTTGGCTATTATTCCCTTCTTTTTTTAAAACTGTAGAAAATCCACAGTGGTGAAGATCAGCACATTCTTTTTGTTTTAATTTTTCACAGAATATTCTTAGAGTCCTGAGCAGACATGCTCTGTGTGTGAAAAGACAGGTAAAAGATAACAACTATGAGAAGGAGGTGTGTGCCCAGGGCTTCTGTGATACAGACAGAACACACATCAATGTGTAGATCTCATGTCAACCAAATGTATGGCTAACTCTAGGCCAGGAAGGCCTTGGAGTCAATACTATATCATGTTTCCAAATTTTGAAAGCTGACTTTCATGGGTCTCAAAATTTTTCTATTATACATAGGAACAGTGCTTGAAACTAATAACTTCAGGGACTTTGCCTAAGTATGGATTAAGACAAATGTCAAGTTCTGTTCTTTTTTAATAATTTTATGACAATATTCTTCTCTTAAACTAATCTCAATTCTTCTATTTTCTAATATTTTAAAATTAATGACAATTCAATATTTGTATATAATCTATTGTTGTCATACTTATCTTTATCACCCTTTCACCCCCTTTCCACTCTTGCTCATCCCTAATTTTACTAATTAGCATCCCTTCTACTTTAATGTTCATCTGTCTCTTATTCTCTTCTCTCTCCCTTTCTCTCTCTCTCTCTTTCTCCCCCTCTCTGTGAGAGAGATAGCAGCTATGTGTTTCTGTTTACAATGGTCATGCCATTCTCAGAAGACAGCATACCACCACACTCATCTATCTCCTCTGGCTCTCACAGTCTTTTCACTTCCTCTTCTATGGGGTTCACTGACCCTCAAAGTATTGGTGTAGATGTCCTTTTTAGAGAAAATAAAATCTGACATAAATTATGGAAAGTTTGTATGTACAACAATCCACATCTTCACTGCTGTCTTAATGACAACTCCCTCCTCAGAAGGGTCTTTCACACACCAAAATCAAAGGCTTCGAATGCATCCATAGAGATCCATGGATAGTAGACCAGCACACATGCAACCAACAACACTGACACATTTTCTTGGTTTGTTGGCTAAAGAATGTTCTCAAATCAGGATAAATAGTAGTTTGCTCTCTCCTGAACCAGCTAAGGAATAGGTACCCTGCATCTATATCTCAAGAAAAATAGAATCATATTTACAGCTTAGCTGAAATGTTCTCAACTTCAGTTCAGAAACGGACCTTGTAGCAATATCTCAAGGAACCCCTTTCAGATTGAAATTGAAGTTGCATGAACTTACGGTTTGTTTCTAAAATGTAAGAGTTGCACATCTTGTCATATTGTTTTGAATGTCCAATAATCTTTATTTACAAAGCATGTTAACTTTACTCGCTACATAATAGGAACTCTTTCCTTCTTTATTTTAGGCAAAAGTGGAAAATGACAGAGATAGTCAACCAGAGACTAGTCTTCCATTTTATCTGAAGGGTACAACACAGTGAGTATGTGACATTTTACATCTGCTTCCACAGAATGTGTCAGAATAAATTAAAAATGAATAACTTATGATGCATTCTGTGAGTGAAAAGGCTTAATGGCTTTATACAACTTCAGTTTTAATAAGAAGAAACAGTATACAAGACACAATGAAACCATAAAATGAAGCTGTAACTTTCATGAATAAATATTTACTGGGCATTATCGTCTCAACATACATTTTAAAATCTATAAAAATGAAAAACAAATTGACAGAAACATATTAGGAGTTAAACAGGTTAGTTAACTTAGCTATCTCCATGTGAAGTTAGAAAAATAATGAATATAAAAATAAATCAGTACTACTACTACTACTGTGGAGACATTTTTAATCTCCACAGACCCTACATGCATGTACTGTGCATATACCTATATTGGATCTGACACATACACATAAAGTACAAAACAGAAATCCTTAAATAGTATTCTTCTAATTGTGTTTCCTCATAGTCAATAACTGAATAGTCCTCAGATGTTAAACTTTATTTACACTTATTTAGTGTTTTTAGTACTTATTTTCATTTACAGTTTATTGATCACTCCTATTTCTAATCTAAATTTTTATGTATATAAATATTTTGGCTTATGTGCACACACACACACACACACACACACACACACACACACACACATGTACCACATTTGTGCAGTACCTGTTCAGGCCAAAGAATAGGATCAATTCCCTAAAACTAGAGTTACAGGTGTCTATGAGATATGTGTACTTGGAACAGTTTCTGTGTCATCTGAAAGTGTAGTCTACTTTTAACTGCTGGGCATTTCTCCAAGCCTCTTGTCTAATTCTCATCCAGTATTATAATTCTTTTATATACTAAACCATAAGTGAGCYAGAGCCATAAATCAAACACATCATTTATTATTTCCTAAAAATATCCACACTAAAAACATTTTCTGAACTCAGTTTACTTACTATCTGAATCATTATTTTTTCTTTTATCTCTCATTATCTTAATTTACAAACCTAGACAAGAAAGTTATATTCACTAATTATAAAATTTCCCAGCATATAAATGTTTAGGTTTCTTTACATGTTTAATTCATCCAAATTTTCTCAAACATTATATATCATTTTACTGTAGTAATCTGGCAAAAGCACATCTAGTATCTGCTTGAACTACAAATATATATGTTCTGAATTTATGTATCAGTTGTAAACTTGGTGTTTATCTAAAATGTTATTTTCAATATATATAAAGGTTATTTTCAAGCATATTATCTTATATTTACCTAAAGTTGCACAAATTATGTATATAAACATATCGCATGTATATATACATGTTGCACACATACACACACAGAGATACACACAGACACACAGACACACACACAACTTAAAGGAAGTTACATCACTTGGGCAGTCAACACTCCCCATATAAGAACTGTTGACTTATAAAATCCTCACTCCAAGGCATGAGAAACCTCTTTTTGAATGTTTGATCAGGATAGTCTAAATGGCTCACACATAAAAAATTAGACTATGGCTAACCACCCTTACTTGCCTCTCTCAGAAGTTGAAGGTAGTCTCCTATTGTTGAAGACATTGCTCACTTAAGACACAGGACTTGTCTCATTTGACATAGGTCTAACCTGAAAGCCCACTTGCTGCAGTCTACATTTCCCAGGATCAGAACTCTATGCAAGTTGCCAAAAGAAGGAGGCAGTTAATAGTTCTACCATGGTGTGTTTACATCTGTTGTTACTCCACCAAAGCTCTCTAATTGCCAGCACCTCCTGTCGCTTGCCGAACTCCAGCCGAAGGAGAAGGTTAAGTAAAGAGGTGCCCTTACCATGGCACAAAGCATACTGCCTGCAAATCCACCAGGAAAAGCACCCAGGAAACAACTGGCTACAAAAGCCTATCTCAAGAATGTGCTCTCTTCTGGAGGAGTGAAGAAACCTCTATGTTACTGTGACACTCCCTGAAATTAGAGGCTATGAATAAGTCCATGGAATGTATGATCGCAAACTCCCCTTTCAGCCTAAGAGAAATTGCTCAGGACTCCAAAACAGATCTGCACTTCTAGAATGCAGCTATTGGTGCTTTTCAGGAGGCAAATGAGGCCTATCTGGTTGGCTTTTAGCGTGCTGCATACTCAGATATTGTGCTTAAGACTCCACTATGAGGGGAAGAAATATTTCATTCTCATAAGAAAAAAAAAATTTCCTCTTTTCCTGTATTGTCAGTAGTTCTGAATGTTAGATATTTTTCCATGGGGTCTAAAGGTTCCTAAGTATATGATTGCAAGTGGAAAAACATGGTACAGTATCAGGTATTGTCAGCTTCTCCAATTTTATTTGTGAGTGAATTTTAGTATAAATGCAAGATGTAAAGCATTAATGCAAGCAAAATCTTTCTGTGAACATACTTCAATGGTTCAACCTCTTATCGATTTAAAAAAACTGTTAAAATTTTCTGGACAATGCTAGCATTTAGATTTTTTAAAAAATAAGTAAATTTCTTATTGAGGCCAACTAAATGGTGTTCGTAGCACTTTTATCATGCAGTGGATTTCATCCATTCACCTACTTTTCTTAGTTGTCCTATATGCAAGTACATATTTTTAATGTTGTCTCTCTTCTGTACTGTTCCTGTAAGTGTGCTATTAAAACATATTTAAAAACTATTAAAAACTAGTTCTGCTAGGCTCTAACACTGTGAACCACAACAATGAATAACATGACATGATATCCATAAAGGTGCAAGAAATGGACGTAGCTGTCTGTGGTGACCAACAGCTGTCAAATTGGACATTGGAAGGAAACCATGCTTGCTACTAGAAACCTTGCCAACTCCTTTTTTATGTTAATTTATTTACATATCAAGTGTTATCCTCTTTCCCAGGTTTCCCCTCTCCTATCCCCCGTCCCCCTGCTTCTAGGAGGGTGTTCCTCCACACACCCACCCACTCCCACCTTCCTACCCAAGACTCCTACACTGGAGCATCTATCAAACCTTCATAGGACCAAGGACCTCTCCTCCCATTGATGTCTGACATGGCTGTCCTCTGCTACATATGCAGTCAGAGCCATGTGTACCCCTTGGTTGGTGGCTTAGTCCCTGGGAAGTCTGGGGGATCTGGTTGGTTGATATTTTTGTCATTCCTGTGGGGTTGCAAACCCCTTCAGCTCCTTCAGATCTTTTTCTAACTCCTCCATTGGAGACCTCACACTCACCAACCTTGCCAACCTCTTAGGAATAGTAAGTCGTGGAGTTTAGATGACAATCTACTATTGCTACTTTGCTAAATCAGCACTTACTGTTTTCCTTACTATTTCTAAAAATTATCTTTCCACCCGTAGAAAAAATGGAGTTACCACTCCTCATCAAAAATTCGTCTCTTTACAACAAATGGAGAACAGAACAGAAAAATCAAAACTGGGCACAATGCAGAGATCAATGGTAAAGGCCAAGCCCAGCAGATAAATCTACAACAGTTCATGCATCCTTGGCTCAGAGAACATTGCAGAAGAGGTGGCAAGGGTCTAAGCACACCTTAGCATCAGTAATAGTGTCAGGTCTTGGGGTTTCCCACTAAGCTGGACCTCAATTTGGGCCTGTCACTGGACCTCCTTTCCCTCAGTCTCTTCTCCATTTTTGTCCCTGCTGTTCTTTCAGATAGGAACAATTCTGGGTTAGAGTATTTTACTGTGGGATGGCAACCCCATCCTTCCACTTGATGGAGGGTCTTTTTACTGGAGGTATGCTCTACAAGTTCCCTTTCCCCACTGTAGGGCATTTCATCTAAGGTCCCTACCATTGAGTTCTAAGATTCTCTCACCTCCTAGGTCTCTGGTACATTCTAGAGGGACCCTCCACCTCCCATCCCATTCTTTCTGCTGACCCACGGGGTCTCAGTATGAAAACTGTGATGATTTGTATATGCTTGTCCCAGAGAGTGGTGCTACTAGGAGGTGTGGTCTTGTTGGAGTAGATGTAGCCTTGTTGGAATAAGTTTGTTACTGTGGGCATGGGCTTTCATACCCCTGCCCTACTCCCTAGAAGCTATTCTCCTGGTGGCCTTCAGATGAAGACATAGAACTCTCAGCTCCTCCTGAACCATGCCTGCCTGGATGCTGCCATGATGCCACCTTGATGATAATGAACTGAACCTCTGAGCCTCTAAGTCAGTCCCAATTAAATGCTGTACTTATAAGAGTTGCCTTGATCATGGTGTTTGTTTACAGCAGTAAAATCTTAATACAAATACAAGACTGTACCACCAGTTTATATATATACATTAAATTTTAATTTTCACATGTTCTTTCTATAATTTTCCTTATTTTCTAAATCCTACTTTTCACATTAATGTATTATTGTATTATTGTGAGACTTGAATGTGTTCTCTCATCTTTATTAATCTGCAGAGCCTTGTTTTTGTATGTGATAGATATATTTTTATGTATTCTTAATGCACATAGCATTTAATGCCCATAGATTGCTACATCTCTCACCCTTTATCTCCATTTTTTTGCAGTCCTTGGCATTTCATAAATAGCATGAATTCAGCCCTGAGTGGGACTTCAGTATGACACCTTTCTTTTGAGACTTGTGGAATTGCAGAAGAGAGATAAGAATGACCCAAAGAATCAGAGATGTGTACTAATGCAAAACTATTTTCCAGACCTGACAGGGCTGTTGCACACATGAAATCACAGCAACTCAAGTGTTCGCAAAAGACCTGCATAAGAACATGCCAGCCAAAATCCCCACATGAATGGAAAAGAACTTCACGAAGTCCCATACTTAACTGAGAAGCTATTCTGATGTCTGCAGAAGAGAGGTAGGGTCAGTTTCCTATAGTTTGTGCATGTTTTAATGAATGGCTTACACTTGGCACACACATTAAGTGGCCTCAGTAGGTATTTTTTTTAAAAAAATGTACATATGTACTTAAGAAAGAATGGGGGTATATAAGAATACTTGGAAGCGAGGGAGTCGACAGTGGATTTGGTCAAAATGCATGAAAATCCATGAAAATTCTCTAAAAATAAATAAAAAAGAAATAACATTCTTGCAATTTACTAACACTGATATAAAATGTTATTAGCTACAGGACCATTATCTGTATAGATGAAGACTTCTTTGTATACATCCTGTACCCAATAAAACTGGTGTTTTTATATTATCTGACTATGCCCTGGAGATTCTGCTTGTGAATAACTGTTTGCTTTGCTATGAGAAGCTAATTAGTGAGAGGAAATCATACACCCAATTGAGTAGTAACATTCCAAGACAGGCACTTAGAAACAGTGAAACCTGAGCTACTCACGGTATAACTCATGGCATCACTGCTCATATGGCAGCCAAACCTGTCTTCCTGCTCATCTCAAAGTGAATCTTAGAAGAAGGTGGGCTAACTTCCAAATTCCAGTTTTACTGTATTAATAACACTACAGTTTAGATGACTCATCCCTCCATGTCAATGTGCTGTAGGATCGAATGAAATGACAGATAAGAGACTTTATGGATAATTATTTTATGGTTTTATCTTTCTGTCATCTGATCTTTAACCATCCCATGCTAAGCCAATTTTATTACCTAAACCATGTTTTAGTTGTTACAACTAAGACATTGCAAACTATTATAATTTAATATAGTTTAATTATAATTATAAAATTAATGTGTATGCAAATATAAAATATCATAATTTAAATAACTTAAGAAAGTTGATATCTTTCTTACCTCAGTTATAACTGCTTCATAGTGTACTTTCTCAAAATTAAGACCATTTCACACAATACACATGGGAGCTTTCATAACGATCACAATGGTTAAGGAGAAAGAAGATGGAAAACCATTAGCTTCATCTAAGGGCACAATGCTGTGTGTCTGTGCCACTGAGAGCAATGAACCCAGAGGTTGTTATTTCTATTTATGAATTTCAGTAACAAAATAATTGATGCTATAAGCACTTTGGGTAAAATTCTTATAGCACGCCATAGAGTTTCTGTTTTCTGTGTCTTCCAGTGCTTGACTAATTTATCTAACACCTCGGTAACATTCTGAGAATTTGGACCATGAATTCACCATTCACTTGTGTGTGTGTGTTTTGTGTGTGTGTGTGTGTGTGTGTGTGTGTGTGTGTGTGTGTGTGTGTGTGAGAGAGAGAGAGAGACAGACAGACAGACAGACAGACAGACAGACAGACAGACAGACAGACAGACAGAGAGATCTTGAACAGATCCTGTCTCCATCCAGGAGATGGATGTATGTTTCCTGTACTTTCTCAACTCAACCCCTGGATTTTAAGAGTGCACTATCTTGGCCGGGCAGTGGTGGCGCACGCCTTTAATTCCAGCACTTGGGAGGCAGAGGCAGGCGGATTTCTGAGTTCGAGGCCAGCCTAGTCTACAGAGTGAGTTCCAGGGCAGCCAGAGCTACTCAGAGAAACCCTGTCTCGAAAAACAAAACGAACAAACAAACAAACAAAAAGAGTGCACTATCTTAAACCAGCTCCTGGTTTTGTTGATTCTTTGTATGGTTCTCTTTGTTCCTACTTGATTGATTTCAGCCCTGGGTTTGATGATTTCCTGTCTTCTACTCTTCCTGGGTGCATTAGCTTCTTTTAGTTCCAGGGCTTTCAGGAGACAATAGGTGTTGGCAAGGATGTGGAGAAAAAGGAACACTCTTCCACTGCAGGTGGGAATTCAAATCGGTACAACCACTCTGTAAATCAGTCTGGCAGTTCCTCAGAAAACTGGGCATGACACTTCCAGAGGACCCTGTTATACCACTCCTGGGCATATACCCAGAGGATTCCCTGGCATGCAATAAGGACACATGCTCCACTATGTTCATAACAGCCTTATTTGTAATATCCAGAAGCTAGAAGGAACCCAGATATCCCTCAATGAAGGAATGGATACATAAAAATGTGGTATATTTACACAATGGAATACTACTCAGCAATTAAAAACAATGAATTCATGAAGTTCTTAGGCAAATGGTTGGAACAGGAAAATATCATCCTAAGTGAGGTAACCCAGTCACAAAAGAACACACATGGAATGCAGTCATCAATAAGTGGATATTAGCCCAGAAGCTCTGAATACCCAAGATACAATTCGCATATCAAATGATTCCCAAGAAGAAGTAAGGAGAGGTCCCTGATCCTAAAAAGGCTTGATCCAGCATTGTAGGGGATTACCAGGACAGAGAAGAAGGAGGAGGTTGATTGGAGAATGGTCGAAGGGATGAGGGCTTATGGGACTTAGGGGGAGGGGGAAACTGGGAAAGGGAAAATAATTTGGAATGTAAACAAAGAATATAGAAAATAAAAAATAAAAAAAAGAGTGCACTATCTAAGTATGCTGACCATGTTAAGTTCATCACCCCACCCCCAAAATGTTTTTGTGCCTTTTTGCAACTGAAGCCTTCTTTCAGCTCCCCATTCTAGCTAAACGAATGCAAGTCATATTTTGGAGAATTTTAGTGTAAATGAAATAATGCTATAGTCATTCATTTCTGTAGATGGCTTTCCTTGGTATATCATTTTTGAATGTCATCTATTCATTCCTACATGAGTACATCATTTCCTTTTCAGGATAATTGCACTGTGTGGATCCACATATTCATCAAACATTTAGATTGGATCAAATTAGAAGCTGTTATTAACCAAACTGCTGAGTGTGTGTGTATAGTTGCTTGGGTAGACATATGCTTCGATACCTGTTGGGGTTATACTTATAAAAGAAATTACTAAACTGTCTAGAAAGTTTGAGTTTAATTACTTAAAGTAATTAAATTTAAAGAAGTTAATTAATAAATTTAAATTTAAAAAATTTAATTACTTAACTAATTAAACTCATACTTTCCAAAGTGGCTTTCCAAAGTGGCTGTAATATTTTGCATTCTCATTAGCATGACTCAAAGTGTCCATGTTTTCTTTATCCATGGCAACACATGATGAATCTTGTCTTCTTAATTATAACCTTATTAGAGCATTTGCATTGGTAGTGTCTCATTTAAATTTGATTTGGATTTTCCTAATACCTCTGATAATGAGCTTTTTTTCATGTGTATTTGGGCATTTGCATATCTTTTTTAGTAAAATGTTAGATAGAGTTATCTTAATTAAGACAATTTTTATATATTTCAAGTACTGACCAGATTCATGATATATACATGCTTCATTTTGTGTCCTGTCTCTTCATCTTATTTGAAATTAAGCATGTAAGTTTTCAATTTTGAGAAAGCATAGCTTATAAAATGTTTTACATGGTATTCTTTTGTGTCGTACAAAGCACTCTAACCCAAGGTCGTTAAGACACCCTCTTACTTTTCTATAAATCTTAGTGTTACCTCTTATATTTCTAGCCCACAACTAAATTTGAGCTGCATTTGTTTGTGACATAAAGACATTGAATAGAGGTATCATGTTGACAAGTAAATCCATCAGTCCCTGTATTACTTATTAAAATAACTGTTGTCTTCCTCTTAACCATTCTGGGCCCCACTGCTGCAAATCATGACAAATAGTCGTCAAATGTCATTTCCTGCCTCTGGTTTCCATTGCTGCCCTTTATTTTACTCTTATAATATTGGTACCATACTGTTTCTACATCTTTAGCTTCAAGAAAAGTCCTCCAGACTTGCCCTGTCTTTCTTTACCTTTGTTTGTTTGTAATTTTAGGTACTTCAAATTCACAAATAGGGCTATAATTAGCTTGTCAACTGTCACGGAAAAAATAATTTAACCAGTAGAACTAATTGAATTCACATCGATGATGCTTATAAATAGATCAGACAAATAATAGAATGATATCCAACATATTAAATGGAAGTAGTTTTTAAACAGTGAGAAACAAGTGAGTTGACCTTCCTATTGTTTCAGATTGTTGTCTGGAAAAAAAAAATATGAGCACAGAACAGAAGGAGGCACCAAGGAAGGGACTAGGTATCTTCTTAGATGGAATAATATAGTTGAAAGTCCAAGGATGCCAAGACAAGGGATCTCTGAGAAACAAGCTATTGGAGAAGACAGTTACACAAGGAAATGCTGGAGTATCCCTGTAGTGTTTCTAGAGCCCTGAGTTTTGCTCACCAGGTTTTAGAAATGGGACAATTAAATGAATTTCAGCTTCACATCTAAATTTTTAAGACATACTTGATACTTTCACTGATGCACCAAAGTGTCTATAGGAAGTAACATTTAAATTAACAAAGAAAATTATTAAGAATAAATAGTGAATAAGAATAAAAGCCCAAGTTTCATTTTAGAATTGTTTGCAATTTAAAAGATGAAAGGGAGAAATATGCAAATTTAGAAAACATTCCTCAACAAGTCTAGACAACTAAAAATACAAATGAAGCCATGGCAAGAAAAATATTTATCACACAACCCACCACGAAAATTACCTACTCATTAACCTTTGATGAATCCAGCTCTCCCAGGAATTTTTATGGATGCATAACTCATGCAATGAAATTAACAGTCAGTGATATATTTAATAACTCAGTACAAAATGATTTCAATAGCTAGTTCTTACTCTTCCCATTTTTGGCTTCTGTGAAATTAATACAATTATGTATATTTGAAAATAAATCTGCAGAAATGCAAAACCAATTTTAGAACATTACATTTTGTCCTCAAATTGCCTCATGAAGATACATTGTCATTATGAGGATGTCAAAGATGTTTTCATATATTAACTCAGTCTTCCAATTGCATCTCTGATCTTGAATATTTAATGCCCTAGCATTGCTTTAAAGAATTTTTATCTCAATATAGGCAGTATAAAAATAGAAAATACTGACATATATTACAGAAACCTCATACTTTATAGTAATTTTGATGCTAGGAAATTTATGTAAGATAAATTCTAATTCATCAGTGGATTTCCCAGTATGCAACTTGAATAAGCACAAACACCATTAGAAAGAAAATTAACTTGAACACCCACTACACTTTATGTAGCATATATACTTATATGTTATGTATATATCAGATGGCAATATGAAATAGGAAAAATTTGGAATTAAATCTGATTGAGTTGACTTACAATCAAAGTGTTCTGAAACTGTAAAAATCATGTTTGAGGCTGGGCATGGTAGAGCACATCTTCAGTTCCTGTACTTGTAAGTGGGAGGCAGGTTGACCTCTGTGGGTTCAAATCCAGTATGGTCTGTGTAACAAGTAAAAATGAGTTTGCATTTCTGCAGACTTATATTTAAATAAACATAATTGTATTAGTTTCACAGGAGTCAAAATGGAATCAGGACTATATAGTAAAACTGTCTCAATGTGTTTAAATATTGAATATTTTTGAGACTCTTTAACAAAGGAAATATTAAAATTATGAAAATAAACAAATAAAACAGGAAATGGGAGCAAATGACAAAGTAGGAAAATATAAGTAAAGCCTGTGAGTTCAATGAGCTAAAGTATGTGTCAAGTAGTTCATGAATCAGTTATAAACTAAACCTTATTAATATGGAAAAATAGCTAAAGCAACTTTATTGAAAAGAATAGAAAATTTGTCTGAAATCAAAAGCTTTTAATGTTTGAGGACTTTTTTTCTGTTGTTGAAGGGTATAAAACCCAGCAGTTAAAAACTGAAATCTCAAGATGAAGTGCTGGGATGCTGTAGAGAACGGTGCTTCAGAAAATAGTTCCTAGCCTGTTATTAAATGAAATAATTATGCATGTGTTAGCCTGTGGCTTCTCACTTCTTGCACTAAAGCTCTCTTAGATCCCTTCCCCTGCAGTTGCCTCCACAGTGATTTTTCAGCACAGAACACAAACGTACCTCTGTTTGAAAATATCTTAACCTCCTACTCATACTTGAACAAGAAGCTGAAATTTTTAGAAAAGTGATTCTCAGCTGAGAACTAACTTTCCTTAGCTACAGTGAGAACTGAAATCTCTGGTCTCTTTTCTTTGACTTACTTCTTCCTTTTCTTCTTTTTTTAAATTGTTTGCAACATTTAGTTATGAAATATTTACTAACAAGCTTCATTAATTTTCTGGTGAATTAATAGAATAACAAACTCTAAATTATTTATTTAAGAGATTTTGTTTCTAATCTTTCTGGAGCCAAGAAATCTAATACCAAAGTGCCAAAATGATTGTGGTCTTCTTTTGCTGCATATAACATGGCTGAGGCCATTCCACAATGAAGGAAAAGCAGTGGACAAACTAAGGTTTTCCTTCTAATAAAGCCAGTAATCCTATCATTGTAGTCCCACGCTTGTGAGCTCATTTCATCCTAATTGGCTCCCCCAAGGTCACAGATCCAAACATCATCTACATAAGAATTTGGAGATGATGTTTCCATGACCATTCAAAATACATTCAAGCCTATCTACTTGAGGGCAGAGGGCAAGCTCAGGAACATTGTGCAATTAATACCTACATCCCTGTCAACTACACTCTGTATCTTACATGTCTATCCATCATTCTAGTTATCCATTAATGCAGTCCAATTTTGATTAACTTTAAAATCTATAATACAATTTAAGACAACTCCTTCTTGTAAGCATGGATATTGTAATCTAGAATTAAATATTTGCTTTCATATTTTTATGCAAATTTAAAAAAAAATTCAAATTTCATTCATCTGTGGAATCTCGTTAGATTCCAAGGTCTGTCCTAGATTTGGAGCTTTTGAGTTGAGTTTTGTCTGTTATAGCTTTTATAACACTTTCTTACACTTTGATGTTTGACTATATTTTTACAAAAATGCTAAGGAAATTCTTATATAATTTTTAACATGGCCAAAATAGGTATTTCCATGTTTAAGTTGTGTCTGTCAAGCATGGTGGACACAGTAGCAAAAAGTAAAGTAAACAATACATTATAAATTTTTCCCAAATGACCAACAAAACAGCCATAATTTTGTACTTGTGTTCTTACACAAGTTTGTTTCTTCTGAGTTTCAGACATTTGTATAGAATAATAGGAAAATGAGAGATAGCAATTAAAACTTGATGAAGGATCTGAAAAAAAAGTATTCTCTCTCTTTGTTTATGAAAAACAGAACTTCTCTTTCTTAAATATATCAAGATATGCCATTTTATTGATGAGTAATCAAAATTATTTAGGCTTGCTTTTATCATCATGGAAACAGAAAATCACTGCATAAAAATTTCGAAATTTCAGTGTGTCTGGTTTTATGTGGAGGTCCTTGATCCACTTGGAGTTGAGCTTACTTAGTACAAGGAGATAACAATGGATCTTCTGCATGCTGACCTCCAGTTGAACCAGCACCATTTGTTGAAAAGACTATCTTTTTTTCTGCTGGATGGTTTCAGCTCCTTTGTCAAAGATCAAGTGACCATATAGGTGTGTGGGTTCATTTCTGGGTCTTTAATTGTATTCCATTGATCTGCCTGCCTGTTACTGTACCAATACCATGCAGTTTTTTTTTTTTTTAATACTATTGCTCTATAGTACTGTTTGAGGTCCGGGATACTGATTCCCCCAGAAGTTCTTTTACTGTTAAGAATAGTTTTAGCTATCCTAGGTTTTTTTGTTATTCCAGATGAATTTGAGAATTGCTCTTTCTAACTCTATAAAGAACTGAGTTGGGATTTCAATAGGGATTACCTTGAATCTGTATATTGCTTTTGGCAAGATGGCCATTTTTACTATACTAATCCTGCTAATTCCACAAGCATGGAAGCTTTTTCCATTTTCTGAGATCATCTTCAATTTTCTTCTTCAGAGACCTGAAGTTCTTGTCATAGAGATCTTTCACTTGTTTGGTTAGAGTGATACCAAGATACTTTCTTTATATTGTTTGTGGCTATTGTGAAAGGTGCCATTTTTCTAATTCCTTTCTCAGCCTGCTTATCCTTTGAGTATAGGAAGGCTACTGATTTGTTTGAGTTGATTTTATAACCAGCCACTTTGCTGAAGTTGTTTATCAGCTATAGGAGTTCTCTGGTGGAGTTTTTTGGGTTACTTAAGTAGACTATCATATCATCTGTGAATAGTGATAGTTTGACTTCTTCCTTTCCAGTTTGTATCCTGTTGACCTCCTTATGCTGTCTAATTGCGCTAGCTAGAACTTCAAGTACTATCATGAAAAGACATGGAGAGAGGGGGCAAAAGACCTCCACATAAAACCAGACACACTGAAACTAACAGAAAAGAAACTGGGGAAGACCCTTGAGGACATGGGCACAGAGGGAAAGTTCCTGAACAGAATACCAATAGCTTATGCTCTAAGATCAAGAAGTGACAAATGTGACCTCATAAAATTACAAAGTTTCTGTAAGGCCAAGGACAAAAGGAAAAAAGGCAACCAATAAATTGGGAAAAGATCTTCAACCTTATATTCAAAGGAGGGCTAATATCCAATATATACAAAGAACTCAAGAAGGTAGACTCCAGGGAGCCAAATAACCCTATTAAAATGCGGTACAGAGCTAAACAAAGAATTTTTACCTGAAGAATTTCGAATGGCTGAGAAGTGCCTTAAGAAACACTCAACATCATTAATCATTAGGGAGATGCAAATCAAAACAACACTGAGATTTCACCTCACACCAGTCAGAATGGCTAAGATTAAACACTCAGGAGACAGCAGGTGTTGGTGAGGATGTAGAGAAAGAGGAACACTCCTCCACTGCTGGTGGGATTGCAAGCTGGTACAACCACTCTGGAAATCAGTCTGGCGATTCCTCAG